>JADBJO010001574.1:40000-62500 GCA_016801955.1 Conus betulinus | reverse complement strand
GAGAGACATCTAATCCATTCCCTGTCACAAATGGCGTAAAGTAAGGCTGTGTTTTGGCATTCACTCTATTCAGCATCATGTTTTCTGCAATGCTGACTGACGCCTCCAGAGAAGAACACGTTGGCATCGACATCAGATTCAAAACAGATGGAAAGCAGTTGACCAAAAAAAGAAAAAAAAAAAAAAAAAAAAGAGGCTCAAGGCAAAAACCTAGGTTTTGACATACATCATAAGGGACTTTTTGTTCGCTGATAACTGTGCTCTCAACGCTGGGACAGAAACTGGCATGCAGTCCAGCATCGACAAGTTTTCCATAGCTTGCGCCAACTTTGGTCCCACCATATATACAAGGAAGACGGAAGATCTGCATTAACCCACGCCAGTTCTGCATTAACCCACGCCAGGCAGACCCTACACTGAGCTTAACATCATAGTCAATGGAGAAAGATTTGCTGCGGTGAGTAAATTCACCTATTCATCTACCTTGGCAGCACATTGTCCCAGAACGTCACCATCGACAATGATGTGAGAATTAAAACTGCAAAATCATCAGAACTGCGAACCCTTCGGCAGACTACACATCAATGTTTGGAATAGAAGAGGTAAGCTGAAGATGTACGGAGCAGTTGTTCTCCGCACACTCCTCTACGCATGAGAAACGTGGACAATGTACCAACGGCATGCCAAGAAGCTGAAATCACTTCCACACAGCCTGCCCCAGAAGATTGTTAAACATAAAATAGCAGGACAAAATCCCAGACACAGGGGTGCTTGACCAAACAGACCTGCTGAGCTTCCACATCATCCTGATGCTGTCTCAGCTTCGATGGGCAGGTCATGTAGTTCACATTCCAGACACTGGGCTACCCAAGAAATGTTCTATGGGAACGGCAACAAGGAATAAATGTCCATGGAGGTCAGAAGATACGCTTCAAACACACTCTCAAAACATCCTTGAAAGCATTTAACGTCAACGCTGACACAGGGAACAAACTGCTATGGATCAAATTAGATGGCGCGACTCTATCCACAAAGGCGCCAATTTATGTGAGGAAAGCAGGACAGCTGCGTCACAACAAAAGAGACAGGCAAGAACAGCCCGCGCCAGCAATCAAGAGCAGGTCTCCCACATTCCCTGTCTGAGCTGTCACTGCACTCACCACACATTCCGTGCACGCATAGACTTGATCAGCCACCTGTGCATCCACATATCATCTCACCCCCCCCCGCCCCCCCCACTCTCCTCAAGACGACTGAAATGGTTCTCGTCGACTTGACGGACGTACGCCAACTATTAATAGTGGTAACAGCAGCAGTAATAGCAGCAGCAATAGTAGTGATTTTATCCACATTACGTAACGTGTGCGTTCGTGCTCGCATGCTTGAAGCGCGGCGTATGCGTGCGTGCGTGCGCGTGCGTGCGCGCGCGCGCGCGCATGTGTGTGTGTGTGTGTGTGTGTGTGTGTGTGTCTGTGTCAGTGTGTGTTTTTGCATACTTGTTAATTTGGTTGTGTGTTTTTCTTTTGTGTATTAATTTTTTTGTGTAACTTTATTCATTTTGACAAGTGTACTTCTTATGTCTGATTTCCAAACACGAAAATGGAAACTGATCGTCTGAATTTGCTCCTGCTGTCAAGACTGGAATTTTTTGCGTTTTCAATGTTACATTTGCAAGCTTATAACTTTTTTTTTCGGGGAGGGGGGGGGGGATGGAGGGATGTGTATGAGAGGGGATATCGTTTTTCACAGAATCCAGGTTAGTGTTTGATATAAATTATTTCGGTGTTTCCTTTGAAGAGAGAGAGAGAGAGAGAGAGAGAGAGAGAGAGAGAGAGAGAGAGAGAGAGACGTTCTTCAGTGTGATTTAAAACAGAAACACACACACACACACACACACACACACACACACACACACACACACACACACACATCATCATCATCATCATCATCATCATCATCATCATCATCATCATTACCACCACTATCACCATCATCATCTTCATTTTCAGAGAACTCCTGTTCTGGATCATCTTGAATATAGAATGCAGGCATTCAGCGTAAAAAGACAGCTGTTGACATGAAAAATCTTCATTATTACCAAGCATGATTTTAGTTGTGATCATCTTTTACTCTTCTTGCTGTTATCCAGACGGGCGATGACGAGACTAACGTGATGCTGGACCAGAAGGACCCAGACCTGCTGTCCTCCACCGCCGGCACTGGCTGGCAGGGATCCTGGCCCATGCTCCGGCCCTCACCGCTCTCTGCTGCCCCACCTCAACTGTTACCGCCGACTCCACCAGTTTAGTGCTCCAGGAAAGATCTTTTGGGGTTTGGACGACCGCAACTCCCTGGTCCGCGTTCACACCGCCCGCGACAACGTGTTCTTCGAGAACCGTCTGCCCTCCGGTCCCTGTAACCCCTACCTGGCCATCGCCACCACTGTGGCTGCAGGATTGGATGGCATCAACCGCCAGCTGCCCTGTCCCAGACCCACGGATGTCGATCAGAAGGCTGAGCTGCCCAAGACCTTGGCTGAAGCCTTGGATGCTCTGGAGAAGGACGAGCAGCTGTGCTCGCTGCTCGGGGATCGTTTTGTGAAGTGTTTTCTCAAGGGCAAACGAGAATACGAGCTTCCAAGTTTTGACACGAACGTTTTGAATACGGAGGAGAAACAAATGGATTTTGAAAGAAAGATGTATATGAGAAATCTCTAGAGGTTTTACAGAAATACCATTTGATAAATTGTGCGTAAACGTACGCCGAAATACGAACTGCCTTTAGACTGATATAGACGTCAGTCTCACGAACGTAATCGGAAAAGATTTCGCAGTCAAGTTCTCTTTTCATGGAAAAAAAAAAAAAAACAACAAAAAAAAAAACAGACGAATGATATCTATCAAATAAAAAATAGTCTGTCTGACGGACGGAGTGAAGAAACTGACAAAGGTCTCAAGGTGAGCTCATTTGGAACAAAATGAACTGAACCACAGAAAGTTTGCTGTGTCTACTCAAAACTTTACATCTTCTATGGGTAGCAGTCTCCGATACAATCTTCAGTTCTCTGAGCGCAATGCTCGTGAAAAGCAACGAACCAGAATTCCATGGATTCACCAACAGGTTACAGAAAGCTCAGGAATTAACAGAATGGAGGCAGGTCATGACCCTGGTTGATTGAGGAATATGGTTTTGAAGAAAATGTAGAATACCTCCGTGTCAGACTCGTAAATGGATTTCCTACACATCATCATACTGTCTTCGTCCTCATCGATTGTAACAACACACAGAACAAATGGCTCTGTAATTAGAGTCCCTTTCTATTTCATAGTTATCCCTTTTGACTGCTCCTCCACTTACGGTATCTGGCTTAATATATACGCAGACGTTATGATCAAACGCTTTTGACTGATCTGGATGTTTGTATTGTTAATTGTTTGTTAAACGAAGAATATATTTTCATTTTTGCATTCCTTCACTTTCAATTAATGCTTTATGTTTATGCCAGTAAGTGTTTAAATTCAGTTTTTCTTGAACATAAATGATGTTCTTTTATACACCTGTCCTTCAATAATTCGATAAAACACGTTTAAATGAGGATTTTTTTTATTTTTACATTTGTAAGTTGATTTCTGAATTCAGTCTATAATTGAAATGACAGCATTTTGGCTTTGAACTGTCGTCAGCACGGATATCATGTATAATCGTGTTCCCTTTTCCACCGAATTGAACATTTGTACGGTTTTGGATTCTTTATATTTTTCATTTATTTCCCAAACGAATGCTCAGCAAATTAACATGGACTTTTTTTTTTACCCTCTTCTTAAGTGCTACGCAACTTAGACACTGTATTCAAATTTATTCTGTCTTTGGAAAAATGGTGGCTCTGCTAGAGTTTCAGTCGGGTTAGATGGTTAAATTTTATTGAAAAAAAAATTGAAGCTTGAAACGTGTCTTTCCACAACACGTTTTGCTTGTCCCGAGTCAACGGGCAATTCGGATTCATAGCTGTGCAGTCAGTGAGCTCTGCTGTGAGCCACAATTATTCCTATTAACTTAAACTTCGGAGAGTTTCATTCCATCCTGAGATGTGACTTATACTTCTTTGTTGATTTTCTTTTCCGTCCTAGCCAAATAGCATGTGTCTTCTCACAATTCATAATCAGACTTGATATCATTCCCCAAAGATTGTCATAGTTTTTTTTTCAAAAGATAGTCGATCTTCATTTTGTAAAGATCGTGTGTCAGCAAATTGTGCAGTCTTTATGTTCAATATGATCTATAACAATCACTTGATATTGTTGTTTATCTGATCATGTTTGCTAAAAATTTCAAAACATAAACGAAATAAGTACGACGAGACAGGATCACCCTGTCGACAACCTCTGTTGATTTTAAAACAATTCGATGCTTGCCCATTTATGAGTACTGTGGCCTGAGTGTTTCTATATACCCTTCCTCTCCAATTGCCGATATTATCTCCAAAGCCAAATGCCCTAAGTATATTGAACATAACGTTCTAGTCAATGATATCAAAAACCTTTCGAAGTCAATTCATAACAGCAAGCCTAGAAGATTTTGTTTATTTAACTGATATATTCAATCGTATAGAAGTATAATGTTGTTTTCCAGTATATCATCCACGTATTAATCCTGTTTGATCTTCTTTGATAAGACTTGGCAGCACTGATTTTATTCTGGCTGCTATGCATGCTGACCTAATTTTATATAAACAACATTCAATAATGTGACATGCCGCCAGTGTTTGGTGTGTTCCTTTGATTTATCTAGTAGTTCGGTTTTCTGAGTCACAGATGGATATTTTCTATTTGTTCCTTTGTTAAGTTACCTGACTACAAACACACCAATTTGTTTCCAGAAAAATTTTAAAAATTTACTAGTGGACTTTCGTTTTTTTCATATTTTTAAGTGCTGAAGTTTAGAGTCACTGGAAATTTGTGGTCAAGTTTAGGAAGATCTTTCACAAACTCATTAATGTTACATTCTTTTTTTTCTTTTTTTTTTTTTTTTTTTTTTTTTTGCATTCAAAACTTTTTTAATTGACCAACATACAATGACAACTAACATATATAAATCAATACTGACAGACTGAAACCATTTACTGTCAGATTAACATAGTGTTGTACTGACATTTTAAAAGGATAAAACCTAAATAAATTAATGAGAGAACGGAAATAATACAAATAACATCTGAAAGACATAAAAAAAACATAAAGGAAAAATTAGCAGGGAAACATTTTAACATTTGTACGTGGAATAATAAAATCAGAAATTGTAACAATAAACCAAATACATCTTAACTGTACTGAGAATCAAAAATCGCTCTCTAAATCTCTCACTCTCTCTCTCAGAGGAACACCAATAAAAAAAAAAATCAATACAATAAATCAATACATTGATCCATAGTTACACATATATTTACGCATACAAATGTACATGCATTTTTTTTCTTTTTACACGGGCACACATGCCAAATAAATTTCTAATAACTGGCATTAATCCTGTGTACCCAGGTTGTGGCCAAGATTAAACAGGAAAAAAGAGTATACAGTACTTTAAACATAATGCACTCACATACCCATACACACACACACCCCTTGCGCATACCTTCATATTATACATACCATTAGTTCCCTAGTATTTTGATATAAAGGTGACCATTTTGTTAAGTACGTTGCATAATTCATCTCCATAAGGACATATATTTCTCCATCTTATGTCTATAGTCCAGCTCCTTCAAAAATATGTTTATATTAGGTTTTGTCTTGTTAATTCTACATTTATATAAGAAATATTTTCCCATTAAAATTATCAGGTCTAGCATATCGTCGGTTTTTTTGTTTTCTCATCCGTACCAAACAATATAATCTCCACGTTAAGGGATAATCTTACACAGTGTGAACAGTTAACTTGCAGAACCCTTTCCAGGTCTTTCCAGAAAATACGGGTAAACTCACATTCCCACAGATAGTGATTAATTGAGTCTTTCTCTCTAATGCAGAAATTACATTTATCGCTATCAATAATTTGCATACTTTTCAGCACTCTATTTGTTACCAGAATTCTGTGGCATATCTTAATTTGGAACCATTTCAGTTTTGTTTCTTTAATTTTCTTAATCCTTTTCAGTACCTCTACCCAATCAATTGGTATATTAAGACATTGTTCCCACTTGATAAATGCACTAATGTTAAGAACCTCATTGGCTTCCACCATAATATCGTAATAAGCACGTGATCCTTTATTAATACTACAAATTCTTTGAAGTGCTAAAGTTTTATCATTACCAATGTTACTATCTAATTTCAATCTTCGTTTCTTTGTATAAGCTTTGATCGAACGCACGCAACTTAAATGAGTTAAAAAAATTGATATGAAAGCCCATTTTCTCCGACAGTTCATGGCAACTTAGAAAGTTACCATCCTCATCGAGTAAATGTTTAACTAGAAATATATTGTTCTGCATCCATTTCTTGTAAAAGAACGGTTTTTTCTCCTACTCTGAACTTTTCATTACAAAAGATAGGTTCAGCGGCTAAATCTGTACTCTCAGTTAATTCATCCTGTTTGCAGAATCTTTGATACGACTGAAAGACGCCTTTCCAAAATCTGTTTATAACATTACTTCAACAAATCTGCCAGGGCCATATGCGTCAATGATACCTATTTCGGGACATAATGAATGTAATATTATTTTCCACTTGTGGTCGTGCATGTACACCTTCCGTATCCAGGCGATTTTTAAGGAGCTGATATATATTTTCAGGTCGGGTATACCTATCCCTCCTTTATGTATGTTATGTATTGAGTATTTTCTTTCTTTTAATTCTATCGTTTTTGTTTATTCCAAACAAATTTGAAACATTTTCTGTAATGAAGCGATCTGGGAATCAGGAGGATTCGGTAAGAGGATCCATAAGTACACCAGTTTTGATAGCACTAAAGATTTGAGCACAGCTACTCTACCTAATGGTGTTATTATTCTTTTTGACCATATTTTGAACAGGTTTTGGACTTCTGCGAATTTGTATTTCATATTATTTTCCGTCATATCTGATAGACTATTCGTAAACCACAGTCCTAGAATTTTGAACTGTGAGGGGTTCCATTCCATTTTATAGTAGGGTAAATATGTTTTCGTGGAATTTTTCTCTGTACCTAAAACAAACATTAAACGTTTTTTCATAGTTCAATTTGAGTCCAGATATTTGCTGAAATTCATAAAGGTTTCTAAATAGTTTTTTCATATGATTTCTTATCTCCTTCTAACGTAAAGGTGGTGTCGTCTGCAAACTGATTTTATTTTGAAATTCTGTGTTTCTCTATCTTTATGCCTTTGATATCGGGGTCTTGCCTTATCTTGGTCGCTAGTATTTCGACGCACAAAAAACAAATAGATATGGGGATATAGGGTCCCCTTGATGGCAACCTCTTCCAAGTATGAACTTGAAGACACTTTCCCATTCACTATCACGTAAGACTTTATTTTATCGTAAAAAGATGCTATCCATCGTTGAATACCTTTTCCGAATCCGAATGCAGCCAGAATTTTACTCATGTATGACCAGTTAACTGAATCGAATGCTTTTTCGAAGTCGACAGAAATTAATAACCCTCGTAAGCGATTCACTTCTAAATAATGTATTAAATCGTATATTGTTTCGTAAACTATATCTCCTGTGTAACTTCCTGGAACGAAGCCCGTCTGGTCCTCGTTTATGAGCTTTGGTTGAACATTTTTTTCTGTGTTTGCAATACAAGCTGAAGCAATTTTGTACGTTACATTTAAAAGTGAGATAGGTCTCCAGTTCTTCAAGTATTCTCGCGGTTTCTCTCCTTTCGGAAGACCAATTATTATTCCTTCTTTTTGTGTTACAGACATTCCTCCATTACTGTATCCCTCATTTAGAGAACGGACAACAAAATCTCCTAATTGTCTCCAGAAAAATTTAAAGAAGTTTACCGTCATGCAGTCTGTTCCAGGACTCTTATCATTTTCCATCTTTTTTAGGACTTTGGCAGCTTCTTCCAACGTGATTAATCCCTCCAATTGTTCAGATTCTAACTGACTTAGTTTTGGTAGGTTATCTACATATTTTCCAATTTCAATATCGAATATTTCCTTTTCTGCGTATAAAAATTTTCATAATAGGTCTTGGTCTCTTTTAACATATCATCCGTTTCTGTCAAAGTTGTTCCTTGGTCCGTGACTAGTTTAAGCATTCTTTTGCTTACGAAGTTCCTTTTCTCAAGTGAACAGAAATAGTTGCTTATTTTTTCCCGTAAGATGCCCATTTGGCTCTGGATCGTATTATTATTCCGTCAATTTTCGATTTCCTTAAGTCACTGAGCTGCCCCTTTTTATTTTTTTTAAGATCTCCAGGTCTCTTTCTGTTAAACAATTTTTACTTCCCAGGTCTTGTATTTCCTTTTCAATTTCTTTTTCTTTTTCATTACTTTTTCTGTTTTTGCGAATGCTGAATGTAATTGTTTCTGCTCTTGTTTCCATGATTAGTGTTTCTAAAAATAATTGGTCTGAAATCGAGAAACTGAATTTGATCATGCGGGATTTTACTGACAGAGTTTTTTATTATAAAGCAGTAATGCATATTGTTCCTTGATTCTTTCAATCGTTTCATTCACCAGATTTACATACTGCTTATCTCTCTTAAAAGGGAAGAATTAAATTTCCAGAACCCTTTACACCTCTCTTCTTTTTTAAAGACAATATTTATGTATATCAAAGAGTGATCTGTTCTATATCCGAACGAAATATCAGCATCTCCTATGTAAGTGATTAACGTATCGGACAGTAAAAAGAAAATCTAGCCTACTTTGTTGAAATGGTTTTGGTCTTCTCCAGGTATATCGCCTCGTTTCTTGGTTCAACTCTCTCCATATATCGACTAGCTCTAATCTTGACATAATTTCCTTAACTCTTCCTGTGCGCAGGCGTTGTTTATATGTTTATAATTGTGATAATCTATGTTGGGATTAAGGACCAAATTCCAATCCCCTGCCATTATCATGTTGGGGGCATTTAAATCATCTATTTTTAATCTTATATTTTCAGAAGGACGGTTCATCATTATTTGGTCCATAGACATTCGCTAATACTAAGTCTTTTCCCATTGTATTGATAGTTACTATTATATGGTTACCATGTGCATCTTTGATAGTTTTCTTTATTTTGAATTCAAAGTTATTATTGAATAGTATTGCAACTCCTCTTGATCGTGAATTGTTGGAAGCAAATACACATTCATAACCCCATTCAGTTCTTATCTGACGCTCTAATTTACTTGTAAAATGAGTATCTTGTAGAAAATAAAATAGAGTGCTGTTTTTGTCTTAAAAAATGGAATACATCCTTTCTTTTTGAGAACCCTCCAAGACCTTGGCAATTCAAAGATGATATTGTTATAGAATCCATTGCGCCTTGACTGTCTTTACTTTTTACTTTTCTACGCTTCGTCTCTTCACTCATCAGGGTGTGCCTTTTGCTTTCAGTCGTGCCACATACATCTAACCAATAAGTAATTGGGGAAAAAAAAAAAGCAAGAGCATGTACAAATACAATTCAGTTTGTGCCACTTACATCTATCCAATGAACAATCAAGAAAAACAACACGAACATTAACAAATATATAGAAGTAACAACTGCATATTGCAGTAAATCTACAATACTATGTAGCAAAGAATTTAATTCCAATTTAAATCAAAAATTGCTTGACCAACGCAGGCAAGCAGAAGGCGCGTAGAAGAAGAAGAAGAAGAAGAAGAAGAAGAAGAAGAAGAAAGAAGAAGAAGAAGAAGAAAAAGAAGAAGAAAAGCGTGATTCTCAACATGTAAAGGCAATAGGGTATCATAAAGAATGAACAAACCTGACCTGATGGGAAAAAAATATATGTATATGTACACACACACGCCAGCGATCACCCGCATAAGTACGAGCGCGCGCGCGCACCCGCGCGCGCACGCACGCAACCGCGCGCGCACACGCGCGCCCCGCCCGAAACCGAACACGGGCATTTGGATGTCGATGGGGTGTGGAACAGCGCCACGCGGACTCGCGTTTACATGGAGACGAGTGATGGAGTTCAATTTAATGTCAATACTGCTCAGCTGATACGCCTTAAAAAGGTCCGATACAACTTATGTTTGTCACGCACGGAGTGTGACGTAAGGGGTTGGGGGGGGGGGGGATCATGCACCGCACGTGCCCCCCCCCCCTCACTTTTTTTTTTTTCAAATGAAGAACGCTGAAAGAAAACCGATGCAAACTTGGCCAATGGATCGGCGATCAAAGAGGAATGGAGGGGGGGAGGGTGGGGGAGGGTAGATATGCAAGAAGGGGCAGGGAAACCGAGAAGCTTAAGAGAGAAAAAAAACAAAGTGGGGTCAAAAAATGAACTCACCGGTGCCTAAGGCTATCCATGTTTCCAAAGAATTCAATGTTCCTTTTCAATGTCAACACATGAAAATCGCCATCGTTATCACCTCTAATATTCACTTTACATAGTGATACAACAGAATAAGACAGGCAGAAATTTAAAAAATCACCATGACCCATTATAGGTTTAAAGATAACAATTAGAAAAATACAAACAAAATCACTTCTATCAACGAAGGCGATCCACTTTCCCGATCCACACTATCTTTCACAGTGCATATCAACGTCGCCCATCGACTTCGCCCTTCAAAACTGGACATGTAGGCTACTGAATGCATGTCATATACACACACACAAAAGACACTCATGACATTAGTCAATACATGTTCATACAATGGCAATGCATCATCTATCTGTTGGCAATAAAGAAAAAAGAAATAATAACGCCCTCCACTGGATAGTTAACTTATTATTTAGAAAAGGAGAGGGACAGACGGGGAGAGAGAGGGAGGAGAAAAAGTATTTGTGTATGTGTGTGTGTGTGTGTGCGCGCGCGCGCGCGCGACCCCGCGCACGCCCGCGCGCGTGCGCAAACGGGCGCGCGCGCACACGCATGTGTTGTGACCCCACTCTTTCTTTTTTTTTTTCAACCTATCACCATCCTCAATCAATATCGCATTTCAATCTCTCTAGTCAATATCATCTTATCAAAACAATCTTCCACACCGTCCGTCTTTTTTTTACATCTTCTATCACATTGTTCGCCATGTCATTTATCAGTCTCATTCACCAGTTCCATCCATCAGCAATGTGTGCACCGGCCCCACCCCATCAGCATCACTCTTCCTACATACCTCATCAAATTCATCCTTCAGTGCCTCCTGTCAACCTTACTATATCCCAGCAAAGTCACCCATTGACACCATGGGAAAGAGCTGTCTGTCTCACCCATCATGATTTTGCATAGGTACTACATGTATACAAATATCACTCAACAACAATATCCATTAACTTGTTTCTAACCATCGACCATCAGCATCACTTATTGTTATATTCCAATAAGTACCTGAATTGTCTCCAGCTACTCTGGTATCACGTCTGTCTTTCTATTCATTTATCTACATCTCCAGTAACCATTACTCTCTATTATCATCCATTTTCATCAGCAATTAATATTCAGCAACATTAGAAAGACAGCGGGGGTTTGTTAGTTCCTGTAGATACAACACAACGAATGGACTTATACACTGGGTACAGACTTATACACTGGGTACACCAAAGGAAGCGCATGGACCACTAGAAGAAAAAGAGAGGAAAGCAGCCGTGAGTTGGTTTGCGGGAGAACGGGGAAAGAGGAAGAGAATAAAGGTGAGTGCGGGGAATAGTATTCTGCCCTGAATGCGCTGCGTCGCGCGCGGTGCATAGGGTGTCTGCATGCGCGCGCGCGCGCCGCCGCGTGCGCGCGCACGCGCGCCCGCATGCACTCTCGCTTGTTCAATGAATGTGTCCGCATGTATGTGCAAACATACGCGCGCCCCCCGCGCGCGCGTGTGGAACAGAGGGGCAGACAGACAGAGAGAGAAAGAAGAACACTGTGTGTGTGCGCCTGTATGCGTGCGGGGGGGGGGGGGGGGGGGGAGGGAGAGAGAGAGATTACAATATCTTATGACCAACTATTCTATCCTTCGGGGGATCTGTAGTGGTATATACCCAATAAAAAGAAGCCTCCATTATTCATCCCTACCTCCAATCATCATCATCAACATTAAATATTTTCTGTTTCCTTCCCGCCAGTCAGCTTGTTCAATTACTATAAATTATCCACATTATCAATCACCTGTCCACATTACCCGTCCACATATCATTCATCTGTCCGCATCTACTATCCACATTAGCCATCATCTGTCCCACCCCAAACATCCACATTATCAAGCATCTGTCCACATCAACTAACCATAATTATTATCAATCATCTGTCCTCATCAACTATCCACATTATACCTCATCTATCCACATCACCTATCCACATTATCAATCATCTATCCACATCAACTTTCCACATTATCAATCATCTGTCCACCTCAACTCTCCACATTACTAATCATCTATCCACATCAACTACCTACTTTATCAATCATCTGTCCACATCAACTATCCACATTATATCTCATATATCCACATCAACTTTCCCACATTATCAATCATCTATCCACATCAACTCTCCACATTGTCAATCATCTGTCTACATCCACTATCCACATTATACCTCATATATCCACATCAGTTATCCCCATTATCAATCATCTATCCACATCAGCTATCCCCATTATCAATCATCTATCCACATCAGTATCCCATTATCAATCATCTATCCACATCAACTCTCCACATTATCAATCATCTATCCACATCAACTCTCCACATTATCAATCATCTGTCCACATTAACTCTCCACATATCAATCATATTGTCCACATCAACTTACCACATTATCAAGCATCTTGTTCACATCAACTTTCCACATTGCCAATCATCTGTCCACATCAGCTATCCACATTATACCTCATATATCCACATCAGTTATCCCCATTATCAATCATCTATCCACATCAGTTATCCCCATTATCAATCATCTATCCACATCAGTTATCCCCATTATCAATCATCTATCCACATCAACTCTCCACATTATCAATCATCTGTCCACATTAACTCTCCACATTTATCAATCATCTTGTCCACATCAACTTTCCACATTACCAAGCATCTTATTCACATCAACTTTTTCACATTGTCAATCATCTGTCCACATCAGCTATCCACATTATTAATCGTCTGTCCATATGAACTATCCACATTATCACTCATCTGTTCACATCAACTATCAACATTAACAATCATCTATTCCTCCTCCTGTCACTATTATCATTATCCCCCGACAACTGCTGCTGCTTATACTGCTGTCTACCTCACGCCTCAACATTATTTGTCGACGTCGTATATCCTCAAACACAACTGGCGGCAGACCACTCAACATTATCTGTCAACAACAATCTATTCACAAATATCACCCTACAACACTGTCAATAGGTATCATTCATTTAAAAAAAAAAAAAAAAAAAAAAAAAAAAACCTGCTATATCCAACAGCATTGTCATCATTGCCTTTCATCAATACGTTCATCCACATCTCCCATTAGATTATACTTTGTCGGCATCCTCCAAACAAACACACAAACAAAGGGAATGTGTGTGCGTGTGTGTGTGTGTGGGGGGGGGGGGGGGGGGGGGGGGGGGGGGGGGGGGGGGGGGGGGGGGGGGGGAGGGGGGGGGGATCGTTGTCCTCAATCCATTCAACCCCGTAAATACATAGTTAAATGAGCACGGCAGAGGAGCTCTATACAGGCAGGCCGCGGACAGGGGGGGGGGGGGGGGGGGGGTAGGGAAGGGGGGGGGGGGAAGGGATCGTTGTCCTCAATCCATTCAACCCCGTAAATACATAGTTAAATGGGCACGGCAGAGGAGCTCTATACAGGCCGCGGACGGGGGGGGGGGGGGGGGGGGGGGGGGGGGGGGGGGGGGGGGGGGGGGGTAGGGGGAAGCTGGTGGCGGAAGCCGGAGGATGGGGGCTGGGACAGGAAAAAAAAAACAGGCTGAAGCAGGGGGAGCAGAATGAAAATATCCTGTTGGATTAATCATCTTTTAGTTTGAAAAAATGTGTGTGTATGTGTGTGCACCCGCGCGCACTAGCACGCGCATGTGTAATTTCCAATAACATTTTTCTTTAGGTATAGGTGCTGGCGACACATCCAACAACCTTCGAAGGTAGTTGAAAGTATGCTACGTTACGGGGAAAAAGGGTTTAAACAAAAAAAAAAAAGGAAGACTGAACACGCACAGTCACTCATGACCAGTTGTGAGTAGTAAGCACCATCATCACATGAAAAAAAATAATACTCACAACAACAGAAACACGATCATATCCAAAAGCACATCATTTGGATATTATTCCACACACACACACACACACACACACACACACACACGTATGGAAATAAACTCGCGAAACCGTTACTGTGGGTCAAGACGAGGAAGGAAAGGGAAAGCGAGGGAGGGGAAAACACAGTCGTTGCGCCAAAATTGAACTGTACATAATCAACTTACTCGTTCAAACCCATTTCTCTCCTGAAAAGGCAGTCAATGTCCATCTTTGAGTCTATCTTCAGTGTTTTTTCCATTTTTCAGTTTTACTAATATTTTACCATTCGATGACCAGGCGGCCATCGTTGCAGAATGCGCGCTAGCTGTTTTTAACAGTTTATAATTAGTTTGAGTCAAGTCCTCTCCCACTGTTATCCGGTCTGTTTTAATTTTCTCGGGCCGTCAACACCTCTCTCCTCTTCCTCCCGAGAAAAAAAACGGAGGATGATGGGGCGTGGTCTCCCGCCTTCGTGGTCCTCCTCCCCGACCGGTGGGCTATCTCCACATCTGCTGCAGTCACAGGGACGCCAAGTTTACCAGTGAACACATCCACACACTTCTTCACACAGTCCTCCACGGTCTCCTCCTGCGTCTCTCTGATGCCGTACACTCGCACATTCCACGAACGGCCATGTTGTTCACTTTCGTTGATTTCACTCTTAAGGGAGCTGGTCTCTTTGGAAATCTGTGCCAGCTGAGCTTTGAGGTCTGAGTTTTCTGTTCGAGTTTTGGTAAGTTCTGATGAAAGTTTGTCCTTTTCGTTTTGCAAGTCCATTACGGTGCTCTCTAGAACTTCTATTCTTTGTGTCATTGTAGATCTGAGTCTCTCTATCTCTCCTCTCAGCTCGTCTCTCACCCACAAAACGTCTTCTTTCGTCGACAGTTTTGTTAACGCCGCTTTGATTTCACACAGTGATTCTTGAATTGTCATTCATCCATACTGCTGTCTATTTCTTGTCTCTGTTTCTTGCTCATTGTTTTGCTGTCTTCACTCGGGTTGGTAATACTATCACTGGACGACGAAGATGGTTTTCGTTTTTCACCTCGCTTGCCTCCAAAGTACCTAGAAATAGTAGAAGTCATTTTCGAAGAATCTTTCTGCCATTGCACATTTTAAACTCAAGCAAACAAAAAAAAAATGTGACTTTGTAACTTTAATTGTTCATATCGGAAACAGAACAGAAAGAAGAGCCCTACAGCGCCTCGCTCACCTCACCACCAACAACACACGTCAGTCCATTGTGCCACACAGGAGTTAAACACTACACGTCACACAAATTCATTTTCCAGATGAAGAAACAAATCAACTGTTCATCACACGAAGAACTCTCCTGGGTTTTTCTTTTCACTTTTCTTTTCACTTAAACCACAAAATCACTGGGTATAGAACGTGAAGGCACAATGTAGACTTGAATAAGTGTCGAAAGGCGGAGCACGCGCTAGACACGTCCGACCGCATCGGTGAGCGGAAGTCAAGTCCCATGTTACTTTCTTCCTCCTGACCTTTTTTCATATAATTGGCAATAGAAGTTATTCACTTTACTTATAACGTCTTTAGTAATAGCTAGAGTATCTACCAATTCAATCATTCCCTTACTGAAATGATTTCGCTTGTTTAAACTACATAAGTAATCTGTAATCTTTTCATCCAGAGAAACTCACCTAGCTTTTGTATCAAAACGCCTTCCATTTATTTTGTCTAATGGCTTGTAATTTTTCATTCTTTGATCGAAATTCTTCAATATGCCCCAAAGAGTTTTTTCTTTTTCCCCCTCTAATATACAGATTTCTTACGTGAGTGTTTTTTTTTTTTCTTGTTCATCACTAACTCATCCCCGATGGAGAGCCATCAGGGCATCGTTCTTCACGAAGCAAAACAGCATTGGTATCCCTATTCTGATCTATAATATGTGTGTCCCTATTAGGGTTTAAATGTGTGTCCTGGAGTTAACAGATATTGTGTCTTAAATATTGAAAAACATCTATCTTTTTCTTTACTTTGCCTCCCCAAGTTCTTGATAGTTAACAGTACAAACTCAGTATCCTTCATTAGTTTATTTTCAGTTTCTGTATTTTCCCTCTTTTTCATTGTGGCATACAAAATAGTTTTACCTCTTATTTTACCTCTTATTTTCATAAGTAAGACATCTAAAAACAGTTTGTCTGGGATTTTTAGTGGAATCTTAGGTGTATCTATTTCATTTATTGTTTCGTAACAGAAGACATCTGCTGAGTATTCTTTTGTCACATTAATAATTTCTTTATTAATTTCATCCACATCTTCTTTGTCCTTAAACAAGGAAGAGTTGACTTTCCAAAAAGTACGATTCTTTTTATTTCACCGAATTTCAGATGCAGCGTAAACTATTGAGTGGTCAGAACGGTATCCTGGGACACTATCAGCATTATCAAAATCAGCATTATCAAAGTACCAGTATGAATAATCTGATAGTAAGAAAAAGTCCGGTCGGCTTTGCTTCAGTGGGGTTGGCTTTAGCCAAGTGTAACACCTACATCCTGGTTTGCTTTCTCGCCAGATGTCTGTCAATCCTAGTGTTTCTGTCATATTTCCTAGCATTTTTTCTGGCCCTTGGATTGTTATCAAGTACATCATTATCACAATTTGTAACCGGGTTTAATACGATGTTTCAATCACCAAACTGCAATTACATTATTATTTTTGTAACTTTTTATGATTCCCTTAAGTGTATTATAAAACGTTGGATCATCCTTGTTAGGCCCGTAAACATTCACCAAAAGGAAATCTTTCTCAAAAGCAGTAAATAGTACTAGTGTGAAATTTCTGTTTTTATCAGGATAAACTTTAGTCACCTTCAATTCAAAGTTATTTGAAAAGAGAACATCGACTCCTCTTGAATTTGATTTATAAGAAGCAAATATACATTTATACCCCCATTCTGAGTTTACATATTTTTCTAATTTGTTACTAAAATGAGTGTCTTGCAAGCAATATATGGACAAAGTTTTTCTGCTTCAGGTAATGGAAGACATCCCTTCTTTTTTTCATATCACCCAATCCCTGACAATTTAGAGAAGCAATAGTTAAAGACTCCATTGTTTGACACATTGGTTATATCTTAATTATGTAGAATGCGTAACACAAAAAAATACAATTGTGGAATCAGATTGTGAACATAGCACACGGCACTGTGGAAAATAACATTGAACAATTGAGGTATGCCTCACGACAAACTTTTTATACATGATATTCTTTTGACATGAAGTGGAACTCCAAAGGGAAGATGACGATTTATCTAGTTCGGTTTGGAACTTCCAACATTTATACATTCGTAATCTCACCCTCGTAGGGAACTGTAAAGACAAGTAAATGCACATAAGAAAAAGGAAAAAGACAAAGAATGATGAAGAAAAAAAATCAAACCGGATAAAAAGACCATATTCTCTCTGACGATCTATGGCGGCGCGGGGGTAAAAGTGAGCATACTTGTCAAGAGCGACTCCTTACGGAGCAAAGAACAGTGCATGCACGACAACTGTTTTAAATTCATACACAACGTCACTAGAATTTCATAAAGAATGAAACAGGCAAGCAGTTGAGTGGGCTTTGTTTTTATCCGTGCTTTTTTTTTTTTTCGAATTTGACATCAGTTTGTGCGTGCGTGTGCGCGCGGGGCGTGTCTGAGTGCGCAAGCGCGTGCATGTGGAAGGTGACGCGGGTGGGTGTGTGGGTGGCTGTGCGTACATGCATGTGCGTGCGCAAATGCATGCGTGTGCGTATGCATGCGTGTGCGTGCGTGCGTGTGCGCATGTGTGTGCGCGCGTGTGTATGTGCGTGCGCGCAAGCATGCATGTGTAAGTTGTGCGTCTAGTCCGTGTGCTCACGCGCGCGCGTGTATTATCGTATAGATGAACACGCAGGTGTTTCGAATGAAGTTTAGCAATACAGCATCCGATTTATTTCGTTGCCTGGAGTTGTTCTCTGAACAGTGCTCACAAGGATCAATACGTGCAATGAACACAATGTACACATATTCAGCCTGCACCACGCATCCGTCTCTGCCTTCTACCTTTCTCTTAAAAACAACCCCCCATAAAAAGCTATATTTTTTTTTTTACCCGGCTCCCTCTCCTAACCCTCAGCCCTCCTACATGACAGTACCCCCGCGCACGGCTGTGAAAGAGAAAATTGAGTTAGGACATTTCTTACCTTAAGTATACCTTAATCCCCCATCAGATTAGGCCCATTTTACACAGAATCCTTAGACCGAATGAACAATGTTTAAAACCAAACATTCAATGACAGTACAAAATCAAGTCTGGCCAAAAACCATTAACAAGGGGAAGGCCCCAAAGGGTCAGTTGGAAACAGGTCAGTAAACCATCACAAATACCACCATTCCATGAGAACACGACTCACAGGGTCATCTCAGGGGACTCCTCAGCTGAGAGAGAGAGAGAGAGAGAGAGAGAGAGAGAGAGAAGGGGAGAGCGAGTGTGTGTGTGTGTGTGTGTGTGTGTGTGTGTGTGTGTGTGTGTGTGTGTGTGTTGCCTCTGTGTGTGTGTGTGTGTGTGTGTGTGTGTTGTGTGTGTGTGTGTGTGTGTGTGTGCCTGCCTGCGTGTGTATATGTGTGTGTGTGTGTGTGTGTGTGCGCGCGCGCGCGTGTGTGTGTGTGCGTGTGCGTGTGTGTGTGTGTGTGCGTGTGTGTATGTGTGTGTGTGTGAACATTATAAAGGGGAACTGAGTAGAACAGTTCTCATGGAGCATTTCAAGGACAACGTTACTTGCTATTTATCCCACATTATTCTTCCCCTTCAGTAACAGTTTGACAAAAAAAAGTTGGAACTTCAGTTACCTTCTGTCCCTGATATCTGAAAATCGCACATGTTTGTGCATACAAATAAATGACACCCAATTTTCTAAGTGTAATACATCTGATAAAAAAAAACAATTCAAATGCTCTTGAGTCATTGCATTCCAGTCTTCCAGCAAAAGGTGACATCAGGGAGAAGATGTACAGCTGTTGGGAAAACGAGAGAGAGAGAGAGAGAGAGAGAGAGAGAGAGAGAGAGAGAGAGAGACAAAGGACAGAGAAGGGAGAGACAGACAGACACAGAGACAGACAGAGAGACAAAGAGAGACAGAGACTGAGAGATCATGAGAGAGAGATAATAAAAGCGAGAGTGAGAGAAAGAGAGAGACAGACAGACAGACAGAATAAGAATAAGAGGGAGAGAGAGAGGAAGGAGGGAGGGGGGACTGAGGCAGAGGGAGGGAGGGACTGAGGCAGAGGGGGGAGAGGGTGGAAGATGAAGGAAGAGGGAGAGAGAGACAGAGACAAAGATGTACACAAAGATGCTCTCTCTCTCATATCGCACATACATGTACACAGACAGACAGACAGGGACACACAAGCCCCAAACATGTACATCAAGAAAAAGGAACTTCAAGAAAACTGTTTAAAGGAGAGCGAGTTTTAACACACACACACACACACACACACACACACACACACACACACACACACACACACACACACACACACACACACACACACACACACACACACACACACACACACACACAACTTATGCTTCCAAGCATATTAAGAGAGACAGACAGACGGAGACAGAGACTGTTGTTCTTTTCAGACGGTTCACAGGGATTATCCACATAATGATTCCTTACATCTTTTCGTGAAAAATCTCACAGCTTTGTAGCACGCAAACACACACACACACACACACACACACACACGCGCGCGCGCGCACGCGCGCGCGCGCCATAACAGAGAGAGAGAGAGAAAGAGAGAGAGAGAGTCATTCCTCTCCAACGATTTACAGACCTTATCTACGCACAATGACTCCCGCCCCCCCCCCCCCCCCCCCCCCCCCCCCCCAAACAAACTACAGATAATTCGTTCTATCCGGCGATGTTTCCGCTGATAGTAACCGTCGAATGAGGGGGGGGAACAAGTCACAGCAGGCCTAGCCTGATAAACCAGGACAGGCATTGTTACGCATGCTGAAATGACTATGCGGTGGTGCGGCGTGTACTCTGGTGAGGATGGGAGGGTGGGGGTGGGAGGGGAGCTCATGATTACTTGCATTTTTTTTTTCTGTCCCATCTTCTGCGCCACTTCAGTGACAGTGCAACCACGCCGCTCATTCCGAATCCCCCGTCCACAGCCACAGCCCTGGTACCGGCAATCCACATGGAGCAGTCAATGTTTAGTAGTCGTCTAGAGACAGCCCAACAGAGAAGACGCTGCACTGCTGCCGAGTCACTTCGGTGGTGTTCAGTGGCGCCTATTCTGATCCAACATACGCAGGACACCGCCTACTAAGGCCCCTACTGAAGACAATAATTGCTTAGTCGCGGAGCCGGTGTGGGTAAGCTCTACCTCCGGGAGGCATCACAACGTCCATCCAACAGCACCCTTCATGGACTCGCCGATACCAGTGACCCCGACAGAATCACACCAAGGCCACAGACGTGGAGAGAACATCGAAACTGAGGTCACCATGAGAACAAGGCATAAAGGGCCACAGAATTTTAGATTTTTTTTGTGCTGATCGATGAGAATGAAGATGATGCTACCGCATGACAGGGCTGTACTATGCGCTTACTTTCATAATATAGCCGGCGTTAATCAGGCCCTGTCGTGTTGTCAGGAAACTTAAGCAACTCTCTCAGAGACGCGGCCATTGAGTGGATAAAACTCGACTGTGTGGTAACAGGTTTTCCAACTGAGCAAACTCAACGATGAGTCGGAGCCGGTCGGGGCAGAAAAATCCCACATGGTTCTGATGGGAAACGAACCCACCACCTCTCAGCCGGGAGTCCGCGACGCTAACTACTTCGCCACGGCAGCTGGTATGACTACCTACAATTTGTAAGCTTGCTGAAGGCCGAACTGCAGCAGAACGAGCGTGGGTCTGGCTCCGTTTGCAATGGGGGGTTGGAAAAGACTGACCCATAAGAATTATGACATTTGGAGGATACACTGACAAAGAATAGGGCAGTATCCATCCCGTCTCCCACACCCCACATCCTCTCATCCCTCCCTATCTTTCCATACTTCCTCCACCCCTTCCCCGTCTTCCTCAGTCCTTGTGTCCCCTCCTCCACCCTTTTCTCTCCCCTGCCCACCCTTCCCTCCAGAAACTTTTTTTTTCCTGGCTCGAACCACTGACTCATCCCCGATGGAGAGCCATCAGGGCATCGATCTATCGATCTCCCTGGCCGGCCGTGACGTCATCGAAGACATTCGTTGGGTATATATTAAGCACACGGCACGAAACGGACAGAACAAGACTTTTTTTTCCTCCTCGCAAGCCGTTTCACAGCCTTTGGGCTTAGTCCGTCCTGACACCCCTCTTCTGTCCCAAGTTCTTCGTTAGTTGCCCTCCACTCGACTTTCAAAATGTAAAAAGTATGAACTGGAGACGACTGATAAAGCAGCTTGACTATTGTATCAGTGCTAGAACCTTGTGATTACCTAACGAATGTGTGCATGTAGGCCTTTACAGCAAAGCATGCGTACTTTAGTATACAAATGTACACCCGTTCATGTACGTAACTGAAGTATGTATGTTTGTGTGTATGACAACGTATGATTTATGTATCGTTTGTTCGGTTTCTTAACTTGATTTCAGTACAATGATAAATAATCAACTAAGTTCTGTCTGGTCGAACAGATTGAAACTTTCACCTGATTTCGCAGACAGCTCTGTTCTCAGCTCAGCAATACACTGAGCGCGAGATGGTTCGTCTACAAATGGAAACTTTAGTACGGACGCTTTTCAAAGTCTGGCCACACATGAGTCATACCGTCAATTTAGGACTTTCAGAACCCAGACTGCGAATACTTGCACTCTCGTTATCTTTGTACATTTTCGACAGATTTGAAGTAATGATTAACTGCTCCTCAAAGTTACAAAAATGAAAAAAGGGAATGAAGAGAGAGAGAGAGAGAGAGAGAGAGAGAGAGAGAGAGAGCTGAAAGAGAGAGGGGAGACAAGCTAGGGAGGGTGAGAGAGAGATGAGGAAGGGATAATGGAAGTTGAGAGAGAGAGGGGGGACAAGCTAGCTTGAGAGAGAGAGAGAGAGAGAGAGAGAGAGAGAGA
>JADBJO010001574.1:30000-32500 GCA_016801955.1 Conus betulinus | reverse complement strand
CCATGTTATGTCGATCTTATTGATTGGCGCTTTATGGAAAGAGAACGGCCATTCTCTCTTGTAGAGGGCTTCAATGGGGGATGGGGGTGGGGGGGGGGGGGGGGGGGCGCACTAAACCTGGACTTTGCTGTCAATAATCCAGCCTATACGGATTTTTTTAGGCAGTGATGACGCACATCAATACATTATGGGACAAAAATGGTCTAAATCGATGCAACATGCCTGAGCTCAAGACTAGAGTGATAGACGCTACTAATATGCTTTCGCAACCCAATGAGTTTGATTCATTCTGAATCCTTGATGTTTTTACGGGTTTTTTTTTTTTCAAACACATACACGCGCACGCATGCACTCAGGCACGCACGCACACACACACACACACACACACACACACACACACACACACACACGCGCGCGCGCGCGCACACACACACACACACACACACACACACACATACATCACACACATATAGATACTTACCCACGCACGCGTGCGTTCTCTCTCTCTCTCTCTCTCTCTCTCTCTCTCTCTCTCTCTCTCTCTTCTCTGTCTCTGTCTCCCTCTCTCTCTGTCACACACACACACACAACACACACACACACACACACACACACACACACACACACACACACACACACACACACACACACACACACACACACACACACACACACACACACACACACTCAAATACACACACCTTCTTGCACCAATATGCCCTTGTATCTCTGCAGGTGTGCGCTCCGTCGTTCTTTGGCAACAATACGGCAAAGTCTGGGGTCACAGAGTAGCTGTGCCGGGGTGGTGAAGTATGTCAACTGTGCGTCACAGCTCTGACTGGCCGGCCGTTTTGAAGTGCAGTGATCGCATGATATGGACACGCACACAGACAGGTTTCTGTATTTATCGACGATTTCACTCACACACACACACATGCACATGCGCGCGCGCACACACACACACACACACACACACACACACAGACACACACACACACACACACACACACACACACACACACACACACACACACACACACACACATGCTCACGCGTGAACGCTCACGCATGCACGCACGCACGCACGCACACGTACCTACATACCCACGCACGCGTGAATTAACAGAGGCAAGTAAGCACGTTGATTAATCAAATGAATGGAACAAAAAGACAAATGAAACTGTTCTCTGGCTTATTTAAGAATTCCTTTCAAAGAAAAATGGACTTCCTTTGGTATCCAGACAAGCAAAGGGACGCAACCACGCCTGGCCAACGAACTTGGTTCAGGGCAGCTACTTTCAGTTGTGCCCACCGTCAGTCCAGAAGTCTGTGCCTCGTGCTCGACCGATCTTCTCCAAGTTGTCGTTCGACTTATCGGCGAGCTGGCTTCCCGAAGGCCTTTCACCAGTTCGTGTCATGAGCTCCTCCTCGGAATAGAAATCCAAACTCATTTGACCAGACTCTTGTTTGGATGAAGTGGTTGTAGTTTCTGTAGCTAGTACTGTTTCATGGGGTGGGGTTTGCTAGCCTCCAGTGCCATCTCTCCTCCTCTACCAGGGCCTGGGACCGGCAAGATGACCCTCAGGGATACCAAGGCGGAGTTAGAGTAATTAACAAAAATAAAGTTTGCTGATTAAAGTGTTAATGTAGAAATCAAGGAGGGAGGCAAGGAAACGCCCGGGCAGGCTGCTGACCACTATCATTACTTTCCTTTTTGTTTTTTCTTTCTCAGTGTCCGCGTCGTCTCCGTGGTCATTCTCTCATGCTGCTTAGTTCGACCTCCCATTCAAGCCACACCCCAGCGTCAGGCGTCCGCAGGGAGTTGGCAGCAAAGTAATAGCAGGATTGGATTGGCTCAGTTGGTAGAGCGCCAGCCTCGGGATTCTGGCGATCCTGAGGTTGCAGGTTCGAATCTCGTCGTTTTGGTACAAGGGGACTTTCCCTAATTGCTAATGTTGTCTTTGATTCCGATTTCCCAAGAAGCCCTTTGAATGAGACCATAAACCGAGGTTCCGTTTGTTACGCATCTTGTACGATTGTAAAATCCCATCACCAACTTTCAGAAGAGAAGACCAGTTTTGCACGTATATGTACACATAGCATAGACCCACCGTGAAAAGTGGAAAGAATGAGTAACAAACAGAGTGACTTATACTTGACTTAATGGCTTGGGGAAACGACTGAATGTAGCGCCAGCAGACAATTCTTCAGTCGACTGTGCTAGGCAGGCAGCCCACTGCGAAAAACGAGAGCATGGATTGTAAAGCACCTGGAGCACGGTCTCCAGCTGAGGATAGGTGCTGTATAAGTATTATCAATAGTAATAGTAATCACGATGGTGGTCATGATCATGATGACGACAACGATGACAACAACAACAATAATGATGATAATAATGATAATGATGGTGGTGGTGATAAAACAACCCACCGAAGGAGACGCTGCACTGCTGCCGAATCACTTCGGCGGTGTTCACCGTTGCCTGTCCTTGCCAAACGTG
>JADBJO010001574.1:5000-20000 GCA_016801955.1 Conus betulinus | reverse complement strand
AGTGTGCGTGTTTCTTCGTCTGTCTCGCTGCCCGAGTCCATGTGTGTGCATTTGTGTCTGAGTGCGCTCGCGTGTGCACATTTTCCTGTTGCACTCAGACAGTTCTGAGTTTGTACCACCTTACTGTGTCGACGCACCCATTTTTACTACGAAAGCAATTCGAATTTTTATACTGATAAATCTGTTAACAACACTATTCCACAATACATTACAGAAAAATATCATGAACATCATCAGTATGTGTTTGAGATTCTCTGTCAGCAGTTCAGTTACGCCGCCTTACATGGTCTTGTGGCCTCCTGTACAAAGTGCAACTCCTTTGACCCAGCGGTCGTAGTTTCAATTCCACCTTTAGGCAGCTACAAAGAAGATGTGATATCTGCTATGTCAAAACTGTCTGCGTAGGTTGTCACCTTCTCCAAGTATTTCGGATGAAGCTTCAGACAGTGGTTTCGTGTGTGTGAACGCTTGCGTTTGAAAGAAAAACCTTTTTTTTTTTGCATGCACGTTAACCCCCATCCCAAGTTTTGCAAAAAGATTTAGCCATCTTGTGCTGTAAACAGGCTTGTTTCCAGTGTATGTGTGTTGCACATTCGCCATTTGAAGAATAGTTTATTTAGATAATTTATCATCCCAGGCAATTCTCTCTCTCTCTCTCTCTCTCTCTCTCTCTCTCTCTCTCTCTCTCTCTCTCTCTCAGAACGGTCGACATCACACATGACTGTATCCACGAGCACGTGTCCTGCGACGAGAAAAACGCGAGACCTGCTACTCAAATACCAGGACGAGTACCGGAAGCCCAAAGGCTGTCCGGCGCCGACAAGGAGCAACCGGAAGAAGTACATCACTTCCACCGGAAGCAGTCTGGCGGCGTTCGTCTCCAAGCTCTTCTGCGTCTGCCTCAGTTTCTGTCTTATACTTTTGCACACGGACTGAGTCGTGTCACGTGGGACTGGTGATATATTTGTTTGGCTAAGTGGGTTGGTTGGTTGCTGGATGTTGTTGTTGATGAGACTTTTTTGTGTGTATATCTGCTTTTTATTCGTTTAATTCGTTTGTTTCTCTTTTTTTTGTAGATTTTGTTGTTCTGTCTTTCTTTATTTTTGTTTTCTCCATTCGTATCTCCATTTGTTATCTTTGTAGGTTTTTTTTTTTCTTTTTCTTCTTTCATTCTTTTTTCTTTTTTTTTTTTTTTTTTTTTTTTTTTTTTGTTTGGTTGGGTTTTTTGGGTTTGTTTCTGTGGAGTTTTTTTTTTTTTAATATCAAGTTTTCTGGAACTTTATGCAGTTATGTTTGTGTTTTAGATTCAGTCAGACGCAATTGTTGTACGTGACGGAGAGGGAAGAGGAGGTGTGGAGACGGGGGGGGGGGGGGGACTGGTTGTTGCTGTTGGTCTGTCTGTCTGTCTGTCTGTCTGCCCTCTACTTTGTTCTTACACCTATAAAATCATTTTGTCTATGAATTCTCATGCTCTTTCTTTCAGACCCTGTTACCAGATGAATAGGCTTTTTTTTTTTATTTCCCCCCTCCTTTTAATTTTGTTTTCTTTTGTTTTGTATTTGTCCGTGTTTGCAAGTGTCATATGTGCGTATGTTCGCTTGCCCTCTGTGTGTGTGTGTGTGTGTGTGTGTGTGTGTGCGCGCGTGCTAGCGCGCATGCTTGAATGCGCATGTGCGGACGCTTGCGGCCGCGCGCGTCTGTGTGTGTGAGAATGTGCACGCGCGCATGCGAGCGTAAGTGTATGTGTGCTGCGCATACTGGTCCGCGCGCTGTCGTGTAAGATACTTTCCTTAATTACCTCCCTTGGAATTGACGGTCCTCCAGATCGTCATGGGTGGTCTCTCATGACGGTTTGGAACAACGTCTCTCTCTCTCTCTCTCTCTCTCTCTCTCTGGCCGGAGCAGATAAAGTGACAGCCGAACGCACGATTTCTGGCCCTGATCTGTCAGGGCTTTGATCTGGCTCTGGAGTTGTTGGCCCCTTGAGTCAGGTCGCAGTGCTTTGATTCTAGCCCCCCGTCTCCCCTTCTTGTTGTGAGGGGCGGCGTGCATTAGTCTGTTATGGCGACAGTGGTGGGCTTTCTGGAGCAATAAGGACGTGTGTGTGTAAATCAGGTAGGCTGCGTCGTGTCTCTCGCTTCTTGTTCTCTTTCTTTGATGTGTCGAGTCGTAGTGTGCAAACCTGAACCCCTTTCGCTTTTATGGCCTGTTCAGCTGAGGGCAATAAAATGCCGAAGGTCTGTCTGTCTGTCTGTCTGTCTGTCTGTCTGTCTCTCTCTCTCTCTCTCTCTCTCTCTCTCTCTATATATATATATATATATATATATATATATATATATATATGTGTGTGTGTGTGTGTGTGTGTGTGTGTGTGTATATATATATATATATATATATAGAGAGAGAGAGAGAGAGAGAGAGAGTATGATAGATATAAATTAATACTTAAACAATGAAATGTTCGAAACCGAGGTAGTGATTGATAGTTTCGTAATTGATCAGTAAAAACTCACTTAGGCTTAGTGGTCTGTGCTGAAATTGTGATTTCCTTTGTGCTGTATTGTTTGAAGTCGGGTGCGATTTTGGCTAGATATCAATTCGTTCCCCACCCCTTTCATACTGTCGCTTCCCTTGCACAAGGGAGCTTCTTTCCTTCAAATATCAGGGTCTGTTTTAGGAGGAAAGCAAATCAACTGATCAGTGTGTTCTGGTGGCTTTAAAAAGCATTTAACAGTGTTTGTATTTATTGCAAAAAGTTCCGAATGCCCATGTCTTCCATCAGAGGTTTTTAAGTGGAGTATGGGTAATCAGGGAGGGGGTGGGGGAAGATGCACAAGAAAATGCCGAAAGTACACGTAAACTAACAGACCTGTATCGGTTTTTTTTTTTTTTCAGTCGACTGTAAGATTTACTGATGGAAGAGAGCACTTTAACCAGTAAAAGCAAAACTGAGCAAAATCTTCGAAGGAGGGAACCGCTCTTATGAAAAAGATGATGGGCTGGGAAACGAATTGATACCTTTGCATGATTTCATTTCACGTACTCCGATTCTGTGATTCTGGCTGAGTTGTTGCACCGGTAGGAACTGTTTGGACTTTCGTTGGATGCACGCTGATTCTGTGATGGCAATGTGTTGGCATCAGTTGTGTTACTGTTTCTGTTGGCATCTCATGAGCTATGCTAATAAGTAGTCATGACACCACGTGCGAGATTAATTCATGCTTCGTTTTATGCTTGAAGATGTTTTTGGCACCGTTACTTATCTGCCTACGTATTATTAGATCTCTGAATATGTCCAGAATGGTGTTTGGGATGTTTTCTGTGTGTTGACAAAATGGTTCGAATGTAAATGCATAATATTAATTTCTCTTTGTGAAAGTGTGTTTGAGTTATTTTTTTATTATCATCATGATTGTTGCTGTTGTCGATGATTGGAGTCTTGTTGTTGCTATTGTTCTCCTTCATTCTTTTTATATCCATCATCATGTGGCTGACGATTCTGATGTCATGGTATTGTTATATAATGAGATTCAAAGCTAAGGGTGTTTTTTTTTTAGATGTTTTCAGCAGGTGAAAAATGATGTGGGACATTTTGAGAAACGGGCACTAGGTGTACAGTGAAGAGTAAGGGAGGGAGAGGGGTTGGTGGGAAGAGAGATGACTACCATTAGTCAAAGACACTATTCATCCTTTCATGCCCCATATCCACCGATTCCTTTTGTTCAACGTGTTCAGTTTGAGACTCTGGGGCAAAAAGGTTTTCCAACAAAATCTAATGTCAAGGAGGTTTTGGAAAAGAACAGATCACCACTATCATATTTTTTTTGCTCGTGATGTTTTTTTTTTTTTTTGTAACTTCGATTCTAACTGTCATCAAAATCGCTCTTTGGATCAAAACGGTATATGTGTGATGTATAACAATATTCATTGCGCCGAGTCGTGAATTATCCGTTCGATTTTTTTTTTTTTAATGTGCAAGTCGATTAAATAGCGTTTGATGACAAATTACGTTTAAGAAATGGACGAATCAAAGAAAGTTTTATCTTTAATTAAGATAGCATGCAAAATAAGGTTTTAGCTTCATTAAAAAAAAAAAAAGAAAAGAAAAAAAGCATGCTTAAATTCCTATCACAACAAAAGGAACAAAATATTTCGTATTCATGTCAAAAAGAGGGGGAGGGGGTGGAGACCTGTCATCTACTAATCTGAAAAACCACAAACTACAAAAACGAAGAAAAACATCCAGTTTAATCGTCATTGAAAAAAAAGTAATAAGATAAGGAAATACCTTTTGTCTTTACATAGAAAGATACAATGGAAAAGGAAAGCATCATTTTGTATTATAATTTCCGAATAAAACGGAGAGAAAAAAATCTTATTTTCATTTCAGAAAAAAAAGCAAAACATATCTTTAATATTCACTTCACAAAAAAGGAACAATGCTGTTTTGTCTTTACTTCAGAAAAGGGAAGGACAGACTCATGTTCTGTCTTCATTCCCTGCACTGATTCTCTCATTTCCAGTGTCACTAGAGGGTGTGTGTATGTCGTGCTTGGCTGGTCCGGGTAGACGAATCGACCCGATCGAGTGCCATGGGGGTCAATGCAAGGTGTAGGCGCAAGGTGCACGCTAGCTGTGAGCAAGTGATACGAAGCTGTGCTTAGGATTTAGAGGTCAGCGCCCGTTGAACATTTTCCAAAGTATTCACCATCTTTTCTGGTGTACACTGTGTTCCCCCCCCCCCCCCCCCCCCCTCCCCGGTATTTCTTTTGTTTTTCGAAGACGATGTGTGCTACTGAGGTGTACATTGAGAAGTTTGTGTGTGTGAGTGTGTGTGTGTGTGTGTGTGTGTGTGTGTGTGTGTGTGTGTGTGTGTGTGTGTGTGTGTGTGATCAGGATTTGTTTGTGGCGTTATACGTGTATGCGTTTGGCGTCGTTGCTTGCGTTTGTGTGTGTTGTTTTGTTCATACGTATGTGTGTGTGTGTGTGTGTGTGTGTGTGTGTGTGTGTGTGTGTGTGTGTGTGTGTGTGAAGGGGGGGGGGGGAGGTTCAGGTTTTTTGTATGGTGTTGATTGCGTCTGTGTTTGGCGGCTTAGTGTGTGTGTGTGTGTGTGTGTGTGTGTGTGTGTGTGTGTGTGTGTGTGTGTGTGTGTGCGTGCGTGCGTGCGTGCGTGCGTGTGTGTGTGTGTGTGTGTGTAATGGAGAGGGAGCATGTTTGCCTGTGTGTGCTGTATCAGTTTTGAAGGCTGAAATTACAGCCCTTTTTTCTTTCGTTTGTGGCCATGATTTTCATTTTTTTTCATCACGGTGCTGCTTGTGTGTAGTAGACAAGTCCTTATATCGGGATGCTTTTTGAAGCTGTTGAACACTTAAACAGGAAACACATGGTGTAAATGTTATTCCTTAGTTTCACCAGTAAACAAATGGCAAGACATTTGACAGGTAGCGGCGGATGGCGTCGCTCGACACACATTCAAATCTGGAAACAAAAGGACCGAGACAAACGGCACAGTTCGAACGATCCCGTTCTGTGATTCAGGTTCTTAGTTCAAAATCTGCCTGATTTTCGATCCAGGAAGAAAAAGGGGGGGGGGGGGAGATTCGGTCTGTTTCACCAATGACATCATTCACCATCTTCAAATACGTGACTTTCCCCTTTGGCCGACGTCACATTTTGGGCTTTTTGTCACTCACCCGTGACCCTATCTTTGCGCCAGCTGGTTCCTCACCAAATAGTCCCACTCCTTTCATTGTAATCTGTGTGCTTGGAACCACCTGGCTTGTACCTTGATGGCCATATGAAAGAAAAGAAGGTAGATCAACTGTAAGACACAATTTTAAAAAGTTCTCAAAACATTCGATTGTGCCTGTCTATAACTATTCGACTCCTTAAACAGGGCCTGGCGCATTAATGTTTGGTGTGCAGCCGCCGTCCGGTGAACCGCGTGACCTCGTAAGGAAGGGAGACGATCACGGCTTCCTGGCTTCAGCCTCTCTCATGAAGCGGACGTTTTCTCCCCTTGTCCGCTCCGATTGAATAGTAAGGGTGAAGCGGGGTTGGGGGGGGGGGGGGGGTGCAGTTTGTTCAATAGAATCGTCTACGGAAGGTGCGTCTCCAGAGAGCGGTTAATGGTGTAAAAATGCAGAGATTTGTCCGTGGGACGACGACAGGACAGACTTATGTAAAGCTGTGTCATGCGGAGACAGAAAAGAAAGGCTCGGGAATGATGAATGGTGCCACGAATGGAAAGGAAACGATTTGAGGGGGGAAAAAAATTGATAAAAATTTTGAGGAAAAAAGAAACACGAATGAAAATCTGAAGCCTAAAGACATTTTCTTTTTAATGAAAAAAGAAAGGTGACGCTGGACACTGGCGACATGCTTCCTGCGAAGAAGAGGGACGGAGGAAGTGTGTGTGTGTGTCGGTGGGGGTGGGGGGGGGGGGGGGGGGGGAGGGAGACCGACACAGAAATATTATACCATAGCCTACCACCCACAAGACAGGCTACATAACTTCTCGCCCGGGCACGCCACGCTTCATCGTGTCTCCTGCCAAAATCGGTATTGACTCCCTCCGTCACCGACCGACGGGAGGTCCGATGTCACACCTGGTGTGTGTCTTTTGGCTCAGAATTAGGAATCACCAATGCTGGAGCATGAAGACAATGGTGCTGGCGGGCCGTGACTTGGCCAAACCAGGCGAGGCGTGTCCCAAGTCGGTGCCAGGCCGACCGTATTTCATAAACACTTGAAAGAAAAGTACTTTAAGTTTCAACTCAAAGTGTGTTCTACGTTTTGTGACAGTATGCAGCAGGTGTGATTCTGTTTTTTTTTTTTTCTCTAAACGTCTTTTACTTTATATGTACGATTACGCTTTACATGCATCTTTCTGTTGTTACAGCTTGTGAGAATCTGTGTGTGCGTGCGCAGTCGCGCGCGGGCGTGCGTGTGTGTGTGTGTGTGTGTGTGTGTGTGTGTGTGTGTGTGTGTGTGTGATTTTGTTGTTGTTGTGTTGCTGCTGCAGCTGTTGTTGTTGTTGTTAGTGTGAGATTTTTCCCATGTATGCACAGTTACTTGAGTTTTACTCAATATCCACGGTGTTTAGAAAGAAGAGAGAGAGAGAGAGAGAGAGAAACTTTAAATGGGAGAAGATAGGGAGAGAAGGATTAGGAGAAGGATGTGAAAGAGGGGCAAACGAACCGAATTAAAGAAAACCTGCAGAGTGTGTTATATTTGGCGTAGGTCTTACAGAGTACCAATTCGGGGCCAAAAAGGGAGATAAGTCAAACGTTTCATTTGGTACATGAATCAGGCTACCGCTTTACAGAGAATCAAAGCAAATACCAATAAGCAAAGGAAAACAAGGTGTCGAAATAATGCAGATTTAATAATAGACAGGTGAATATAACGACAAACACGTCTTTTTCCGATGTTGCAAACAGAAGACTGTATGAGAAAACACGCGAAAGTCTCAAGATAACAGTTAACAGGAAAGCTAACTCTTCATATACCAGTCAGAACGAGAGTTCAGTTCCCTTGCTGGCCGCTTTCGAGGGAGTATAGTTTTGTGCGTTTTTCTCTCAGTTGTTTTCAAACGTTTGAATAAAATATGTTTGTCGAAAGTGTACTCGCCTGTTTCGTATTACATACAAGTTTCGTATTACATACATTCAGCGTTACTTTACACCTTGTTCTGTGTGTTTATTTATATTTCGCTCTAGTTTGTTGTAGAACTGAAGGAGCATTGCTGAAAATTAGAGTGCGAGCAATGTCAGTGGGTACTCCACATCAATCTAGGCTCTCCACAAATGGAGGTATAATGGACGTGTGTGACTGCTCTCTGGCTGACAAGCGATGGCTGTTCTGTGCCTGGAGGACACCACAGTCGTGGTAGCCCTGGCTGCAAGCTGAACAGAGAAACTCCACCACAGAAAAGCGTCTTTCTGTATCTGCTAATCTAACGTACATGGTGTATGCGGATGGAGAAAAACATTCTTAAATTAAAAAAAAAAAAGTCAGCCTATAAGTCAGAATTTGTTGAGAGGGTGCACAAACAGCTGAAGTGAACATGCTTTTTTTTTTTTTACAACTGTACACGCTGTTGGCGGTTGCACAAACGTGCTCATGTTTACATACTTTTTCATGTTTCATTTGCAGTGTGCAACCCCATGTCGCGAAACCCGCCGTTTCTCAACATTTCCCGTGTGAACTATACTATGCACAGAAAGAAACGCATATTTTTATTTCAGTCATTTCATGCGTCATTTAGCATTCAAAAATATTACAACCACAGAAGAAATTAGAAATCAGTCTACTGTTATGTCTGTTCATTATGTCTGACTATTCACACTGGACAGAGTTCTCTGCTATATGGGGCATGTTTCTGTCAAACTTTTCTTAATATTTTCAGCGAAAAAAAAAAATGCGTTTTTTTTTTGTGCACAGTATATATTTGATCGAAATACGTTTTGAAGCCATTTCACTCGTGATCTCATTTTTGACGGGCCCTAAATTGGTGAAATGTATTTCGTGAACAAGCATCATAGGCCAGTGAGTACCGCTGCTGCTGGTATTGTGCTTTGCTCGAAAATCAGCCAGCAAACGAAACACGCTTCAGATTCTTGAGGGGGGTAAACGTATTGTTTTTTAACTGATGTATTTCCAAGACCACATGAGCTGCAGGGCGTCGGAGACAAAGCCGAAATGAAAGAGACGGGAACCTAAAACCCAACAGTTTGATCTTGTGTGCAGCAGCCTGAGGTGCAGTGCAGGTGCTCAAACATGGCCGTCTACTTGGAGTATATTTTCTGTGTGTCATATCTTACAACGAAATTATTTCGAAATACTCGTTGCTGTAACCCCAGTGCGCCTGTTGGAAGCGTGTTTCTCATGGCAACATTGTTGTGTGTGACAAAGGCCTGTGTGCCCTAACCACACAGTGTCACTGATCTGACTGAAATCTCGTTCAGTTTGTTCCACGACTGTCCATAGTAGATATCTTCAAAGCTAATTGCTTTAGTATCTGGTTTGAGCTTCTCAGCATTAGCATGCCTGTGTTGATATAGAAACAGAGGTCGTTGGGTCTTGATATTCGCCGCATTATTTGGTCTATGTTTCGACGCCGTGCATTGGAAAAGTATGTTTGTTATCTTAAGGTACTGCCACATAAGATATTTCCATTACATGGATAAGAAAGATCGTTGGAACGTCACCTTTATACGGAGGATAAGCGCGTCCGTTTTGACCGAGGTAAACAGTATTGTTATCAGCCCAACTGCTAGCGTTTGTTTGAAGAAGGGAGCGCGAGGGAGGATGCGGTGGGGGAGCGAGGGATGGAGTGGGAATGGGAGTGGGGGCAAAATCTGGACTGGGAGCGTTGTACAATTAGAAGTATGTTCACATCAAAATCTGACGTTAGAACAGTGAATACAGTTTTTTTTAACCATCAGTATGATCCACGCTCCAAGCAGATCAAAGAAAAGATATATTCCCTATGACTTCGAACATCAGGTGGAACATTTCGGAACCAGTAGGGTGTATCCGTGTTAACCTCAACATGCCACATTGGAAACCGTGACCCCGATCCACCAGCCAATCAACGCCCGTTTTTGTCCCACATCCTTGGTCTAAAAAAGATGGCTGACATCCGGTATGCAAACAACAACCAAAAAAAAAAACCTCTTTCCCAAATTTTATCACTCTTCCCCACGGCCATGTCTTGTTGAAATTTGTCGATCGACGAAGAAATGTTTGTACTTTATTGTATGAGATCTGAACGTTCCACCCCAACCGTATGATTAAAACCGCACGTGTCTTGGCCTTGAGTGCTCGTCTGCGAACTGTTACGAATCGGATCGTCTGGACTATTACGAATCCTTCTGTGTCATAACTGAACGGTGTTTTGTGGGGAACATGGAATGGGACTGTCCTGGATACCGCAGTCGCCTTGGAAGCGGAATTGTGTGGAATGTGGTCTAATACAGTAGTGGACAAAGTAGCCGCCTTGGAAACGAAATTCTGTGGAACATGGTCGAGTGCAGTAGCAGAGTCTGCACTCGCATAGAAAGCGGAATGGTGTGGAACGTGGTCACCAACAGTTCTAGACACCGCACTCGCTTTGGAAATGGGATTTTGTGGAGTGTTGATCTAGGGCAGTAGTACTTATCAACTCGCATTTCAGCCGGAATGGTGTGGAACGCGGCCTTTTTGTAGCAGATAACACGCTCGCCCTGAAAGGGCAATTATGTTGAACGTGTGTCCAGTGCAGTTGGAGATCAGCTCCTGCCTCGGATAGCGAAGAATCTTGGGTTCGAGGCTGTAGCTCTTCGCTGAGGCAGGATTTTTTCTTTGCTCCCTCTTTTCCGTGACCGTACGTGACGGTCTGGGTGCTAGTCTTTCGCCTGTCAGGATTAACCGAGGTCTCGTGTGTGTTTCATGCACGTGGCAACGGCAGCATGTCCACATGTCACCGGGTCTGTATGTCACCGAGTCTACGTGTCACCGTGTCTTTGTGTCACAGGTTCCAGTGTCTCTGGGTTTATATGTCAACAGGTCTGTATGTCACTGTGGCTATATGTCACCAGGTATGTATGCCAACAGATCTGTATGTCACATGTCGACATGTAGAACCCAAATCCTGACTGTACCCAAACCCGACCCCTTACCCTAACACATGGACACGATGACATACATGCGAGGTGACGCATAGACATGGTGATATATAAAGTCTAACCTGAATCGGAAAGATTAATTACGGACACAATGACATAGGAGTCATGATGACAGATAGACACTGTGACGTATGGATTCGGTGATAGTATAAACACGGTGGCCTGCAGACACGATGGCATATATCATCGGTGATATTTAGAGCTGACTTTGCAACAACAATTGAATTCTCTGTGGCAAAATTCTGTAGGAAGCAAAACTGTACGCTGACGGAAAAAGACATGTATGGGTTGCGCTGTATTAGGGCGATAGGCTCTCCCCAAACAAAAGCAGGTTACATTTCACACAGAAATATCGGTTGAGACGACTATCTTGTGCAAAAAAAAAAACAAAAAAAACAAAAGTAGAATGTCTACTCACAAAACACTGGACCTGCATTTGTTTTTAAGTAAAAATATCCAACACATTTTTTGACAAAGCGGAACGACTATTCGTAGAATATTTTGTGTTAAGTTGTTTAGCCAGTATCTCTTCGTTAATGACAGTGATGGTGATGACTTTTTCAGATAATATCATGATTGTGTCCGTGTCCAGGAGAATTTGCGATAAAGATGTGAACTGTAGCATGGGAATAAATCACTTGTTTTTGGTTTGCTGCATGTTGGCATAGGAGTGCGTTTACAGTTCATATCAGCCACTGAAAATCGTTTTGTACAGGCACTGTTTAAACTTCGGTTAATAAAGATATGTTTCTTTGGAGTTCGGTTTGTCGTTTGCCTTGTTTGTGCCTGCCTGCTCTCTCTCTCTCTCTCTCTCTCTCTCTCCTCTCTCTCTCTCTCTCTCTGAATAATTGCCTCTCTTCTTCTCGAACATTGAGGCTAAATGGTGTGGTGTGTGTGTGTGTGTGTGTGTGTGTGACCGCCATCCTCTCTCTCTCTCGTCTCTCTGTCTGTCTGTCTGTCTGTCTCTCTCTCTCTCTCTCTCTCTCTCTCTCTCTCTCATTCCTGTGCCATCACAACAATGACGCCATCGTCAACTACTCCAGCAACACCAGACAACTCTCCAAAGTACACATTTCTTTTCTCTATCACGCACTTGTGACCGTGTTTTTTTTTTTCCTACCCACCTAGCACGTGACATTTGGGTTTGTGATCCAGATATGGCGGAGCAGACAATTTGCGTGAGCTGATTGTACAAACGTTTGTGTTATTAGCTGGCTGTGGGTCTGTGTAACAGAGAATGGTGGTGATCCTAATGAGTCCAGTTGTTTCACTGATAATTCAGTACTTACCGGTCAATGGCAGAGTGACTAATACTAAACCAAACGGGCAAAACGGCCACGATAGTGACAACTAGGGCAAATTAGATTATCCTTTGTAACATGAATGCGGATGGGTATGTGCGTGAGGGGGTATGAGATAGCAGGGGGACAGGCGGATGGGGATGGAAGTGGTAGTGGTCCTCATTAAAAACAAACTCTTACCACATGTTCAAAACGTGCTTTCAATTTGTTCATATTCTTACTCTTCTTCTAAAGGAAGAATATGTTTGCCTTTTCTGAATATGTCATGACTATCTGTTATTGACCTTCATCCCATCAGTTTATGATGTTGAGGTGTATCTAGTATTGATGACGACAAGCGCAGGTTGGAACATCTTGTGCAGTATCATTAGCATAGCTCAGTTGTGCTTTAAAGAAAATCCTCGGAGATCTAAATGCCAAGGGACGAAACTCCTTTTACCGCTTCAACGGTGTTTCCTTTGTGGTGCATAAGAAGGATGATATTACAACAGTGAAAGATTAATTAGTTAATTAATTAACTAATTACGTAGCATCCCTGTGAGGATGCCGGCGGGTCCTCTCAGTACAGGTAACTTCCTTCCTCCTCCCCCTCCATCGGCTTCTGGAGGCTCTGCGCTCGTAATTTCCGCTTTTCTGTCAATCTCTCTAATCCTGCCTTACTTTTTTTTTTTTTATATACTGTCGCCTTTTTTTTTTTTTCTTCTTCCTTTGTGGGCCGTTTTTTTCCTGTCTTTGTTCACGAGACGCTCTTTTCTTATCAGAATTAGGACATGTTAGTTTTGTCTTTGTCGTGATCTGGCGAATAGGTAATTACAAAGCGCACACACTGTATACAGTGACATTTATTGGCCATTCTGCAGCGTCAATTTGTCCATGTGGACTTTTTATTTATTTGTTTGCTTCTTTGTTCATTTATTACAGGTAAACTTTTGTCATTACTTTTTTTTTTTTTTACTTAAAAAGAAAACAATCTTGGAATATAAAGTCAAGGGTAACTGGCGCTCTCAGCACACCCCTGGGCTTCTCTTCCGCCGTGAGGACGTCAGCAGACTAGCTACCATAGCATTCATTGTTTCTGCCGTTTGTTGTCCACACGTTGCCTCTGCTGTGCGTAACTCTCGTTCAAGCTGTAAACTTTTCCACCTGCGAGTTTGCAACCCTGAGGTGGCCCAGTGCAGTCGATTGACTCAAAGAATAAAACAAGGCTGAAGACGGGTTCATGTGACAAGTCACCTCTTGGAATGTGTGGAACAGTAAATCTGTTCGTACTGACTGAGGTACGTAGAGGCCGCCGCCGCCGTGATAGCTACGGTTTCTTGTGTGATAATAGCAACAGTGGCATAGGTTATTTTGCGCCATTGTTCTGTTCCATATTTCCGCAAAGTGAAGAGAATATTGTCAAAAGAATCAGAACTGATCACTTGCCATCAGTGCTGTGTGTACACAGATTACAGACAGTAAGATGAAAGAACAACATAAAAGGGAGTTTATCTCTCCTTTGCAAGTGGAACAGGAGATATAAAAAAAAAAAATAAAAAAAAACGGCCCTTCGTTCTTTACAGTGTCCTTTAAACATGAATGAAAACGAATTCAGTCGTGTACTTTCTTTTAGTGTTGACATTAACCGTACTGTAGAATCTGTTGGTGTTTGTTGGCATTGTCGACAGTGTATGTAATTAGAGTTTATTTGAATTTTTGAATAATTGTGTTTATTGGATAGTTCGAGCCTCATATCAAGGTTACTCACTTTGCAGGGTCTACCTTGTGACTTTTATTGTAGACAGCGATTTAGATCAAACTTATCAACGACACGAACTGAATTGGTATTTGTTATGTAGCTCATGCTGTAGGACAGTTGACAGTGAAAGTTTATAGGTGTTTATTTATAGAGTAATTGTTAGTGCATAGTGATATTGACTGCGTGGAAAGTTGTTTATTTCGTAGACAGTTGACAGTGAAAGTTTATAGATGTTTATAGAGTAATTGTTAGTGCATAGTGATATTGACTGCGTGGAAAGTTGTTTATTTCGTAGCTTACAATGCAGATTTATAGATGTTCATTGGATAGCTGGCAATATAGGCCAATCTATGTATTGGATAACTCGCTGTGGAAATTAACAGGTGTTTATAGGATCACTTCTTGTGTTGATCTATTTATCGGATAGTTCACAGTGTAGAGTTAACAGCTGTTCCCAGGATAGCTCCTAGTATAGCTTAAAATGTGCTTCTTGCATAGAAAAGAATGTAGACCATTATTTGTTTTAAGATTTGTTTTGATAGCTTACGGTGCTGGTTTAGATGAGTCATAGTACAGGTAAGCATGTGTTAAGCTTTGATCTATAGGTATCTTGTCGAGCACTCACTCCTGCACTGCTGGTTTTCGATCTTCTTGGACCAAGGTCCATCTCCATTACCACATGTATTCGCTTCAACATTCTTTTAAAACAGATACACGATGCAAATGGCGATTTTTCATGCATCAAATCGAATACGGAAGTCGATATCCTCAAAAGTTTGCAAGGGAAGTAATTCTAAAAGGCGATATTGCGCTGAGATGACTGTAATTAACTCGCAACCCCCTTGACGAGGGGCTATGGCCTAAAACGTGAATAAATCACCTTGAGTCTTTAGTCTCTCTCTCTCTGGTCTGCTTAGCCCTGAGTTCTTCTTTACATGTCGGCTAAACAAACAAACAAATGAGTAGAAAAAAAAGAAAAGGTGGGAAGAGTGAAACGTTACCAAGAGACTTAATTGTCACATGCTCGCGTACAGGTCACGAAGGCCCCAAGTGCCCGGCGAATAATGGAGTGCGCGTTACTACTGAAATGCCATAACACACAACAACCCCTAATAGATATTAGGACCGCTGACACGAACCTTAGATTCAAATTTCTCAGTCGTAGACCAAACGCGAGCAAAACAACCAGAGTTTTTCTCTCTTTTTTTTTTCTTTCTTTTCGTGTGTTTTTTTTTTTTTCCTGGTTTCTTTTTTCTGTTTTGTTTGTTCCCCTTTCTTCTTTTTTTTTTT
>JADBJO010001573.1:401459-406459 GCA_016801955.1 Conus betulinus | reverse complement strand
TTTTTTTCTTCTCTTCTTCTTCTTCTCCTGGTCAACTCGGTTACATCAAATAGCAAATGAAGGTGGGACTATATTATGATTAGAGGAACTAAATGGCTTATAGATGTCTACTCTGGGCCTGAAACATGTCACACGAAAAAACACCATATTTTTCTTCTTCTTCCTTTTTTTTTAAAAATAATTTTTCAAATACTTATGAAATTCAGTGGTTTCAAATTTTTTTTTTTTTTCCTTTTTTTTTCCTAAAATCAACTAAAAAAAAGCTTTATGAGTCCACTTGGCAACAAAATCGTTATATACCATATTTTTGCGCGCTATGTACTCTTCAATATTGTATCTGTATTTTAACTTATTAATAAAAAACTCGTACAGTGGGCATATTTCCATTTGATTTACAGTGGTACAAGTATTCTTTAGCAGACATCAAAATGAAATAAAAGATCTGATCAATGTTTATATCTTTTATCGGAACCAAGAATAACCAGTGGTTCTGTAATTTCGTAAATTTGACACATTGCGACATTTTTCATTCATAACATACATCAAAGCTTCCAAAAATCTTTAACAACTCCACAGTGCCAGAACATATGACTGATACTGTCCTTTGTGGCGTGACAATAACTACATAATTCACTGTTCAGTACACCAATGTTTTTAAGAATAACATTTGTCCCAAGACACCTGTGTATTACTCTAAGCTGAAACCACTTCATTTTTACATCAGGTATCTTGTGAAGATATAAGAAGCATGTATCCCAGTCATTTTCAACATTCAGTTTTTGGTCCCATTTTCACAGCATTTCGGCCGTGTGTTATCATCAATAAGTATATCATAGTATGATTTTGACCCTTTAAATACAGATGTTAACTTTTTAAAGCAAATAGATATTTCCATAAATTTTTTGTTATGAACTGCTATTTTAGTATGTTGTATATATTCAGTTATTGGTTTCTTACACCCAGAAAAAGTAATAAAAGCTTTCTCAGTATGTAGATGATACTGAATTTCTTTTAGCGGGTGATAAAAAAAATCATTTGAAACTTGCATAAATACACTAGACACATTTAGTTCTAAGTCAGGCTTGAGAATGAACTGTGAGAAAACTAGTGCAATTTGGTTGGGTAGTCGTAAAAACTCCCCCGTTCGTCACATTCCACTTAGGAATTGAATGGAATCCACCAAAGTTAAAAATTTTAGGCGTTTGGTTTACTAATGATGCACGAAACTGCGAACATATCAACTATTCAGAGAAATTAGCAGATGTAAAATATTTGTTTAAAGATTTGGACTAAAAGACAGATTACACCTTTGGGAAGGGTAGCAGTTTTGAAATCCTTAATTTTATCAAAACTAATCTATCTGTGGATTCTTCTACCCAACCCACCAAATAGTTTTTTTCAGATCCTGCAAGACTATTGTTACAACTTTGTATGGAATAAGAAAAAAGATAAAATTAACAGAAAAACGGCACACAAAAGTGTTAGAAAATGGCGGCATCGGAATACCAGAACTAAAAAACCTTTGCTAGTTCATTAAAATTGACATGGCTACGGAAATTTAAGACGACAAAACATAAATGGAAGACAATTGCGACAACCAATTTTCCTATCTTAAATGTTCTTGAAAAAATATGGACCTGAAGTCACCACTACCTTTTCAAAATCAAATGTATTCTGGACAGATGTGTTTAATGCATACAAAGATTTTTTCTATAAAATTAGTAGTGAAAACTCTAATGAACTACTTGCAGATCCGGTGTTTTATCATCGTAAAACACAGACAGGCAAGAAACATATTGTTGGTCAAACATGGATTAGTAAAGGAATACACAGTATTGCAGATTTTCTGCTTCAAAATGGAAATTTTATTCCATCTGAAGATTTCAAAGAGAAATATGATGTCCATATAGATGTTGTTGTTGTTTTACCTCTTTCGTATAGATCAGTGTACAAACATTTCCCTCATTTCTACGTTATTGTTTTTTTTGTGTGTGTGTGTGTGTGTGTGTGTGTGTGTGTGTGTGTGTGTGTGTGTGTGTGTGTGTGTGTGTGTGGTGTGTGTGTGTGTGTGTGTGTGTGTGTGTGTGTTTTGTTTACCTCTTTCGTATAGATCAGACAACAAACATTTCCCTCATTTCTACGTGTTTTGTTTGTTTTTTTTTTTTTTTACCTGTTTCGTATAGATCAGTGTACATACATTTCCCTCAATTCTACGCATTTCTTTTTACGAGTGACTATGGAATTATACTTATTTTCCACGTATTGCCCATGCATAGGACAGGAAAAATCTAAAAAGCGTTTGTGCGTTCGTGTGTGTGTGTGTGTGTGTGTGTGTGTGTGTGTGTGTGTGTGTGTGTGTGTGTGTGTGTGTGTGTGTGTGTGTGTGTGTGTGTGTGTGTGTGTGTGTGTGTGTGTGTGTGTGTGTGTGTGTGTGTGTGTGTGTGTGTGTGTGTGTGTGTGTGTGCGTGCGTATTTGTATCGCACAATATTTTATTAGCAATAAACCATTTGAGCTTGGCAGAAACGAAATATGTAGCATATCTTTATTCCAACTTGAAACATAGCTTTCTTTGAACGAAAGGAAAAGACATCACACCTTTCCATGTTCTTGGAGCAGAATTGTTTGTATTATACTGTTCAAATATCTTTAAAGTCAGTTATAAACCCGGGTTCACTCCCTGACATATTCAGACTATTTCAGAATTAAGCTCTGGTCAAGTTTTCGTTATTCGAAACATCCAGCCCCCCCCCCCCCCCCCCCCCCCCCCTCCCCCGGCCTCTCTTACAGCAACGAGGCATTTCATAGAACTGTCTGTACAGTCTTGCCATGGGTAAAGTGTGTATTTTCGTCCAGCATTTTACACACTTGACAAATAAATTTACATACAATATACTCTTGTCTGATTACAGATTGGTGTTTAATTGAGTAATGTAGAACACCAAAGCTTGCTTCTTATCAAGTATGGGCGGTATCTTTGTTATGTCATTAATCGTAGGTCCTCAAACTTCTAGAGCACAAGGCGACAGCGGTCTCGACTGAACGCGACAAACCGGTTTTCGATTGTGCCAGGCAAAACCGATTCTCGATTGCACGAGGCAAATCCGTTTCTCGACTACGCAATTCAACATTTTCTCTATTCTTTACTGTAACATGTGCTCAGTCCTTGTTTTCATGTGCTCAGTCCTTGTTTTCTCTGTTCTTCACTATGACACTGTCAGACCACATGTGCTCAGTCCTTGTTTTGCGTACCGCGATGAGGTGTGGATAGAGGGAGGTGGGCGATTGGTGGACCCTCGAGTAGTCTCATAGGCTGCACACACACACACACACACATACACACACACACACACACACACGCGCGCGCGCGCGCGCGCGCGCGCGCGCGCGCGCGCGCGTGCGCGCACACACGCACACATACAAACATATACACACATCCCCACTGTCTTTCCTGTTCCGTAGCTTTCCTTTTTCTCTTCTTTATTGCTGCTTTGTTTGATTTTCCGCTGATATACTTTCAGCTCTGTTTGTTTATGCTGAATTTTTTGTTCTCTGTTGTTGTCTTTTGTTTTGATTTTTGTTTGTTTGTTTTTTTCTAATTCTGCAGTATTCTGTCAACAAAACCCTTACCAGTTTGTTTTCTCCACTCTGCCTGCCTGCTTCTCTATTTGTCTGTCTATCTGTCTGTCTGTCTGTCTGTCTGTCTCTGTCGCTGTCTGTCTGACAAGACAGACAGACAGACAGACTGTGTCGCGGAAAGTCGACAGAAATCGATAGCGACTTACTTGCTAGAAAATCAGCAGACCCATAACAGGTGTGGCACGCGCGATGAACACTTTCTGGACTCTGCTCGCTCGTCTCCTTGCTATTGGTACCAAGGGGGTGATTTCCATGGCCGCGCTCGTTTCATCAGAGCAAAACAAAGGAACAATGTCCCGAGCGTGCATGGAGAGGCAGCATCCGCAGACTGGTCGGTGGGTCTTCTGAGTGAGTTGGTAGGCATTGGCCGACAAAAGGGATGCTTTCAAAGTGAAGTGACGTATCTTTGTGTTTACGTAAAGAACATTAGTGATACATCTCTGTGTTATGTAAAGTACATGTTTAAGAAAAGGGTTGTGAAGCGGAAGCAACTGCGGCAGAATCCTCAATGGTCATCAGAAAATACGGTCTGCTTCAGCAAAGATCAGGTCAAACAGGACAGTGTAGAGGGCGTGGGTGTGAGGGTGGGTGGGGGTGTGTACTATCCGCTAAGCCATCAACCCCCGCAGAGAAAATGTAAGGGAGAAGCAAAATAGTAGAAGTCCATTCCGCAGGACCAGGGGAAGAATATCAAGGCAACGACACAGCGGATAGGGAAAGAACAGCATGAAATGAACAAGAAGAAGAAGAAGAAGACGAAAGAGGAGGGAGGAGGAGGTGGAGGGGAGGAGGAGAGGAGGAGAATAGAAGAAAGAAGAAGAAGAAGAAGAAGAGAAGAAGAAGAAGAACAACAACAACAACAACAACACAACAACACAACAACAACAACAACAACAACAGCACAAAGCAAGAAGAAGAGAAGAAGAAAACGAAAAAGAAGGAATTGATTGATTGATTGACTGAATCTCCAATGGGTAAAGAATTTAGGCACATTAAAAGCCTTTACACAATTGTGCTCACCAGTAAACAAACAATGGAAGGTTAAAAAAAATAAACACTACAACATGAAACAATGACCAGTCAGTAATAATTTGATAGCACAATTAACAACGTATTCAGAGAGAGAGAGAGACAGAGAGAGAAAGACAGAGAGAGAGAGACAGAGACCGAGACAGAGAGAGACAGAGAGAGAGAGAGAGAGAAGAAGAAGAAGAAGAAGAAGAAGAAGAAAGCAAACGACCGATCGAGAGAGAGAGAGAGAGAAGGGGGGGGGGTAAGGTAAGGTAAGGTAAGGTAAAGTAAAGTAAGCTAAGCTAGCTAAGCTAAGGTAATGTTTGCTTTTAACCCAGCCAACCACAAAGGG
>JADBJO010001573.1:388959-398959 GCA_016801955.1 Conus betulinus | reverse complement strand
CAGCAAGGAACCAACGCGAACTGCAGAGACTGTTTCCTGCACTCTCAGCTAGCTGTACGCCAGGAAGGAAAGGCCGCCACTGGAAGAAGAGGAGCCAGCAAGTAAAAGGAGACCAGAAAGGTGTGTAGGAAATGAAACAGTAAAAAGAACATACAGATTCAAGAAAGGAAAAAATGAGAGGAAGAATTATAGAAAGCAAGGGAGAAAAAAAGGAGAGAAAGACTGAGAAGGAAAAGACAGAAAAAGTGAGAAAAAAAACGAAAGGAAAGAAAAAGGAAAGGATTAAAGAGAGAAAGAAGAAGAAGACAGAAAAAGTGAAAAGAAAAACGAAAGGAAGAAAGGATTAAAGAGAAAAAGAAAAAAGAAGAAAGAGAAAGAATAAAACATGGTAGAAGTAAAAAAAAAATAGGAACAAGAAAATAAAAATGTAAAGATGAAAGAAAGGAAGAAAGAACGAAAGAAAAAAGTCTACAAAAAGACGAGGACAAAGCAACAACCAAGCAAAACAAGGACACAAAAGTAACAAAGAAAGACCGATGAAGCAGTTGAATACATAATACACGTTTTGTTGGCAGTTCGTCCCCAGCCATTTGCCCAAACCATTGCTTTCATATTACTGGGAAATGAAGGGAAAACCCAATGCGTCCCCCATACGACAATCAAGCGATTGTCACCCATTCCTCTGATTGATGAACAGGCCTGGGGAAGAACAGGATCAGGGTGGGGAGAACACACTGTGTGCTGAGCCGTTGTTCACAAAATGCGTTGGCCGGCCTCTCTCTCTCTCTCTCTCTCTCTCTCTCTCTCTCTCTCTCTCCTCTCTGTGTACGTATGTATGTATATGTACATATGTATGTATGTATGTATGGCGCATGTAGGTAGCTAGGTAGATAGGTAGATAGGTAGGTATGCTTGTATGTATGTATGTAGGTCTGTATGTATATATAAGTAATTATGTATACATATCAAGGTAGATTTGCTAGTCCCAACTTAACTAGAGCACAGTATAATAGCCTCATACACTATAGGACTGTGGACATCTTAACCACCTCGTGTCAAGTTCACTCGCCAGTGTACTGTGTCCGTAAACCAACAGGTCAACATTCTTCTTAATTACGTACCGACAGTGAAGAAGTTTACCAAATTCCGCACCCCAGTACCTAGATGACTGTATTACAGTACTAAACGGGACAGACAAGATAAACAACGATGACAGCAGATCTTTGCCTGAGCTTCTTTCCCTTTCAGTTTCCTTTCCATCTTCGTCACAGGCAACACAACTATCGCCTTCGCAACCTTCAGGTAAAAGAGGATTATTCTTTTAAATGACCTGCTGCCTTCTTCTTCTCCATGTACTATCTATAGTAATATGGTAACGTCCTTAAATTGGTATTCATATTTGTGTGCAGTTGATACGTCCTCGGTGGAGCAGTAAAGTTGCAGCTAAACTGTTCAAGTCCATATCATTGTTTATCTTGAAGTCAAAGTTTGTTGCATTATGAATTCATCCATACAATTACCGTTACAGCAGAAAGCAGAAAAACATACGTTTGTAAAAACTCTTAATTTTTGGCAGATCTTTTCGTCTGCTGTGTCTGCCGAGTTGTGGCGTGACACGTTATGATGATACTGTGATTGCGATTGGCCGCAGTTAGTCTTTGAGTTGTCGTCTGCAATGGATGCAATGCGAGTTGTTGCCCTTCCAGTCGGTGGTTGCTCACAGGCTTTACAACGCAACTTGACCCAGTTAACCCTGCATGCATTGCCGTTCCCAAATAGAAAACCGTCAACGCTTAGACTACTACATTGAAATTATTATCAGAATTAGAAAGATCAAAGGTAAAAGCGACCTAAAGCACAGACACTAGGCAGAGTATGGAAATCCATTTGTGCACTGAATATTGACGTGATCAAGGGCAAACGGCAGGCATTGAATCTTGTGTTGGTCAAGACCACAGATGGCGACAATTCAGGTACAAAAGAATGCTTGATTCAGCTTAACTTGGGGGGCGCGCTTGGGGTATGTTATGACTAGTTGTCTGTAGTTCGATGATGCTGGGAAGAGAAACAGAACCAGTTAGAGTATTACGTGGTGAATAAGGCAACCAGTGATATCTTGTTGAAAACGTAACATTCTTGTGCTTCATCCTGCCTACGCACGTACCTGTTTTAACTTAGGCCACCAACGCTGGTGCTGTGTTGCCAGGAGGACTGATCGTGTTTTCTTCTTCTTTTTCTTCTTCTTTTTTTTTCTTCTTCTTCTTCTTCTTCTTCTTTCCTCTCTCTCTCTCTCTCTCTCTCTCTCTCTCTCTCTCTCTCTCTCTCTCTCTCTCTCTCTCTCATTGTGGATTTGAATCCACACTTGAAATATATAACAAGATTCAGGCTTGAAATCTCAGATTTAAGGGTACGTAGCTTTAGATACAGAACTGTCAACAGAAGTGCTTTTAACTTGTCCAATGTGTTAAAAACGCAGAGTAAAACGAGGTACATTTTGTTTTTTCCTGTCCAGCACTTAGACATATTCGCCAAAGCCATATAAAACTTAAGTATTATCGACAACCCTCTTTGTTCAAAAATTTACTCATGTCCTCACAAAAGTCTCACGACATGCGAAATTTTGCACTAATCCAGTCTAAGCCATTTAAGTTTAGAGAATTAGTGACGTCTTAGGAATATAATTCTCTTGCTTTTGTCCCTATTCTGTTTCGGTTTCTATGTAGTGTTATTGGTACTTGTTGCGATTTATTTTCTGTATGAATTTGTGCCCAATTATGTTTTTGATAGATTGCTTATATGATGTTCACACACACACACCCTCCACGAGGGGCCGTGGCTTATTGTCAATAAACCCATCCGAATCTCTCTCTCTCTCTCTCTCTCTCTCTCTCTCTCTCTCTCTCTCGTCTCTCTTCTCTCTCTCTCTCTCTCTCTCTGTCGGTCTGAAGACAGATAGAGATACATACACAGAATGATACACACACACACACACACACACACACACACACACACACACACACACTCACACACACACACACTCACTAACACACACACACACACACACACACACACACACACACACACACACACACACACACACCACTTCACTGGAATTTCTTGGATAGATAGATAGATAGACAGACAGGCAGAGAAATGGATAGATAGATAGATAGATAGATAGATAGATAGATAGATAGATAGATAGACACATGGGTAGATAGACAGATAGATAAATATATATTGATAGATAGATGGATGAATAGTTGATTTAAGATAGACACAGATAGACAGATAGATAGACAGGTGAATAGTAGATAGAAAATTGATACAGATAGATGGATAGAGAGATGTATAGACAGATGGATGGTTTGTATATGGATGCGTCTATCTAGATATGCATGAATTTACAAGTAATACTCTGCGGTATAGTCCGCAATGCACTATGTCACACGACGGTTTCTACATACACACTCATGTGGAAAGACAATCATGCGCCCCACACGCAACGACACATCTGACTCCCTTTCTTTCAATGAAAACCAATCAAAATACAATTTAAAAGTTCTTCCCTGGAAAACAAATATTTTTTTTTCTTTCTTTCTGTGCCTGGCCTCTTTTGGCGCGCGTGGATTTTAATCTCTCTTTTTTTTTTCGCCAGTACATACGATTCATTCCATAATATTTTATCAAAAAGATTACATCAAATATCATTGTCACTGCCCCCCCCCCACCCCCCCCCCCCACCCCACCCCACCCCCTACACACACACACATTACAATCGTCAAAACATCATTATGTCCATCAATCATTTTTTTTTTTTTACTTAGAGAAAATCAGAACATCCTTAGGCATCGGACACCACACCAAGGGGCGAGAAGGGGCTGTCAGGGTACCAAACGCAGAGCGCCAAATACGGGGTGCTTGCCCTAGAAAGGCAAGATACCTTGATCAGTAAAATAAATACTTCATTATCGATCACAGGATCTTACCTATCTTTTCCTATCTGGAAATGATTCTGATCACAAACAAGACGAGAAACACATTATTTAGAATTCTAAGACTGCGATAAAAAGCCTGTATTTAAAATCATCAAATATGTTCACACATCCCATGCTCACCTTAGAATCAATAAACTTATCTCCCTTTTGGCAAACTTTTTTTCCTGCCCTGCCTTCACCAAAATGCCATGTTATCTCCCTTTTCCTAAAAGCACATATCACTACTCAGAAAAAACGACCAATGGGGAGAAAGCACCCTGTAAAGATGAGCTTTCAACTCTCTCTCTCTCTCTCTCTCTCTCTCTCTCTCTCTCTCTCTCTCTCTCTCTCTCTCTCTCTCTCTCTCACTCACACACACACACACACACACAACACACACACACACACACACACACACACACACACACACACGGGACGTATGACACGCTGCAACAACGATTTCAAGAGGTATTGCAGAATAAAACAGAGATTAAAACAAGTCAGTATATTTCCATAATGGAAACTTTAACATTTTTTACATTATCCGTTTTGGAAAAGATTATTATCTTGTTTTGATCTCCTTTCTATCTATCTATCTATCTATCTATCTATCTATCTATCTATCTATCTATCTATCTATCTGTCCATTATATATGATATATATATATATATGTGTGTGTGTGTGTGTGTGTGTGTGTGTGTGTGTGTGTGTGTGTGTGAAGGAGTCAAACAATTATCCTCTCATTGTTTGCTGTGTCGACACTAGTGCAGGATTCTTTGTTTTGTTTTGGTTTGGTTTTTAATCTTTTGCCTCTCCATCCCTAAAGTTTGCACTTAAGGGCCCCAGTCACCAGCATGCGATCCGTGCATAGCCCAGCTTATTCTCCCCATTCTCTCCCGTTCGCTGGTAATTACGCCCAACTCAGCACAGATCCATGGCGCCTCTGGAAGCGGTTCCTACCACGGGGACAGTGAGAGCCAAATGAATATGGATGATCTTCGGCGATCCCTCGCATCCGGTGTGCAGATGGTGATCTGTACAACCCCCACTGTTTGGATCACCCAGGTGTGGAATCCCTGACATCATGGCGGGGGATTTGTGCATACATGGGAATAGGGGAGATGCCGGGGGAGGGGGGGGGGGGGGTTCTTTCTTGGAAGGATTCTGAATAGCTGGCTTTTTGGTGTTAGATTTCTGCTACATTGACAGAAGCCAGCTGTTGCCAAAGGAGAAACATCTTCATCTTCAAACTTCAAAGCTGATGGAAAAAAATATTTGTTGTAAATTTCTTCTGCACCAGAACAGAACGTTGCAGTCGAATATCTGCTACACTCCAAGAAACTTTTGTTTTATGTTTCTGTTGCACGGAGGAGGGATGGGCAGGAGTAGGGGTCTTTGCTTTTAAATTTCTACAGCAAGAGAAGAATCATCATCGAATTTCTGCTGTTCTTTAAGAAACAAGATTGTTTCCTATTCTCTACCGCACAAGCATTTTTCGCGCGAGAAGAAACGCGTTTCTGTACAAAGTGTTGCCGCACATGAATTTCATCCACTGTAGTAGAAGAAACATGCTTATAGCCAACTTTCAAACGCATGCATGAAAAAAAAGCAGAGATCATGAAATATCTGTTGCACAGAAACAGAAAGCTTTGTCTTTAAATTTTCTGCTGCTCAGAAAGATTCAAATTCATTCTGCACAAAAAGAATGACAATACCAATGGTTTATTAATTTAAAGGCCATGACCCCTGATGAAAGGGTAACTGAACAAAGAGATATACTACCAGCAAAGTAAAGAAATGACAACAACAACAACAACACTGATTATAAGAAAAGATAAGAACGAAAAACGAATATGTTAATGCATGGTGTTGTGAGGTTGCAGTTTCTTTCAACCTTAGAGTTTCGTGCTAGAGCAATGACAAAGTCTATACATCATCATGTCTTGTAGATGACATCAATATGTACAGTTTATTGAAGTATGGCTCTTGATAACTTTTGGCTTGAATCTTTTTTTTTTTCTCTCTAATTCAGCGCTGAACAGCATAAGCGAAATGCAGTTCGTTTGTGAACAAACTAAATTTGTGGAATTATATTCATACTGCCATTGGATTGCAGAACCAACTATATTTAATATGCAAGTCATGTACAAAGAGAAACGTAGTTGTGTTTAATTTTTTGCTGCAGAAGAAAAATACTTTCATCTTCCGATTTTCACCGCACAGCTTTGTTTGTTTCTTTGTTTGTTTGTTTGTTTTGTTTAGAATGATTTGAAACTGACGCAACATAAGGCAGTGAAGGGAAATGCTGAGAGAGGCAGGGAAAAGTAAAACACAAACAAGTAGGGCAACTCTTGTTCCCAAGATGATAATAAATATACACGCCGTCAACTCCAACGGAAATGTGCTTACGACACACATTGCCTAGCAGAAATGACAATACAGACCAGACAAAACAGCGAGGAGACACTCCCCCCAACCCCCCACCCCCCATTCCCCACCTCCCTCCAAGGATGTTCCGAGCTTGCACATATACCCTGCGCCTGACAATTCTCTACAGCAACAACTGGGGTAGTAACACAGATTAACATGTATCCAAGAGTGCACAGCCTTTTCGATCTTGAGTATAGCCAAACAAGCACACGGACGAACAGTAACAAATACAGGTAACCTCGGTGTGATTGCTATGAAAGCCAATGTTATGTGAGGCAGTGAACATTAAACAGTAAACAACGAACAAGAAGGGCAGCTCTTACTCCCATGATAAAACTGACACACTCTTTTCATTTTTGTTTCTTTTCTTCAGAATAATTTGAAACTGGTACAACATAAAGGCAGTATTTGGGACACAGGACAATGCAAAGAAAACAAACAAACACAACAAAACAAGCAGAGGGGACAGCGTTTTGCAGTTTGATTCTTCAGTGTTGGATTCTGTGCATGCAGTGTCAAGGTAAAGTTCCACATGGTCGCATCAAATCATGATGTGTTCAAGGGGCTGCTGGTCAGTTTCAAAGGCAGTAAGGCATGGTGGTCCGGTCATGATCTGTACATGGTCAGTCGACGAGAACCACACCTTTGTACACACACGGACTCATGCGCGGCGCGCGCACACACACACCACACACACACACAACACACACACACACACACACACACACACACCCACACACACTGTTCGTAAAATGCATTTTCCCCTCTTTCTCACATACATATGCGTACCTTCTTCCGCTCGTTGATGCGAGTCAAAAAAAAATGAAAGATTTTCACTGGGGCAGACTGTATGTTTGCTCCGCTCCGTATCTGGCAAAGTAAAGTCATTTGAGCCCGGGGCTTTATTATTACCCACCATTTGTGCAGCTTTTTTGGTCCTGCATTGGCCTTGTGAGCCCTCCAAGCTTGTGGGGCAGCATGGCAGAGTCCAGTATTTGAGCGTGGGGTGTATTCTAGGATTGATTTATCAAACCTTGCGGAGTTTTTACTGGCTTCCACAGGCTGTCTTTTACACAGGTTCCGCTTTTGATTCTGTTAGACCAAGTTTAAGCCTATCCATCTTCACAAAAATTCTCTTTTTGTACTACTAGTCCTCATAGAACAGGGAGTAGGAGAATGAGTACTTTAGAATGGGAACGAAGAAATGCTGTGCTGTTATGTGGGGGGTCACCGCCTTCCATCCGTCCGTCCGCCCGTGGTCAAAAGGTGTGCTCAGCTCGACTAATCGCCAGAGACACAAAACTACCTGGGCCGATCTTTCTGAAAAATTGTTAGGGTTGTTCAGGGCATATGGGTCAGCGATAATGCCCCGATGTTTTAGTTCACGGTCTATAGCCAGTTACAAATAATGGCTCTAACGCGGCCTTGTAACGGGCGCTTTCTTCTTTATGGAATATTCAGAAAGTACTGGGCCGGTATAGACTCTTTGTAAAATTAGCAGGTACTATTCATTCTGGGACTCACGGAAATGATGCCCGATGTGTTTTCCCCGTTTACCCCGTTATAGCCGGTTACTAATGGGCCTCCTGCCTAAAGGCGGGCATTGCTTGTGCTAAAAGGTTTAACTTCTTTATGGGATATCTCAGAAAGCACTCGGCCGATCTTTCTGAAAATGTGTAGGTATGTTCATTATCGGTCAGTCACGAAATAATGCCCGATGTTTTAGTTTACCGGTTATAGCTGTTACTAACGGCTTGTAAAACGGCCTGTAACGGTTTTTCTCTTTATGGAAATGTTTCAGAAAGTACTTGCCCGGTCTTTGTGAAAATTAGCAGGTACGTTCACAATGGTTTACGGATGATGCCTGATGTTTTAGTTGACGTTATAGCTGTTACTAATGGCTGGTAACGGCCTGTAATGGTTTTTTCTTCTTCATGAAATATCTCAGAAAGTACGTGACCGATCTTTATAAAAAATTAGCAGGTATGTTTCGTTATGGGTCACGGATGATGCTCGATATTTTCAGTTTACCGTTACAGCCGTTACTAACGGCTGTAACGGCCTGTACGGTTTTTTTCTTTCTTCATGGAATATCTCAGAAAGTACTCGCCATGGTCTTTGTGAAATTTAGCAGGTATGTTACACTATGGGTTACGGATGATGCCCGATGTTTTAGTTTACCGTTATAGCTCGTTACTAACGGCTATAACGGCCCATAACGGTTTTTCCTTCTTTTATGCAATATCTCAGAAAGCACTTTGTCGATCTTTCTGAATGTTATACCAGGACATTGCTACGTCCCACGCCAGCACACCGCTTCTGTCTAAAGACATCAGCTTAAGTGCCCATAATGGTTTTGTCTTCTTAACCGCACACGCTCCTCCTGCCCAAACACTTTCACCTGTTGAGATCACGTGACAGTAGCCCGATGTCAGCACTCCCAAGTAGCCAGACTGTTGTTAGGACGAACGAAAATTTGTAAGTATATGTTCCATAGTATAGTCACAGATGATGGCCGATAGTTCCCACAATAGCCATTACTAATGGTTACACCAGCCATCCCCCACCGCCCCCCCCCTCTCCTCTTCTCTGTGTGAATCGACTACCGCGCTCGGCTCTCGACAGCCTGACCCCGCTGGTCTGCTACATCCGTGCCCCTCAGACTCTGTGCGACTCGTTCGCACTCTGTTCTATCCCCCGAGTCATCTTCTCGCCTGAGCTACCTTCAGGAAGAAACTGGGTGTAACGTTTAGTGCCTTGCACTTGTTTGTCTTTTCTTTCTTATCCTTTTTTGCGTTATTTTTTATGTTTTTCCATTGTCACTCACCCCGCCCCTCGCGGCACCCGATCACCTCGTCTTCTCTTCCTAGTCGACGAACGTCGCCCGATATTCCCTCCCTGAGATCGCTCCTGCAGCGTGAGTTGATGCAATGACATTCCCTCCGTCCCTACACACGCCTGCCCGCAATACATGACCCGCCAGCGACAGCAAAAGCTACTCGACCGCGCGACCGCCTACAGGCCTTATATCGGTGAAATGAGAAGCTATCCCCGATCGCGCTAGACCACCCCCTTCTCTACGGCTGCAACACTCTTACGTCACGCCCCGCCGACGAACCCCCGTCTCGCACCGAAGACCCTCCCGGGCCCCCTCCACAGGCGCCCTCGCACCGGACAACACCATCAGCGATGGAGACACCGTAGCACTGTGCAATCTCAGCAGGGTACAGACTGGTCGTTCAAGGACCGGCACGCAGTTCAGTGGCGCCTGATCTCAAGCAACTGCCCCCCCCCACCCCCATCACACAACATACGCAGGGCCCTGTGAAGGGGGCCGACGGGAAAATCGACCCTGGTACTTACCGACTAAAGGAAACCCCCAGACATCGTAAGAGTGAAGGAGTGAGCTCGCGTAAGATAAATGCTTAAACGCCTCGCCTACCGCCTCATCCCTCTTTCGCAGCCCTCCACTCTCTTTAGACATCTCCACCTCTTGCTGCTCCGCCTCTGTGAGTGAGCTGTACCCCAGTGACCCGCGTCGACGGGTGGTGCCGTGAACCCCGAGCACAGTCAGTCCCAGCATGGCAAAGTC
>JADBJO010001573.1:381459-383959 GCA_016801955.1 Conus betulinus | reverse complement strand
TAGAGAGAGAGAGAGAGAGAGAGAGAGAGAGAACACAAACTAATAAATTCCAAGGGTAAGTAACTGAGCACCATTGCAGCAATTTTCAGAGCAGCTTGGTGTTGCAATGACTGCAAGAAATAGTGAATTATAAACAAAGCTTGCTCTTATGTCTTAGATTGAAAAAAAAAACAGCAGCTTGCATTGGTAGACAATTCTGCCTAACTAACAGTATGTGCTTGAGTGGGTGAATGGGGAATAACAAATACTTCTCCAAATGAGCCTTGCATAAAAGTGTGTCCTTTTCAATATATCATATCATCTGTTCAAGGCCCCACTTGTTAGCTGCATACACTAATGTAGGTTGCACTTGATTGTCAAAGACCCTGAGAAAACAGGACTGCGAAATGTCATGAAGTCTGCCTGTCTGTTTCACACATTCAGTGCAGGCTGTCAAGCCTTTCACCGCTTAGCATCATTGCATATTTACAGGTTCATTTTGTGTCGCAAAGACAAATCCGAGTTGGTTATACTCGTTTACCGCTTCTACGACCTTCTCCATTTAGCATTCTTCCCCAAAAATCCGCCTTTACGAAAAACCGTAATCTTTGTTTCATCTTCCTTGATAGTGAAAAAACAGTTTTCTTGCAAGCTTCTTTTAAGACATCAATTTGATTTTGAAAACGTCAAGGGGTGTCGGACAAAAGAACAATGTTATCTACGGACAAGAACAGAAATCATTCAACAAGACCAGGTAACAGTTGAATGACATGCATACCGTTTCTTTCTACTGACGATGCAATTTCGTTTATGAACTTTGACAAAAGTTCGGGGCTAAGAATGCTTCCTGGTCTTAAACCATTTGGGCAATCGAAAAAATCTGTCAGACGATCATCAACTCTTACATAGGAAAGCACAGAGTTGTAAACTGCCATCACAGTCTTAAAAATTCACCATGTATGCCCTTACTACTAAGCAAAATTTCAAAGAGAGAGGTTCATGTTGCACTGAATCAAATACCTTTTGTTAGATTTACAAAACAGGCATATGGTTTACTACCTTTTTTTTTTAAGCATTTCTCTATGACTGCATTTAACCTAAGGTGAAATATGATCAAATATAGATACCCCTTTCTGAAACTGGCCTGTGACTCTGTCAGCTTACTGTTTGTTTCTACCCCGTTTACAAGTCTTTTGTTCAGAACCTTGTTATGACATTTGCTTTTCCAACGCAATTTGACACACGTCTATAATTGTCTGTTTTAATGTCACCTTTCAAAAAATGGCACAATAATGGCTTTCGTACAGTCTTCAGATATATACCTGTGTCCAAAATAGCATTAAAAAGTTTATTCATGAAAGCGAACTCTACATCATTGCCAAATCTCAACATTTCTGGCACTCTTTCGTCAATCCAACAAACTTTTCTGTTTTTCAGTTAACGAACAGCTTCAAAAACTTTCCCATCAACAATGCGTATATTTTGATCATCACAATCCGAACTACATTTTCAAAGCTAAAATGTATATTTAATTTTTTGGAACATTGAACCGTTTTTTTTCGAAATGATCGAACCACTGTTGGTCTCATTTTTCTGGGCAAACGCATGTCGTCCTGCTGCCTGGTGTATTTCTGATCTCTCTCCAAAATGATTGCTCATTGCCCAGAGAAGCGAGCCGCTTTTTCGTGCACGCCTTTTCTGCTCAATCAGAGCTTTGTATTCTTTCCTGTCTGGAACAAACTGCCTTCGCTCCTCGGCTTGTCTGTTTTGTCTTTATACAGTTAATGAAGGCCTTCCTTTTTTTTCTTAGATTTTTTACATTCGCCATCGAACCAATGAGAGCATCTGACTTCACCACCGATACAGATTCTCTCTTCTTCATACAATCACTATAGCGAACTAAAGTGAAATAAAAAAAAATTAAAAATCTCACAGCTTGATCAATGTCGATGTTAATTTGCTCTAAAACACTTGTCATGTATTTCCTTTGAATGAAAGGTATAAGTAAACTGCTGCTCTTAAACTGGATTCCAAATACGTTTTTCTATCCATTCATTTTTCTCCGGACTGTTAGTACCCAAAGCTTTCATACTATCGCACCCGTATTCAGTTACACCCAGTTTGATATAAATAGGAAAGTACGTAGTAGAGTCGATTGAAGACGAAACACGCCAAAAGCTGATTCGATGTTGCAAGCGTAAGTCGCTCGATATTAGAGAATCATCAATTGTGCCATCACCAGCACTTGAAACAAAGGTTAACAAATCACCCAACTCGTACTGATTGAGACTATTGGCAATGAAACAATCCAACGTTGAGCCCATGTTAAGGTCTCTTACCAAAGCTGGTTATTTCTGTATTGTCTGAATTTCTGTTGAACGTGTCACTTATTTGGTCCATTGTTGATATCTCTTCCCACACTCTGCCATCAAATGGCGCATCATTTCACGTCGCATTCTCATATCCAGTCCTCGCCTTTAAATCACCACATAAAATCATAATAGCAAAGAAATCCTCAAAT
>JADBJO010001573.1:373959-376459 GCA_016801955.1 Conus betulinus | reverse complement strand
GTGTTTATATCCATATTTTTTGCATTGCTGTCGTTTTTCTGATGATCTTGCTTTTGTCGTTGTGCCTTGTTGTGGTTGTCATTGTTGTTGTTGTCGTTGTCTATTGTATTGTTGTGGTTAGTTTGTTGTGTTGTTATGCCATGCCTACTTTTATGCATGCTGTTGTTGTTGCTCTCAAGACTTTATTGTTCTTGCTATACCTGTTGTCGTTATTATTGTGATACCTGTTGTTGTTGTCTTTGTGTTTGTTACTGTTGTTCATATACCTGCCTTTTGTAGTTGTTCTGTCCGTTGCTGTAATTGTTGTTACTATTGACCTTGATGAGCCTATTATTGTTTGTTTTTGTTGTGCCTGTTGTTGTCATTATTGTTACTGGTTTTTGTTTTGTTTTTGTTTTTGCGTTTTCTGTCAATGTTGTCTTGTTGTTGTGCCTCTTGTCATTGTTGTTGTTGCGCCTGCCGTTGTGTTTGTTGCCGTTGTTTTCATTCTCGTTATTGTGTGTTGTACTTGTAATTACGTCAAGTTTTGTTGCTGTTTAAGTTGTTATTCTAGTTGTTGTTGCTGATGCAGTGCCTGTAGTCGTCGTTGTTGTGATTGTGGTTGTTTTTGTCGTTGTTGTTGTTGTTGCATCTGTGGTAGTTTTGCCTTTTGTTGTTGTTGTCATGTTTGTCGCTCTTCTTCTTTTTACGCCCGTTGCAGTTAGTTGTATTACTGCCTGCTGCTTTCAGTATTCCCTTTATAGTCGTTGTTCTGGTTGTCCTTGTTTAGGCTGTTGTTATTGTGTTACGCTCGTTGTCGTTGTTCCAGCTGTTGTTATTCCTCTTCTTCCGCCTCCCACCCCCCTGTTTTTTTGTCTTTCTCATCTCCCGTGCTTCTTTAGTAGCATTACCCTCGGGCCGCACCTTCCACTTCACCCGTACACAGCCACACCTGGTCTGGTCCCGTCTCAGCCCCAGGGCCCACAGACTATAAGGAGCCAACGATATCAGACCGCCACGAAGTAACCCATCCGAGAAGACGCTGCCACCAACGCCCAGTCACTTCAGTCCAACCATGGTACTGTGCGCACATCCGGTCTGTGAACAACATGGCCGAAAGAAGCACAGAGCAGGCTGGATGTCAAATCTCACCACTAACTCACCATCTCTATCCATGGTCTTGACTTCCTGTCCCTTTCTCTTCATCCTGGAAAGTTTTTTTTGTTCTCATCTTCCGTGTCACCTTGATGGTAGAACTCCCTCGACGCTCATTCGAGCTCTCCCTCCCCCTTCCCCACCCCTTCCCCTCCCCAGCCACACTCTGGCTTGTTCCGTCGCAGTCCTGGCTCAGCGATCCACGCTGAGAAGTCCATATCAAGTCGTCACGTGGCAACCCGCCAGGAGAGACACCGCACCACTGCCGAGTCAGTAAAATGGTGTTTTACAGGTGCCTGTTGTGATCCAGTACACGCACGACACCGCCTGCTAAACCCCTGCTGAAGACAAGTGCGTGGTAACGGAGTAAGCCTGAGTGAGCGGCCCCTTCCGACCCTACGTACGGTTTGTTGGGGTAGCGTGGACGATTCCATTCCATTCAGTTCATGTTATGCGTAGACTGCTTCCTTAAGAGGTAATTGAATAAACAAATAAATAAATAGGTGAATAAATAGACAGATAGATAGGACGATAGATAAATCGATTGATAGATCGATCGATAGAGAGACAAACAGAGAGACAGACAGACAGACAGAGAGAGAGGTAACATTGCCTCTGTTCCGATTCTCAGAGGTGCTCTAAGATCATGTAATTCTACTATCTGCGTCGTCTTCATATTACTGACTCTACTGATCTGTAAGACTTTTTTTTTTTTTTTTTTTTTGTATTTTATCGGTTTGTTTTTCGTATTTGCCTTTTTTCGGTTTTGTTTTTCCCTCAGGCCAGTTGCTCTTGAAAAATCAAAACGAAAAACAAAAACAAGAACACACACACACACACACACTCACACTCACACAGAATGCCGCACTGTTTCAATCTTTCTCCTCTCGACGAACGACGAGCCAGATGCGTGGTATTACGTCGATCATGGTCACGATCCTCTTTTCGTCCCGTTTGCAGGCAGTTACTTCGGCGAGATCAGCATCCTGAATATGGGCACGGCGGGCAACCGGCGAACGGCCAGCGTCAGGTCCGTGGGCTACTCGGACCTTTTCTGCCTGGCCAAGAAGGACCTATGGGACGTCCTCAAAGAGTACCCCCGCCGCCCCCGCGTCAAGCTGGAGGCCATTGCCGTCAAACGGCTCGCCAAGTACAAGAAACAGCCCTTGGAGAAAGGTGAGGTTGTGCTGGATGGGTGGGTGGGTGGCGGTGGTGGAGAGCGGGGGAATCGGGGGAGAGTTGAGGAAGGGGGTGGTGGTGGTGGAGAGTGAGGGTGTGTCAGAGGAGTGAAATGGTGTGTTCGAGTGTTGGAAGTGTAACTTGTGTGTGTGTGTGTGTGTGTGTGTGTGTGTGTGTGTGTGTGTAA
>JADBJO010001573.1:341459-371459 GCA_016801955.1 Conus betulinus | reverse complement strand
AATGAGGATTTCATTTTTAGCCGTTTTTAATGTGTTGTGACATACATGCATTTGGTTTTACTAACATTGGGGGAAATGTGATTAATTTCTCGTCAAGTAATAAGCTTTTTGATATTTTTCTACAGGTTATTTACCAGTTCAGTAGGGTTACTACTATGAGATTGTAATGAGGTATCATCAGCAAACATTTTCACAACAGCATTCTATATAGAATGGTGCAAACATTTCACAACCACATTCTATGTACAATGGTAAGTCTTTTATATACATAGAAAAGAGCAGAGGCCCTAATACTGACCCCTGAGGGACACCAAATTTTTAAAGGGAGTAACCTTGACCTTTTGGAATTAATTTCAACAAGCTGTTGACGATCAGCGAGAAAAGAGGCAAAGACAGATTTTTTTAGTAGAAGGGAGTTGCTTATAACGTCAAATGCTTTTGCAAAATCTACAAAAAGAAATCCAGCAAGGTCATTTTTGTTAATATTCGTAAGACATCTATCAATAAATTGTACAAAAGCGGTGTGACAAGTGTGATTTTCTAGAAAATCTAATTGATTTTCATGAATGATATCGTAATATGTAAGATGAGAATACAGGTGTCTTTAAACATGTTTTTCGAGTGGTTTAGTCGAAAGGAGTAATATTGAGATAGGTCTATAGTTTGAGAGATTGGTGGGATCGCCTTTGTGATATAAAGGTATAACTTTCGCTTGTTCAAATTTTAGGGAAAAGTGGCTTTCATCAATACACAAATCATAAGCGTAAGTGAGTGTAACAGCAATAGGCAAGCGATTTTAAGTATCTTACCATTAATTCCATGTAAGTTCCTAGTCCCTGACTGTTTAAAAGTGTATCAATTAATCGAATACTTAATTTAATGACAATGGTGGTGTGTCAAAACTTGAAGCTATGTTTTTAAACGACAGTATTTTTCTAATACACGTACATCATTGTACTTTGTTTCATCGTTTACAATTACATCCTTAGCTGAATTTTACAAAATGAAAGTTGAAGTCTTCTGCTGACATTTCTTTTGCTGGATTTTGCACTTTTGAGTTACTGTTCGCCAAGAGATTTATAGGTTCCCAAATTTAATTCGAATTTTGAGAATACGAAACTAGATTTCATAAGTATTGTTTCTTTGCTTTTCTCTACATGGAATTTACTTTGTTCCTTTGTTTTCATTCGTATTTTCTGAATGACACGCTATCCTTTGACTTGGGTGTATGATCTAGTTGCAAACTGAGACGACTGCAGGCGGAAATCCAAACAAATCTTAAACAGATGTTAGCGAACCGCCCAGAGAAACGTGGACAAACGAGTCACAAGACAAAACACAACGCGTTACGACCTCTTAGGTCTTCTTCAGGCAAGATACAAACAAATAGGACAACGAAAACTCACTTAGCTTTGATCGCTTCAGAGTTCAGCGCAAGGAAGGCGTTGAATCAATTTATTTAAAATCTGTTTGGGTGTATGATCTCTTTTTGTATCACTCACTGTCTTTCTCCTTTGTTAACAATGAGATACTTTACTCTTTTTCTTACAAAGGGTGTATGTTTATCACATCTGAATTAATGTACTCATCCAGCATTTTACAGCATCGTCAGGGTTCTTAATCTGATATATGTAATCTAATTCAGAGTGAACTAAATCATTAAGGAAGGCATTTTTATCAAAATGTGTGAAGTATCTATAGAAAATTTTCTTATTCCCGGACATAGGAATTTTGACACCTTTCTTCATCAATGTTAGACAAACTGAAGAATGGTCTTACATCCTGTTTGTACAGAACACATTTCCACAGTAATAGCTTTTGTGTTGATGTAAATGTGATCAATAAGAGTTTCTGTTTGTTCTGTGATTCGAGTAAGACGATCGATTATTTGTTCTAACCCATACATTGCATAAGTACGATTCCATTTGTCCCAGGCACAGTTAGGTCTATGTTAAAGTCGCCCAAAAGAACAATTTCCTTTGATTCCAGTCTTACGGAATCCATCACCGAATAAACTTATCGCACCAGTTAGTGGTTTTTGCTGGGTTTCTGTATAGGTATCCTACCATTACTGGCTTAGAGTGTTTAAGGCTTAATTCTATCTAGACGGATTCTTCGTTGCATTTTTTAAGATGAGCTTTTCTTTTAAAGGTTAATGATTGAGCAAGATAAAGAAGTGAACACACACACACACACACACACACACACACACACACACACATTGTGTTCTCATCACGAATATGGGCGCTGGTAAATATGGCAAGAATTCATGCAGTATGCCATCAAATGTTAAAAAAAAAATGGTCGTATGGTATAGCAGGGAGTGTTTGTGTCATGTTCATAGGAATGTCAGGTCCAAAGATCGGTTCATGTATCCTCCAGCTTGACCAGAGGGAACTGTTTTTGTTCCAAAGTAGTGGGGATAATATGATGGGGATTCACTGGACTGACCTGTTGGAACTTCATTGTGTGAGGAAGGGAAGGGTGGGGAGGTTGGACCATGGAAGGTACTAGCAGAGGTACTTGACATTTGTTGTTGTGGTAAGCGGTTCTCTCTGTGAAACAGAGGGGGATAATGATTCACTGATTCCACAGGGGGACAGTCACGGGGTGGGATATTGCTGTGTTGTCTGCATTCTGACTCTGTATTCGGTTGATTATTCTGTGGATATTGGTTACTATTTTCAAGGTGATTTGGGTGTCTATTACCACAAAATATCGGGACATGTTCTTTTGGTTTTTGTTTAATCTCAAAGGCTTGAGAGTGGAAAAAGGTTTTCCTGAAATTCGGTGCAAGTCTAGCAGTGCCTGCTTCACTGGAATGAATAAGATTGGTGTACAGAGCAGTTTGGGTTTACTGTACTAGTTGTAAAGGCGGGGTAGTTATCAACGAAGTCCGACTTCAGGATTTCACAGGCTTTTTGCATGTTAAGGTTTGATGGTTCAATTATTGTATGTAAGTGGTGTTTGCCTCGTGCAGCTATCATTGTGCTGAGGATGATTCTAGCGTTGGGGAATACGTAAGAAGCTAAAAAGATTAACACCATGTCTCTTTAGTGATTTCTCTTAGGCCCTATAGATCTACAGTCATCTACTCCCACATGGGCTACTGTTCTGATCTTGGAGAACCACGTCGGTGCTGAAGCCACTCGATCAAGTCAGAAACACACAAAGCTGTCTCGTGGTTTTTAAGCATAATTTCTTGTCGGGGCGCTATTCTTCGGAGGTCGATGTATCTTGTGACGGAATCTCCTGTTAGGAGAACTGAAGCTCCGTCAGATACAGAACGAGTGAACGAAGTATCGTGTGCAGTGTTCATTTGGGACACTTCTTTTTGATATGCAGGGGGGTGGTTTGTACCTCTACCTGAATTAAATGTTGTCCGAGGTCTGGTGTTGGCAAAGTCGGTTAAAGCATCAGCTTGGTTTGTGAGAGGCTGAATCGATTGGAGGTCTGGACTGAGTATACGACGCTGTGAGACCTCAAGATGTCCCAATTCCGTGAGTGTCCCAGTTGGGACATTTCACCTGGGGGGGGGGGGGGGGGGGGGGGGGGGAGGGGGGGGGGGCGCTCCGTGAAATGTCCCAATGGGACATTTCACTGTGCACTCCCGTGCGCGCTCGCCGCGTTATGTCCCACTTGGGACATTTTGTGGGGAGTGGCGGCGGGGGGCTGTAATGTCCTAAATTGGGACATTTCGCGGCGAGAGTACCCATATTGTGGTCAGAAACCGTTATTTTGTTGGTTGAATGTGCGCTTGCATTGCCTATTTCCACAAACCATGAGGGAAGAGAACAATATGGCGATGTTTTCGAGGTTACCAGTTTCGCTGGTGTTTGAGGTGGACTATGCATGTATGTCTGATAAAAATTATCAGGTGTATGTGTCTTTCTGTCTGGTTGTATGCATGTATAAAATATAGCGTTTGAACAGGTGGACTTGAAGCACTTAACGTTTCTGTGCCAATAAGTAAAAGGATGATCTAAGCCATTTAGATAACTAAGGTCACGGGTCAAAGATCAACGTTGCAGGAACCACAATATTTAAAGTAGAATCAAACAGCAAGGATAGAAGCAGAGCAGATGGTTAAATTAATGTGAACTTAGTATCCACTAAGCAAACCAGTCAGCCATGATGGGTATTACTTTGGGAGAAAGTTGTTAGTCAGCCATGACGGCTATTGCTTTGGGGAGAAAGTTGTCGGTCAGCCATGACGGGTATTGCTTTGGGGAGCAAGTTGTCAGTCAGCCATGAAGGGTATTGCTTTGGGGAGAAAGTTGTCAGTCAGCCATGATGGACATTGCTTTGGGGAGAAAGTTGTCAGTCAGCCATGACGGCTATTGCTTCGACGGGTATTGCTTTGGGGAGAAAGTTATCGGTCAGCCGTGACGGGTATTGCTTTGGGGAGAAAGTTGTCAGTCAGCCATGATGGCTATTGCTTTGGGGAGAAAGTTGTCAGTCAGCCATGACAGGTATTGCTTTGGGGAGAAGGTTGTTTCAATGGGTTGCCTGCAAATTTTGAGTTGGTTTCTCATTACCGAACGCAAATGTAGAGAGCATACTTGCAGTGCTTTCACTCATGCCTAGGCTGGACTGTGTATGTATGTATATGCGCGTGCGTGCATACATGCATGCATGCATGCATGCATGCATGTATGCATGCATGCATGCATATATGTATGTATGTATGTATGCATGCATGTATGTATGTGTGTATGTATGTACGTATGTATGTATGCATGTATCTGTGTATGCATGCATACATGCATGTATGTACAGTGAACCTCGGGTATAAGAAAAACTCAGGGGAGAAGATTTTTTCTTTGGTTATGACCGAGTATTCCTATACCTATATCCTAAACCTGTGTCAGACATTATCGATTAGCACTCATTGCTGCATAAGTGTTTTGTTGATGACACTCGGACGTACAAGTCAATCATGTATCTGAACCAAGGATGTTGTCAGTGATGTTAAAAGCTGTTCACAAGATTTAAAACATTGGATGACTTTGAATAAGTTGCAGCTGAATGACGACAGAACTGAAGTTCTTCTCCTTGCTCCTCCCAAACTCCAAGATCATCCCTCCCTTCTTCCCTCCATCAGCATCATGGAAGTTCTGATATTCAGCTCTCATCCCAGGCTCGTAACCTCAGTGTGACTTTTGATTTCACCCTTTCTTTCAAGCACCACGTGTCTAATATTTGCAAGGCAGCATATCTGGAAATACGTAAGATCAGTTCAATCAGACACTTCCTTTCCATTGAAGCCACAAAAACTCTGGTTTGTTCCCAAGTTCTCTCAAGGCTGGACTACTGCAACAGTCTCTTGGCTGGCTCACCAACGTACCAACTCAATAAACTGCAGAGGGTTCAGAATAGCGCTGCCAGGCTTGTTTGCAAGGCGTCTAAACGTAAACATGTCACTCCTCTGTTGCAGTCCCTCCACTGGCTTCCAGTTCAGAGGCGAATTAACTACAAGCTGGCTTCCATCTGTTTCTCTTCTGTTTCTGGCACTGGACCAAAATATCTTTCCGACATCCTCCACATCTACACCCATCCCCATCAACTTCGTTCCTCTGCCGACAGTCGCCTCTTTGCGCATTCCTTCTGTCAGAACAAAATCTTTTGGTCAACGTTCTCTTTCCTTCCAAGGACCAACTGTCTGGAATACACTTTCCATCAGTGTCAGACACCTACCTCTTTCAAATCTGCCTTCAAAACTAACTTCTTTCATCAGTCGTAACCACGCGTGTGTGTGTGTGTGTGTGTGTGTGTGTTGTTGGTAATGTAAAGCGCTTAGAGCCCTAATTTTTTTAGAGAACAGGCGCTATATGAATTAACATTATTATTATTATATAGAAAAACGTCTACAATTTTTTTTTGTTATATCCAATGTTTGGATATAAGAAATCTCTGCAATTTTTTTCTTATATCTAAGTTTTCCTTAAACTTAATGACCAATATGAGTGCTCGCGCGCCGCGAAATTTTAGGACATTACACGGGGGCCCCCGGAAAAATGTCCCAATTGGGACATAACGCGGCGAGCGCGCATGGGGGTGCACCGTGAAATGTCCCGTTGGGACATTACATGGGGGGCCCTCTGTGTAATGCCCCAATTTGGAACATCTCACGGAATTGGGGCATCTTGAGATCTCACAGACGCCGTCTTCTTGAGGACACAGGCTGTCTTCTTGTCCGTGGGTAGACAGAGGCTTACAGTCTGGAGCTGGGGAGTTGTGCGTTGTTCCATGGTCATTCACGGTTAGTTGCTGAGAATCATCCTGCTGATGATGGTCGACTGGTTCTTTGCTGGGTACATGTTGCACGTGAGGTCTTTCACGATGTTCGTGGAGCTTCGGTGACTTGCTGTAGGGGTGGTGGTGGGCAATCATATCAATGGAAGTATTTTTCAGATCTGTGTCGTCATCTGAATGTTGTGTACCGGTGAGATCACATCACATCAATGGAAGAACTTTTCAGATGTGTCGTCACCTTCACATTGTGTACTGGTAGTTGCGTGATCTGGTTGGTTTCAACTTTTTTTTTTTTATCGCTGCTGCAGATATTATATTATCCAGCTGAGTTTTTAATGAATGGTTCTCTTTTTTCAATGTGCTGACTTGTTTGTCCAGGTCACAAAAGCATTTCATTCTTCGCACACACCTTAACATCCACCGTATGTTCAGACACTGATGTCTGAAGGCCAGAAAGAGAGAGCTGGAGATCTGAAACAGCCTCTTGTAGTTGCTGGAATCTCCCAGAGTAGAAGGCCAGTGATAATGTTTCGGCTGGGGTCTTTTTCTGTCTGGGGGTAAAACAAAGGGTACGTTTGCGGACCTTGTGAACTTGTGAACGGCCCATCTTCACAAACCGCAGAGCAGTTGAAGGGGCATGGAGTGTGGGAGGAGGAACTGACGGGAATTGGAACTTGGGAGGAGGAGTTGAGGGGTCATGGGACTCGTTCTTTGCGTCAGGTTGATCTGGTGAGTTGCGCTGCTCCACAAGGGCTGAGTGTGGTCAGTATCCGTTTCAGATGGCTTAGTTTCTGAAATGGCAAGATGGCCTACTTTTGACTCCGAGGACATGTCATTGTGTGCAGCAGAAGATTCCTTACCGCTGAATTGTGGGATAGGAAGGAAGAGGATAAAATTTCTGTGGGAAAATCGTTTCATGAGTTACGTTAAGTAGGGATACTGAGCATGCACGGATAGAAGAGTCTTTAACACACGCTGGCTTTGCGTAGCTGTCACTGGCATCGCTGGTGTTTGTAACTGAACACCATAGGACACCGAGCCTACGAAGGTCACTGGTGTGTTCAGCAATTTGTCAGAGTAATATGGTCACCGTTTCTTGGGTAGGTTTGAATGACATGTCGGATGACTTCACATTGATCTGTATGCCACTCGATACAGTCCTTTTCCCTGGCGTAGAAGAGTACCAGTACCTGTGCTGGATTTGAACTATAAGGTCAGAGTGATACGTTTACATGCAGGATCGCCGGAATAGATACACAGAACAGTTTTTGCCAGAAGTGCTCGGGCCTCGGATACCCATCCTGAAGATGAAGAAGAGTAGTATGTCCGTTATCGTCAAGGTTAAACGACTCCATCTATATCGACGTGTTTGAAACAGCGGAGTAACGGTACAGCGGCGCATTAAGCCAGATAAGCAGTGCTTTGTCTCCACACCAACGCTTTTGAAAAATGATCAAGAGTGGGTTTATCTTTTTTCGTTGATTCACCATCATGTGCCTGTGGTTGGACTGCCAAACGATGTGCCATGTCTCCATGATGGCACGCGTTTAGTTCTCAGTCACGCATGTACGGGGTGGGTGGGGGTGGGGGGGGGTGGGGGGGGGGGGGGGGGGGGGGGGGGGGGGATTGCAGAGCTGGTCTTGTGTGCGGAGAGCAGAGCATGGCAACATGGTCACACGACGCACAGGCGACCGAATTTTGAATACATAAAATTGTGAAAACTGACTGCCATGGATCTAGCGTAGTTGCATACTTACATGCCAATCATTAAGTGCCTGTACTGTCACTGTGCAAAATCACTACAATTCGAGGACAAAATATGAAAACATTGTCAATCAATATATGGTAGAGTTACGGGCTGATCATCAGTTTCAGTTTCAGATTCATCAAGGAGGCGTCACTGCATGCGGACTAGTCCACATACGCTACACCACATCCGCTTAGTTTTGAGACCACACTGCGCATGATTTCAAGCTGATGGATATATGAATTGATAACTAAGGTAGAATTTAAGAAGAGGGTCTCGTTGCTGTGCCTTAACAGATGTCTGACCTACGCATTAGCCCAACGCGCTAGTCAGACCTTGAGTACCTACCTAACATTGGTTGAGCCCATTTTTATCATTGTATGCGTGTGTAGTGAATGTACACGTGTGTGTATGGATGTCTGGGCATGGGCCTGTGTAAGTGTGTCAGCGCATTTGTGTGTGCATGATGCGCGTGTATATGTATGCAAGAGAGAGAGAGAGAGAGTGTGTGTGTTGTGTGTGTGTGTGTGTGTGTGTGTGTGTGTGTGTGTGTGTGTGTACGCACGCCTGTGTGCGCTTGTGTGTGTATGTATTTGTGCGCAGACGTGTGTGTATGTGTGCGCGCGGGGGGGGGGGGGGGGGGGGGGGGGGGTGGGGGGGGGGGGGGGGGGGGGGGGCAGAGTGTATGTGCACGTGTGTGTGTGAGATTTGTGGGCTTGTGTGAGAGCATACACACATATCCGCATATGTATGTGTACAAATATGTGTGTATGTGTGTGTGCCTTTGTATGCTGGCGTATGTACATGTGCGTACGTGTATGCACGTGTGCGTTCGTGTGTGTGCGTGTATGTACGCACGCGTGTGTGTACGTATGTGCGCATAGATGTGGGTGTGTATATGTGTGCATGCGTGTGTGTGTGTATGAGTGTGTGTGTGTGTGTGTGTGTGTGTGTGTGTGTGTGTGTGTGTGTGTGTGTGTGTGTGTGTATTGTTTGTGGGAAATAATTGTTCAGAAGAAGGCTTAGGAAAAAAAACAAGAACAGTAACATCAAGAACAACATACATGCACGCGCACGCACACACATAACAATAAGAACAGAAAAACATGCGCGCGCGCACACACACACACACACACACACACACACACACACACACACACACACACACACACACTTATTCACTCACACACTCACATTACAAGGCTTGCACACTCACGTCTGCGGACTCTCCAATTAACATGCCTGCATCATTCCACTGATGAACACACACCACCAGCGCACACACGTCTACAATGTACACTGGGGTCCCTGGGAGATTTAGTCTTTTCTCAGTTGACATGTGTTTGACTGAGAGATTCAAAGTCTCATCTCAGTTGACATGTGTTTGATCATTTGTGTCTGCTATTGGAAAGGCCCAGTATGAGTTTGCCCCAATCTCTAGGAGCCTTCGCAGTGCAGGCCTTGAGATCATTCCAGTGTTTGGTTGGTGGTGTTTCTTGCTCCCATTAAGCCTGGATGTAGATGTGCGGCCACTTCCTCTGTTGATGTTCAGATCTGAGAGATGGTCTATGATATAGTGGCTTTGCTCTTGTTTCCTTAAGTGATTCTTCAGATTTCTTATCACATCAGATCGGCCAAGATGTAAACCAGCTCTTATCGTTGCCTTGTCAGCCAGTGTGTCTGCTGTCTTGTTTCCTTTAACTCCTGCATGTTCTGGGCAGTACATCCATATGAGTCTCTCCAGTGGAAGGTTGTGCGTCAGTTCATGCCAAGCAGGGCTTCCCATTCCACTCTCCACTTTTGGAGGTAGGTTCATGGAGTCAGTCAGTATGTTGGCTTGTTGAGTTTTGAACTGGCCTGTGGATGAAAGCCAGTGGAGTGCTTGTGTCACTGTCTACCTCCACTAAGTTGTTAAACTGTGCGTGCCATTGTCTTCCTGGATAGTTCGGCATTTTGCTTCACTGTGTGTCCCCAGTCTGACTTACCTTTGGTGACAGAACCGTACACAATATCATCTTTTGTGCCAAGGTCTTCTACCTGCATCTAAATTTCTGCGTTGGTTTTGCCTTCTGACTGTTTTCGGCAGTGACTTCCAAGTTCTGGAGCGATGGCATTTTAATAGCCCAGAGGTGTTTGAAGTGTTCTGGATACTTTTCTCATTCCTTCATTTCTTTGAGTTCTGCTAACTGGCAAGCAAGCTGGATACTGTCTTCTGCCTGTCCCATCCATGATTTTCCATGTCCTAACCGAGTGCCTTTTGTTTCCTTGACCGCCGCATGAAGCGGGTTTGTGGGATTTTTCAAGTGCTCTGAAATATGCCTTCACCTGTTCTAGCTTGTGTCTGCATTGAAGGAAGGTCGAGAAGGTATCGCATAATTTCAACTGCTCTCTCTCTCTCTCTCTCTCTCTCTCTCTCTCTCTCTCTCTCTCTCTCTCTCTCTCTCTCTCTCTCTCTCTCCTCTCTCTCTCTCTCCTCTCTCCCTCCCCCCTCTCTCCCCCTCCCTCTCTCTCTCTCTCTCTCCAATCTCGAATTCGAAGCCAAAATATGAAAATATTGTCAATCAATAAATGACACAGTTATGGTTGAACACTTATATAGCTTTGTTCCATTTAGCCAAGGAAACATCGCACATTACCAAACACTATACACAGATCTGCTGCAACAATGTGAGTCAGGAAAATTTTAATTGGGCATCTAAGATAAAGAAAGTATTACTAGAGAATGGGTTGGAATAGTGTGGTTAAGCCAGGGAGTCGGTAACGAAACTGCCTTTATGTCTTAATTCAAAGATAGATTAATTTCCTCGTATAAACAAAACTGGCATAGCGAACTAAAAGAACATGATAAATATTCCTGGTTCCTATCCTTCAAAAATAACCTGGAGGAGAAAAAGTATTTACATTTAGTATCTAATCGATGGCAAAGAGGCATCCTTGTGAGATTCAGGAATAGAACACGGGGATTAAGTGCTAACAGAAGATGGTATCTAAAAGATGTTGCTAATGATGATTCATGTCCATTGTGTAATGATGTGGCAATTGGAGAAGATGAGTTACATTTTCGTCCTCGTGTCCTGCTTATAGAAAGAAATCAAGACTTTAATCATAACACCGTCAATTGTCAAAATCGTAGCAACATTTTTGCAAACAAATGATGAAACATTTTTGAAAATGTTGGCCAAATATGTAACAGAAGCTCTGGAGATACGGAAGAAAATTATAAATGAATAAAAGTTTGAAATGTTAAGGGAATGTCAAAGATATATTTCTGATGTTTAGAGAACTTTTGTGACGTAAGCTTGATGGTTTAGTCACTGGTTCTCATGATATCAAACCTGATATATTATTTGTGCAGAGAATGTATGTGAATGGGAAGAAGGGAAGATGAGGGTATTTATGCGTGCGTGCAGGTCGATGGGAGATAGGGTAGATCAGAGAGCGTATGTGTATGGTTGTTGTGCGACAATTCTGTGCCAGGACATAGGCAAGAAACACAAATGACAGCTGAAAATCGAAATAATTTCCTTATATTGTTTCGTTCTGTGGACCCTTAATTTGCGGTTTTGCCTTTGTTTTTTGTTTGTCCTTCTACGCAAAAAAAAAGACATCGTACCTCCTTCACATGAAGGCTATTAGCCTGTGTCAATAAAAGATATCTCTCTCTCTCTCTCTCTCTCTCTCTCTCTCTCTCTGTCCCTCTCTCTCTCTCTCTCTCTCTCTCTCTCTGTGTGTGTGTGTGTGTGTGTGTGAGAGAATACAGATGTGGGAACTGTGTATGGGGTGTGGGGGAAGGGGGAGTTGTGGAGGAGCATGGAATGTGGGAAAGGGGAAATATATTGTGCAAGGAAAGTTATGGGGTTGAGAACGTGTGTGTGTGTTTGTGTGTGTGTGTGTGTGTGTGTGTGTGTGTGTGTGTGTGTGTGTGTGTGTGTGTGTGTGTGTCCGAAAAAGGCACGCACACTTGTAAACAAACAGAAGTATGTTTCTGGGCTTTCTACATGTTCACTCATCCAATCACTTTCCTGCGCCCGATCATTCACTTATCCAATTACTCACTCACTCACCCAGTGACTCAGTCACTCTCCCAATCACTCATCCAATCACTCACTCAACTATACACTCGTATACTCATTCTTCATCTCACCCATTCAACCAATGTATCCATGCATCATCCATCCGTCCATCCATCCAGTTCAGTTCAAATATTCCAATTACTTCTTTCCAATCCGTTACCATCCCATCCATAACCATTCCAGCCTAATTAATCCCATCCAGTTTATTCGAATCTCATCCAGTCGGCTCCAAATCTATGCTCATGCAATCATTCTAACCCCATCCATCCTATTCCATTCCAATCCAATCGGCCCTATCCACTTTACTCAACCACCATCCCCCTCACACCCACCCCCTACCCCACCCCCCCATCCAGTCCGTTCCAATCCATGGCGTATCCAATCCGTTCCATATTCCAGTCCATCCCGTCCATTCCAGTCCAGATTTCATTCCATTTCCAATCCGTTTTCTTCTTTGCATGGGGGCAGGTGCGTCGAAGAGCGCCGCCTGTCGACGGACACTCAACATGAGGCGACCTACAACCTCACCACCTCCACCCTCACCTCCTTCTATGACACCCCGCCCCTGCGCTCCCCCACCACCAGCGCCGCTCCAGAGGTCAGCGCAAAGTCCCCTTTCACCCCGCCCCTCTCCCCGCGGAAGGGGGGCCCCATGGCGGCCGCTGTTGCCTCCCCTCCTCAGCCATCTTCTTCGTCTTTGCAGCAGCAACAGCAGCAGCAACCGATTCAGCATTCCTATAGTGCGTATAATATTTCTTTCGTCTGTTGAGTGGTTTACGGGCGGAAGGAATGTAGTGGTGGATGGGTTGGGGAGTTATTGTGCGTGAAATGTGGAGGATGGAGGGGTGGGATGTTGGTGAGGGAGGAAAGGAAGGGGGACAGGTGGAGGGGTAGAAGATTATGAAGAAGGAAGAGGGTTGGGGGAAGAACTGCGTGTTTGTAGCACGCACGCGCGCGCGCGTGTGTGTGTGTGTGTGTGTGTGTGTGTGTGTGTGAAGAGAGGGAGGGGTAGGTGGAGGGGTGGAAGATGGAGAAGAAATGGGGGTTGGTGGAGGAAATCTCTGTGTGTGTGCGTGTGTGTGTGTGTGTGTGTGTGTGTGTGTGTGTGTGTGTGTGTGTGTGATGGAGGATGTTGGTGTGAAGGGCGGTGGAGGGAGGCTTGTGTGTGTGTTGGTGGGTGTGGTTGTTGGGCGCGCGCGCCAACGCAGTCATGTGTGTGTGTGTGTGTGTGTGTGTGTGTGTGTGTGTGTGTTGGTTGTTGACATATTTTTATAACTGTGTGTGTGCGCTCTGCGTGCATGCACATGTCCCCCCCCCCCCCCCCCCCCCCCCCTGTTCATCCCACAGTCTCCATTCATTTTTTTAAAATTTGTCCTCTCTCTCTCTCTCTCTCTCTCTCTCTCTCTCTCTCTCTCTCTGAAGGGCTTACGTTCAAAGAGCTCCGCAGATTAATTAGACTTACGGTGGCCCACTAAGCTGTTAAGGTTTTAAACTCTGCGCACAGTTGATGACGACACCACTCAAGCCATGCCAGTAGCTCCACTCGCCTTCAGGGTGGTATGTAGGAGTTTTACCGCTGTGTTTATCAACGTCATGTGCCTGAGAGCAACACGGAAGGAGCCCATGTTTTTGCTTACCTTGAGAGTTCGGCAGAGGTCAACCGGTGTCATGGTGGGAGTGTTGCTGACACTTCTGTTCTGGGCTGACCTTTTACACCGGTGTGGTGACGTTGAAAAGAACCCCGGACCAGTTCAAGGCAAGGACACACGACTGACCTCTGCTGAGAAGATGAACAGCAAGGACAAAGCGGATTCCCCTAGACGCCAGTCTACGGACGGAAAGGCTGACCACACTGTCAACGATGTGATGGACACTGTTAAAAATGAACCATGACCGAAATACAAAGTTTGACATGATGCGAAGTGACGTCAAGGATTTGAAAGAAGAATTTGGAACTGTGAAATACACGATGACTACACTGGGAGAGGAGGTTATAACGTTAAGTCAAGCAAAAAAAAAAGCTCTGCAACATTAAAATGAAATGTTAACATCTGAATGTGAAAATCTTGAACGCAGAACTGATGAACTTGAAGACAGATCAACGCAAAACAACCTCGTATTCCAAGGAATACTTCGCAAAAACACATGAAACGTGGAAGGATTGTGAAGACATGTCAGAGATCTGATTGTGAATAAACTGGAACTGACAGGAGAGTGTCAATTCGACCGTGTGCACCGTGTGTCCTCTAAGAAAGACTCCAATTGTGGCTAGGTGTGTACTTTCTCACAGACAAGGAAGATATTCTGAGAGCTAGAGGTAAGATGAAAGGTACATGTACATCTATTTTCGTTGGAGAGGACGTCAGTAAAAGAGTCAGAGAAATTAGGAGGAAAAAAGCCCTGGGTCCTTATTTAAAGGAAGAAAGAGAGGCTGGGATAAAGAGGCTGTATGGTCTTTGACACCTTGTTATCGAAGGAACCAAATTTTACCTCAATGCAAATGGAAATCTTTTTCAGACCAAATAGGAATTAAGCCAGCAGAATGTGTTAAAAAGAAATTTAGCCTCTACAAATGCTAATCTAAAGCTGGCAGAGTTTGCACAGGGGATCACTTAAGTTACACTGGTCGAGCATGTGTCGGAAACAGATTGTGCAAATCATGCGTTTTTTCGTAGCTCGTGAACCCGTGAGCGTGCTGCAAGAATCAGTGGGGTTTGAAGAAAATGGGTCACATTCACATGGGGCTGTAGTGAAAGTGTTTGAAAAAAAAATGTTAACAGTGGAAAGAATGGCCAAAAGAATGTGCATGTAAATGTAAACGAGAATATTCATTTTTTTTTAACATTGGAATACAGCTGATGTTCTGTCAAAACTGAATGACAAAGATTTTACTTCTTATGTTTCATCTTTTCACTTTATTAGTTAAGCTGTAAACAGGGGAGACGTGGGGGGGGGGAGGGGTGGGGGGGGGGGGGGGGGGGGGGGGGGGGGGGGGGGGGGGGGGGGGGGGGGGGGGGGGGGGGGGGGGGGGGGTTTCTTGTAAAACGATGTTGTTAATTATATAATGGAAATAACAGTTGAACACGAAAATTTTCCTCTGTTTTTCTATAAACAAATCATTTATTTGGTACTGATAAAGGTATTCTTTATATTTGATATTATATCTCACCAGAACATTCTCCTTACTGTAATTCTAATAGTACAGATAGTGATAAAGATTACTTGAAGATAGTCTTACTGATACCCATACTAAGTGACGATGTGTGTATCTTAGTATGTGGGGACTTAACAGTAGAACAGCAGACACACAATTCCGAGGAGTTGTTGTGTTGTTGGCAACATAGCTGTAGATGATGAGATAAACGAAAGAACTCTTCGAAATTCGCAAATGTAAAGTAGTGAATTCATATGGAAAAAAGCTTCTGTACTTCGTTGGGATTATGTATGATGAAGGGTGTCTGTTGTGGAGATAGAGATGGTCGGTTTACTTACATTTCTGGTACTGGCAGTATTGTGAATTTTGTGGCTTGTGATGACGTCTTCTCTGTTTTACACGCATGTTGTAAAATGCATGTGGTGTAAAGGACAGAATCTGATCACCACCCTGTAGAATTATGTATTAAAACACGAAATAAGAACACATCTGGATTGTTAAACTGTAGACCAAAGGAAACAAGTGTCATTGAGAGGTATAGATGAAAAGTCGAATATGCTGAACAGTTCGTTGAAGCAATGAGTCATCATGAGTTTTCAGGATGCTTCAAGTTATGCAGCTTAAATGATTGATGTAGACATAGTTAAAGCTTTGGAATTATTCAATGACTGTTTTTTTTCGCAACAAGCTGGTTGTATGAAAGAAAAGATTTATTTTGATGAAAGATCAGACAAGAAAAGTAATAAATGGTTTGATGAAGAATGTAAAATTGCGAGAAAAATGTGACAATGTTAATTTCGAAGGTTTGTAGAACGTTAAAAGATAATGACAGGACCGTGTATTGGAAGAGAATACAAAAATCTCATGGAAAGAAAAGAAAAAGGAATGTAAAAATTTGCAACTAAATTATTTTGGTTTCTTCTGTCGGTAATCAGTACAAGTTTTGGGAAGCGGTTCGCAAAATTGTTCCGAAACGAGGTAGTATATGCAATAACATTAGTACTGATGACTGGTTTTTTGCATTTTAAGAATATTCTTGACAAGCAAGTGGATAATACAAAGGTAGAGAAGATGAATAATCCAGCTGTAGACAGTGAAGAGAGATAGTTTAATTAATCAGCCAATTACGAAAGAAGAGATTATTGGTGCGTTGGGGAAATTAAAGAATTCAAAGTCAGCAGGTCCAATGGAATAACAGTTTTTTTAAAGTCTTCTAGTGATCATATCATTATGTTTTTAGTTAACTTGTTCAAAGCCCTGTTTGAGAAAGGTATTTATCTTGAGCAATGGACAGAATCCATAATTCATACATTACATGAAAAGGGAGATGTAGATGACCCGAATAATTACGGGGCATATCACTGAACAATGTGAGCAGTAAGATTAGATTTACAGTTCAATAGTTAATGTAATACTGCAAAAAATGGATTGAAGAAAATAATATCACTGGTGAGTATCAGGCTGGTTTTAAACAGAATTATTCAACCATTGATCATATTTTTTTCACTTTTTGGCGTCTGTTCAAAAGCAGTTTGTGAACAATTGAAAGTTATATGCTGCATTTATAGATTTTGAAAAAAACTTTCGATTCTTTATCAAGAAACCTTTTGTGGCCAATACTTGTCAAAAATGGAAGAAGGGGTAAAATATATGCTTGTATAAGAAGTATGTATATTAATGTCCAAGCAAGAATAAGAAATAAGGCAGATTTGACTGATTTTATTCCTTGTTCAAGAGAGATAAAACAAGAAGATGTGTGCAGTCCAGTATTGTTTTCTTGTTTATTAATGAACTTGCTTTAAAAATAATTGAAAATGGAAAGCATGGTATAACATTTTCTCCTGATTTCATCGAGTTGTTTATTTTGGTGTTTGCAGATGATATTCTTTTGATGTCAGAAACAATGGTGAGACTACAAACTCGATTAAATAGATCAAGTTGCAAAGTGAGGCGACTGCAGACGGAAATCTTAACAAATTTTAAATAGATGTTAGCCAACCGCCCAAAAAAACGTGGCAAAAGAATCACACACAAAAAACAAAAAAAAACGCGTTTCGACCTCTTAGGTCTTCTTCAGGCAAGACACAAAACAATTAGAACAACGAAAATGAACGAGCAATCACTTACCTTCATCACTTTAGCGCAAGATAGGCGTTGAATCAACGTTGATAGGCGGTCTGTGTGTGTGTGTGTGTATGTGGGTGTGAGCGCGCGCGCGCGTGTGTATGTGTACTCACTTTAAATGAGTGAATAAATAAACAAATAAACAATTAAAAGTTTGTCAGTGTCACAAATGCAGACAAAATGAACTTGATTTTGGCGGGGGGAAGGGGGGGGATTCATAGATTTATCAGTCAATCGATCATCAATCACTAAATTCATTAAAAATGAAGTGAAATAACCCAATGAATAGAACAGAATGTAATCCAGCTGAATGAACCCAACCTTTCACTCTCCATTTTTTCTGTCCTTCACCTCCGTGCCACTGTCAGGAACCAACACTCTAATGGCGGACCCTCATACGGGTACGCCGCCGCACCAAGGACACCCGGTCACGTACCCGACGTACCCGCCACACGGAGGCTTCCCGTTCGGCAGTGGCAGTCATCAGGGGCATTTTACTCCTCTGCCTTTCCTCACCCCGTACTCGGCACCCCCTCCCTACCCTCCTCCGTCCCCTTCACCGGGTGAACGTAAGTAAAAGGCGTTTTCCACGTCATCTCTGGTTCTACCTCACCCTTACCCCCACCCTCACGCCCACCCCCATCAAGACGTTTTCCACGTTATGTTTTTCCGGTTCTACCTCACCCTTACCCCCCCCCCCCCCCCCCCCCCCCCCCCCCCAAGACGTTTTCCACGTCATGTTTCCGGTTTCCACGTCACTTTCCGGTTCTACCTCACCCTTACCCCCCCCCCTCACCCCCCAACCCCCCACCCCCACCCCCCCCCCCCCCCCCCCCCCCCCCCCCCCACCCCCATCAAGACGTTTTCCACGTCATGTTTCTGCTTCTACCTCACCCTTACCCCCACCCTCACCCCCCCCCCCCCCATCAAGACGTTTTCCACGTTATGTTTCCGGTTCTACCTCACCCTTACCCCCACCCTCACCCCCACCCCCATCAAGACGTTTTCCACGTCATGTTTCCGGTTCTACCTCACCCTTATCCCCACCTTCACCCCCACCCCCCCATCTTTCTCTCGCTTTTTGTCTTTTCGTTCCTTGTCGTTGTTGTAACAGTAGTTCTTTTATTTCCAACGTTTTTTTTTCTGGTACAAAAAGGTACTGCGCAAATACTGTAGGCTTGACAAATACATTTCCCATGCACTTCCAGTTAAAAATAATATATTTTCGATAATTATGAAGCCGTCACTCATAATGACAAAAGAGCTAAATTGATGAGAATATATTTTAACATATCCCATCGCATGACACATTGCAGGGACTGCCCTCTTACATACTCGGTGTACAAGAGAAAGATAAGGGACACAGAGGAAGGAACGAGCTGAAGAGAAAGCGACAGACTGCAGAAGGCAGGGGAACAGAGCTGATGTGTCTTCATAGTACTGATCATGTCCTTGTCATTAACAGGAGCGCGGTGATATCAGTATATCAACTTCAAGAAATAAATTTGTGTAAGGGAACATATTGGTACAAATTATACAAAAACAAGGAATACTTCGCCAGTATGTGGGATGTTTGTTACATGTAGCCTACATGAGGCATGTATCCAAACTGCATATCTCTATTTTTTTAACAGATGTAAAACCTTAAACAATATGATCATCATGGAGTATGCTTTTAGCATACGTAGAACAGGGCTAACAGAATCATATCAAGTATGTTGTCAGTGGAAGAACCATAGATGTCCCATTATATGGAATATCCACATGGCCAAGCTGTTTGACAGACAGGTGGACAGTTCCAAAATAAGTGAGCAGTCCTGTCAGCATGTTGACTGCAATGCAGGCATCAAAAGATCATGAACAATCCAATTCATTGAACCCAGTCATACTTTCTTGTTGGAAGGAGACGCTGCAAAATACCAGTCTGGAACCATCAGAGATGAATGTCAAACTCAAGTTTCTAACAATGGACACAAAGATATTATTCCAGTTGTTATGTTTCTGATTCCATTTGATGACAGCCGTTGGAATCGAATCTACATCAGAAACGACTGCACATATTTACTGTGCAGTAATGATATGGTGCCCTACACGATTTGGCGTTCTGATGTCACACACCCGGCTAGGCATCTGTTCCAACTTTTCCTCCAGACTTAAAAGAAAAAAAAAAAAATACTGTACCGCCGAATGAAAGAGACAAGCAAATAACAAGACAAAAAAAAAACGACACGTTTCGACCTCTTTGGTCTTCTTCAGACGAGCAACATTGAAGGGAATGCGCCCAATTAGTGATTGTTCGTTCTTCGTTTTCATTGTCTTCAAAGTTAGAAGTCTTGCCTGACAAAGTCGAAAGAGATCAAAGACACATTTCTTTCATTCGGCAGTACAGTCGTTTTTCTTTTAAGTTGATTCAAGTTACGCGCCTGCTGTCACCTCACTTTGAAATATTCTTTCTTTCGGTAGAAGATGCCGCTGCGTAAAACGCAAAACAGACCAGGCGTGTTTCCAAGCTCCCAGAGTTATGTTGTGCAACGGTGACATATAATTCGTGTGTGTGTGCGTGCGTGTGAGTGTGTGGAGGGGAGGGGAGAGGTCAGTTTAACATCAGTTCACCTACATTTTTCATTTTGCATTCCCGTGTGATATTTGTGCGTTGTTTGTGTTGATTTTACCCCTTGCTGTGTGTTCCCTCTGTATTGGAGCAAGTGAACATTTGCTGTTAAAGAATCTATTCATTTTATTGTTATACATTCTTTTCAAAATGGCTCTTCTGGCTTAAATATCCTGGACGTTGTAGTTTTCAGTTTGATGTTAATTTTTGGGGGAAAAAAAATAATCGTTTGATTTGTTCCATTGTACAAAACAAAGTTTGTTCGACAAATGTCTGAATACTTTTGCTTAAATTCAACCAAGGTGCAAAAAAAAATTCTGTATTTACTAGCTGTTTAACAAGGAAAATATTGCTGGCGAATACAAGACACGCTTCATGAAGTAAGTACTGGCGATACAAGACACGCTACATGAAGTAAGTACTGGCGATACAAGACACGCTACATGAAGTAGTACTGGCGATACAAGACACGCTACATGAAGTAAGTACTGGCGATACAAGACACGCTACATGAACTAAGTACTCGGCCTCAGTCTTTGGATGTTGTGTAGACCTGTCCACTTTTGGAATGCGCATCATGGCCGTTTGCCGTTATGACAGCTCGCCTCTTTCGGATCTTTTGTTAACAAAAAGAACAAGAAATTGAACAAGGTACAAATATTGAGACTTGACTCGTCTGGTTCTAGATGTTTGCAGTGTAGAAGATGCTTTGCAAACGGTGAACGGTTCTTTCTGGAATGGTTGATCGCCTTGGGAAAGGTTGGGGAGAGGGTGTGTGTGGTGGGAGGGGAGGATGGGGGGGGGGGGGGGGGACTATTCGGTAGTAAGTCACCAAGATTTTTTTTTATTAACCACGACTCGCTTTTCTTAAAAAGATGTTTTCTTCATGTAAAAGTTCGGCTTGTTCGCACAAGATGCTACCCCATCCCTCTCAAGAAGAGGCATCGATTTATGACTAAAATTATCAGTTTCCAAATTACAGAAATATTTGCAGACTTTGTCCTTTCTTTTTCAATCGTCCCAGAACTACATCAGGTTCTCAGTTACTGAGGCGTGGACAGAGAAGGATTTCAAAGCTGTAAACATCTGACGCCACAACAGATTCAAAGACACGATTGCCAGCTCGGCCGCCGAATGCCCTTACAGCTAACTACTTCATGACAGTCCAGCGACTGTTGTGTTATTAATCGTCTTTTCCTTTGTACGCCAGTGATTTGCACGGCCGTGTCCTAGTGACCTTTCTGGCCTCTGTTTTTGTTTTGTTTTGTTTTTCTTTTCTTTTCTTCTTTTTTTTTTTTTTTTTTTGCCATCTTTTATTATCATTCTTTTATTATCATTCGTTTCGTTTGCTCGTTTTTCATCACAATTCTGGTTTGGGCCTCAGCCTTCTGCTAGAGGACAGTTTTACTGATGTTTGCAGTGTTTGCTGTCACAGTGTAGGACTTGCTGATGTTTTAGTGTACACGTTCACACTCTGTTGAAAAGATCGACGGTGTGTTTTGCTTTAGGTTTGGTTTGTAAAATAAATATCGCACACCTTCTCTCTTCTGTGGTGCATTCAGATTAGATTATTATGAAGTGATCAGAAAGTGCCTCCCTCTTCTTCCACAGGTTTTCATGATGTGTCTAGAGAAAATGCTCCCATTCAATTGGCCATCATCACTGTCATCTTCTTGGTAGTGATGGTAATGTGCTTTGTTGCTGTTGTTGTTGTTGTTGTTCTTCTCTTCTTCTTCTTCTTCTTCTTCTTCTTCTTCTTCTTCTTCTTCTTCTTCATCATCATCATCATCTTTACTATTATCATCTCCTCGTGCTCTCATCCTTGCCCCCCTCTCCCTGGCCCTAGCTACTCGACTCATCATCTGCCACTATATTTCTTATACTCTTGCACATTAGTACCTTTTACCTCTTTCCAGTGATGACTCGCTATATCACCATGCACGCTAAACCTTCTCCCTCAACTGCTCATAAAAAACTATGTTCACTGTCTCTGTCTGTCTGTCTGTCTGTCTGTCTGTTTGTTGTCTGTCTATCTGTCTGTCTGTCTGTCTCTCTCTCTCTCTCTCTCTCTCTCTCTCTCTCTCTCTCTCTCTCTCTCTCTCTCTCTCTCTCATTCCCTTCCTTCTTCTCTGTGTCTCTCTTTTTTCGTTCTCCACCTGCTGCCCCTCCCCCCATTCCTCTCTCCTTCCTAGCCCCCCCCCCCCCCCCCCTCTCTCTCTCTCTCTCTCTCTCTGTCTCTGTCTTTTCTGTGGTCTCAAACTCTTTCTTTCTGTCTGTCTGTCTGTCTGTCTATCAGTCTATCTGTCTGTCTGTCTGTTTCTCTCTCTCTCTCTCTCTCTCTCTCTCTCTCTCTCTCTCTCTCTGCTACGTAAGTCTTCCTATTCGCCACCTTCCTTCCTCTGCCTCCTACCATTCCCCTTCATCACCCCACCCCAAGCCCCTACTCCGTTTAATCTCTTTCAAATGTTCCTGCCAAAACGCTCCACTCAACTTGTCCTGTGGTGAATGCTTCTTTCTTTGCCTCCCTTCTCGCCCTCACCCCCATCCCCACCTCACCCCACCCCCCATCCACTAGCTCCCTCCCTCTTTCTCCTCTCCTTCCTCTTCTTGTCCTTTTCCAGCTCAACCTCCCCTCTCCTTCTCCTCCTTCTCTACCTATTCTTCCCTTCTAAAACAGTTATTGTAGCGGGCACAAGAGTAAGTTATAGCCACCAACACAAGGAACGGAATATATGATTTTTTTTTAAAATTCTTATATCTCTCCCATCCCACTCCCGTGCCTTCTACCTCTCCCCTCTTCGCCTTCTTTCTATATCACCCCCTCTTCTCCTTCTCTCTTTAAACAGGTCTGCGTGTGACGCAAGCAATGACGCAAGGAGGAGGAGGAGGGAGCCCCGGAAGCGGCCTGTCAGCGAACCACCACCTGGCCTCGTCCCAAACCTCCCTTCTCACACCCCAGCAGCAGCAGCAGCTTCCATTCTCCCACTCTCCGTCGGCCCAGGCGCAGACTCCTGCGGCGGGTACCCTGCAGCCTCCCCTCGGCCACGCGGCGCAGTCCCCCCTCCCCATGTCCCCGATCCTGGGCATGGCGGGCCAGGCCCTCTGCCCACTGCGGCGGGGTCGTCGCCTAGCAGGGGAGAGAGAACCAGGCCGACATTCTGCTGAAGGAAATTTCCAGGTCTGGAATTTAAAAAGAAACAGAAAAAAAAAAAAAAAGGGTGAAAGGGAGGATGGATCCCAGAAAAGGGGAAAGAAAGAAAGGAACGACAGGGAGCGATAGAAGAACAGAGAAAGGAAGGAAGGAAGGAAGAGTAAAAGAGAGGAAGGAAAAAACGAGAGATAGAAAGAAAGGGAGGAGAAAACAAATGGAATAACAGAAGAAGAAGAAGAAATTGACAAAATTGACAAAGAATGAAAAGAAAGAAAAAGAAACAAAGGAGAAAAAGAAAGTAAGAAACGAGAAAGAAAAAGAATCAAAAAGAAAGAAAGGAAAAATGAAAAAAAGATAAGAAGGACGGGAGACAAGAAAGAACGAAAGAAAGAAAAGTTAAAAATGGAAAAAAAAAAAAAAAAAAAAAACAAGGGGGGGGTGGGGTGGAAGAAAAAGAAAAGCAGGAAACAGTCGAAATGAAGAACGAAAGAAGAAAGGAAAAACGACAGAAAACAGAACAAAAAAAAAATAACAAAAGACAAGAAATTGGGGACGCTTCGAAGATTTGTTCTCATCTAGCGATCAATAAGGAGACGACTTCAAGGATCCAGCGTACACACACGACAATAGGGACTTGCATACCATACATGTTTAGGGGTAGATTTTCACATCATTTACCCATTTAAATACATATTCCGTAATGAAAAAGCTTTTTCGAGGTATATAGCTAGCCGGATAATCAATGTCTTACTTTCAGTAGCAAGAAGCATTGTCAATTTGAACAGAGAGGATTATTGTTGTATTATTCGGTATGTATTTTTCTCTTAATTCTTGATACTGCGGGCAGTATAAAAAACAAAGTGTACTTCAGATTCCACTTGAGAGACACAAAAAGGGCAAACAAGTCACTTTCTGTTATATTTCTATGAAAGCGCAGTTTATGCACATTTAGTTGGGAAACACCCAACCTTAGTCTGATTAAACTTATCCTAGCTCGTAGATGGTTAACAAAATTTAGATATGAAGACAGAACTAGATCACTTTTGAACGTCCGATACAGTTGAAAAACGATCACTTTGTTCCATGTTATAAACCACTGCGTCCTGTAGTCATTAATCAAACTGTTTTTCAATGTTCTCAAAAATCCTTTCTCATCACCTACACCCTGGTTTTCCCAGACTTCACCAAACCCGTATTTGTACAGAAAGAAACAGACTGCTGACGCCCAAGTATTCTTGTTATTATTATGAAGATGTAATAACATTTTATAAGACTTTAGAGGCAAACGATGAGATGGCATCTTCACAATTTTTAACCAATATCTAATACTTTTTACATACAAGTTTACGTATAGTGGAAAGCGTCCTAACTCACCATAAATCATCACATTTGGGGTTCTTGTACTAACATTCAAGAACCTTTTTAAAGAAAACAAATGTACCTTTTCTATTATGTCCAGATTTCCGACAATGCCCCAAACTTCGGCTCCATAGCTAAGTATAGGTTGTATTTGGGCGTCAAAGAGTTTGAAGAATATAGCAGGCGCAGGCGATTTTTCTCCTAATGACCATAACAACTTAAAAATGCTGATAACTCCTTTTTTTGCTCGACTAGCTAGATCGTTCAGACAATGTGCAAAGGTGAGCCTGGTGGACATAATAACCCCAAGATACTTGTACATATTAACTACTGATATCTTATTCTGGCCATAATACCATTGTTCGTGCTCTGACACAAAACCACCCATTTCTAAAGATAACAATATTTGACTTGTCTAAATTCACAATCAAACCAAGCTTCTTGCTGTGTCATGCAACACATTTAACTGATTTTGCAAACCAATATAGAATCAGAAATCAGAATAATGTCATCAGCAAACATTAAGATAAAGATTTCTAAAAAGTCTGGGATAAGCTGAATTCCATGTGTTACCTTTTAAGATGATTTCCTTGGCCAACTCATTTATAAGCAATGAAAACAGAACAGGGCTGCATTTATCACCCTGCTTTAAACCCGTAGAACACAAAAAGCTTTCTGTCAGTTCACTGCCAACTCTTACTCTCGCCTGTACAATATTATAAATACTAGTTAAAGCCCGGTACATTTTCCCCCACACACCCTTCTCTGTAAGACAGCCCATAACTTTGAACGAACAACAGAGTCAAAAGCTTTTTGAAAATCAATAAAGGCAACATAAAGTTTTTTGTGTAAAAGTAGTTGTTTCTGAATCATGGCAAATAGCGTAAAGACATGGTCAATGGTGCTGTAATCTTTCCTGAATCCTGCTTGACAGTCATTTATTACATTGTTGCTTTCGATCCAATTTGTCAGCCTTACATTCAAAATATGGCTGTATAATTTACTACAAATATTCAATAACGAAATGCCTCTATAGTTGTTGGGAATTTTACGATCACCTTTTTTGAAAATAGGTTGTATAAAGGCTTCAGACCACTGTATAGGGTAAGAACCAGAAGTAAATATTGCATTAAACAGTAGAACTATAAATGGAACAACTATAGTAGCTGCATTTTTGAAGACTTCTCCTATTATTCCATCGGGGCCTGCTGCTTTGCCATTTTTAAGAGATCTCACAGCAGCATAAACTTCATTTTCTGTTATCTCTGCATCCAGAGATTCTGTGTTCGCCTGCTGAAAACCATCGTCATCCTGTTCTTCAGGATCACTAGTCATCAATAGAAAACATTTTCGGTATTAGACTGAAACACTTGGGAGAAATGATTATACCAATCATCTTTAGTAATGTCATTGGTTGTAGACTTTTTGTAAACACAAGATCTCAGCTTGGTCCAAAAAACCAGCTGGGTTACTAATATTCTCATGTGTAACGTTTCCAGTGTCGCCTTACGGTGATTTTTCTTTTTAATCCTTATAAGTTCTTTATATTCCCCTTCTTTTTTGGTTGTATTCGAGTCTTAAAAAATGACGTCATCGTCTTTACAATTATAATACTGTCTTAAATTACATCTGAGTTCTTTTTTGCTTTGACTACACTCATGGTCAAACCAAGGATCTGACTTTTTTCTTTGCCGACTGTAATAGTTTTCTTCAAACATAAACAAGCATCGAGCAACGCATCATTAAAAGTCTGTAGAGCCTCGTTGATGTCATCACCGATCAGAGAAGATGCTTTTTCTAAGTTGCTTTTAAACTCATCAGATGTAGTGTTCTGTTTGAATTCATCCAATTTACCTTGGTCCCATATCATTTTTTTTTCCATCTTAAAGCTACCCTCGTTTGCCTTTACATGTTTTCGTCATTTACAATAGAATTAAGCATGACTTCAACTGGCATATGTTTAGATTCTATTTTCGGGGTGACCTTCAGCGAGAGACACAGAACTTTAGTAAACAACGAGATACGATAACATAGTCGATAATGCTACATCCGGTTGATGAAACATAAGTGAAATTTCCATAGTCCTTGTCATTTTGGATAGTACCATTCAATATACAAAGATCAAAAACAGTGCAAACATTTAGTAAACAATTACCAAAGTCATTCAAAACATGATCTTTTGAAGTACGATAGACTTCCTGCTCCTTGTCGTCTTTCCATGTTACACCCTCATCCACATCTGCATCTTCTTCCTTTCCATTTAAACCCCCCTGTACGTGCATTGAAATCTCCAAGCAGTAAAAGAGGTACATTTCCAACAGTCTCAACGAGATCCAATATGCACTGTTCAACAATAAGTATACCATTGGATAAATCGGCATATCGATAATAATCAGAGGAGCTTGGGGGTACATATACACCAAGCAGATATAACTGGTGAATCTGTACCAAGAAGATCTTTAGACAGTTTTAATACGATTATGTTGTCATGTTCTGTCTTATCTGTTCAACGTACTGTGATAAATCTTTCTTGACAAGAAGTGTTAAACCTCCTGACAATCTTGCAGTGACACCATCAGACAATCTAATACCTGGTACACAAAATAATCATAATCTGGAAATAAATGATCTGGAAATTGAGTAGAAAATGTTTCGACAAGCAAACACAAATCAAAATCATTAATATAAAATCGCACGTCGGTATCGAACAAGCGAGAGAGACCTTCAATATTGTACGTTAGAATCTTAATGTTTCCCCTGACATGAGCCCGGCCGTGTCCCTATTTATAATCCTGCTTTGCATTTCCACGTGCCACTTCGTGGATTGTTGTTTGCCGTTTAGAAGAACTGTTCGTGCACGAAGAGCTTCTTGATCGAGTCAAAGGATGCACAGGTTTGTTCGTGGAATTTCGTCTGTCACCCTTTTTTGTGGTTTTGCTGCCATTTTTCTGCTCTGTGATTGTCTGTCCTGTTTGTGATTTGGTGAGTATGACAGTGTCGGTTCCATTACTTATTTTCTTTTCAGTCGTTTCGTTGTCATTTACCATCTGTTGTGACATCGATTTCTCCATGTCCGGATTTTCCGGATTATGCTGGTCTTCAATGTCAAGATCTTTATCCATATCATGTGTGCTGTCGTCTATAGTATCTCCTGTTTTCCCCCTTCTGTCACATTTTTCATCAAAAATATTTTGTAACTCCCCTGTGCTGTCTTCGACTCGGTTTGCGACACTCTCTGTTTCAGTGTCTGCACTACTATCCTTTTGAGCCTTGTCTGTAGAACCTATTACAAGGTTTGGGTCCATGTCTACCCCCTCGTTCCTATCTATATCATTATATTTTTCCTTTGTGCCACTTCCCTCACAAAATGGTTCCCTCTCCAACCCACTAGCTATGCTGTCATCATTCTTTTCTTTCGTTGCACTGAATCCCACATCAATGATGTCTGTATCTGTGTTTGCATTGTACACAACCTGACAGGCCTACGAGTTGTGGATAGGGATGGAAAGTGGCACATAGAGGTAGGGTAGGGGTACGATTGGTAATCGTGCTGCCTGTTTTGCGAAGCACCAGCTTCGCCACACAATCTCGCATCAGAGTACTCACAGTTTCTGCTGACAAACTGCACACGACTATCAGGGCGGCTGTCGTCATAGTACGGCTGCCTTTCATAGCCACCCTTCCAAGAGTAGTAGTCGTTGTATTCGTTGTTGTTGTTACCATTTGGCATTGCTGTCAATTATCGTCTTTTTAAGAGAGAGGGAAAAAATTAGAGAGACAAGAGACAGAGAGATACGGATCCGGGTATTTTGTTTATAGATGACCATTGTCCCTCATGAAGGGGTGCATCTGGAAATCATTCAAATCTTTTTAACGGTCAAAACTAATCCAATACCACACATTAAGAATCAAGAGCAGTAATTTAAATGCTTTGTGGAAATGGACAGCTATCTGGTTGTTTGTTCATTATTAGAAGGTAGACGTCAACTTAATCTGAAAAGTCTTGGAAATCTATAGTAATTTAAATGTATGTAACGTTCGCTTATTTCGTTTACATAAGGGCAGCACAGAACAAAAGGCAATTCGTCTTCTTTCTCTTCTTTACACAATGGACTAATTCCCTCAACAAGGTGTGTTTGTATTGATATATAGGTACAGCAATGTCTAAAATAACCAGTCTGAATCCTGTAGTAATAGTCTTGATATGTCTGTCCAGATTCAACATTAAATACATGTTATCGATTGCTATTGTGCAAAACGTCATATATAAACTAAATCTGTCAGTGTTCCTGGCATGAAAATCCCATTCTTGCCATCTACAAAGTACTGGTCTCTCTTTAAAGTCAGCGAGAAGCTGTTCCACTCCCTCAACACCTTGGTTTAACCCACACATACCCAAAACCATACATACATAACTGACAACGTAGGTCAGATGCCCAGTTTATTCTGTCATGTGAGTTTAACTCGAATAATGTTCTACATGCTTTTCGCGGTAATCGTGACTCATTCATTCTTGTTAATTTTAACCAGTAGCACCTACCGGCAGAATTGATGTAAATCGGGCATCCATTTTTCTCTCTACATACCAGATCGTTCGGTGTTTGTATTTGAACCAAAAAAAAAACTTTGGGAAGCAAAGAGAGTACTTTTTCACAGAGGTGTGCAACATTACTTAGCCTCCACAGTTGCACCCCACAATTCAGGTTGTATCTGCACATCAAACAGTTTTCAATACACAACAAAGAGAATTGCATTTTCACTTAAATGATTTTCGCAATATGCATAACGACGCATGCTTGGCTCTGCAGGCAAGGTTCTGACAGGAAACAGTAAATTTCAACCGTGCTGAAAAATTACTGCCTAAATATTTATAAACATTAACAACAGGCAAAAGGGGTTCCATCGTAAGTCTAATGTTCACTAGCTACTAAGTAACCACCTTTTCTAAATACAACTATATTACTTTTATTCATATTCACATCTAGATGGAGTGTTGCTGCTGCCCCTGTACAGACTGTTTAGTTGTGTCTGTAGCCGAACTGTTGTTTCCGACAAAAGGGATGCACCATCCGCCAAAAGTACTGTGAATATTTTTTTAATCATGCGTAAATTTTTTGCATCATGTCTTCCCTTTTAAATCACTTCTATTGCAAATCCATTAATAAGTAAAGAGAAACACCACCGAACTGGTAATATCCTCTTCTTTTACCCCTCGAGTACAGTTTAAATACTCTGTCAATTTTGCATCCGAGCGAATTATTGCTCTAGCTCTGAGAGTAGTATACATCCTATGAATACACCGAAGGAGTTTTTCCTTTGATACCATTTTTATCAGAGTAAGCCACAATAGGCTTCTTTCAATGGAGTCAAAAGGCTTTAAGTCAGTAAACCCTTTGGCTTTGTTGTAGAGAGACAGACAGAGGCAGAGAGATGAATGCTGAAGAATGGATATGTTGCTGAGTAAACTGATGAACGAAAGAATGAGAGAATGGACAGACAGAGCTGGGAAGCAGCACACACGCACAC
>JADBJO010001573.1:328959-336459 GCA_016801955.1 Conus betulinus | reverse complement strand
TGCATCCAGCGGGGTTCGTTTTTGGTCTAAAATGCAGAGAAGTCACGACTGATGCTTGATAACAAACAGATTTATACTTGATTATGATGCAGAGAAGAAGGGATATCTGATATTTTATAACAAGCGGGTTTATGCCTGTATATGGAGCAGAAAAGGCACGACTGATGCTTTACAATAGTGGGTTTTACGCCGGTTTCAGTGCAGAGAACTCACAGCTGTTGCTTTGTACCAAGGAGCGCCCATTCGGCTTCTAACATGAATTAAATTCGATGAGAGATTGTTGAGTTGAGAGAAATGATGATGTTACCCACATATGACTTCTTGATCTCCACGCCTGTAATCAATACCTGTTTTTATTACACAGGAGATCCTCAGCCTACGCCCCCCCCCCCCCCCCCCCCCCCCCCCTTCCATCCATTTTGGGGAGGAGGGAAGGGAAAGAGGGAAGGGGTTGGGAAGGGGGAGGGCAACTCGCCAATACCTGAATCTGTGATTATAAAAAATGACTGTACGTTCTTTTTTTTCCTTTTTTCTTTTTTAATGTTTTCTTCTTGTAAAGAGTTTTGCTCTTTAACTCAAACGAAGCCATCATTTTCCAACTGTGTCGACAGTTACGTTGTATGATCAACAATCAATCGCAAAAATAGAATCAGAAACGAAGTGTTTGGCCAACACTCCTCTTTCTCAAGACCGTCTTTCTACTTCAGAAAGTTCCGCTACTTTTTTTTCTCTTTATTTTTCGTTTTTTTTTTTTTTTTTGTTTTGTTTGTTTTTGTTTTTGTTTGTTTGTTTTTTTTTTTTTTTTTTGTTGTTTTTTTTTTGTCAACAGGTTATTGTTTTGCTGCAGCTGTTTTGTATTTCTTGTCGTTCTTGTTTTGTTTGTTTGCCCTTTTTTTTTTTTTTTTTTTTCAAAATCTGTTGTACATATCACGACGACTGATGTCGGTGAACCTTTTGGAAACGATTTTTGTTTTTGTTTTTGGTGGTTGTTGTTGCTGCTGATGCTGATGCTTCAGGCCGTAAATACATCGGTGTGGCGATCGATGAATTTATGCGATATTCTTTTTTATTTACTAAAGACACGAGATGGTTTTCAAGATAAATACTCATATCTGGACCATGACATATTTCAGTCCTTGAGTGGCACTCAGTGTAGGAGTGGATGGATGTGGTGGTGTCAAGTGACATGTCACACACACACACACACACACACACACGCGCGCGCGCGCGCACACACACACGCACACACACATGCACACACACACACACACACACACACACACACACACACACACACACACACACACACACACAGCAACCACAGAACTCTTTGAAAGTCAGTGTTTTAGTGTACATGACTGATCTTTTGCAGGTTTTAATATTGTCAGTTAAGCAGGAACTGGCCTATACAGTCCTGTCTGGCTTTCTCTTAAAAATATTTGTTTAACAACTACTTTGTGAGGTTTTTATTCCTGTAGTTGTTGTCAATGTTGTTGTTGTCATGATGTTGATGTCGTTATTACTGTTGTTGTTGTCCATTTTCCTTAGTCTTTGAAAATGATGAATTTGAGTCACCTTGATCAAAATTTTCCTCATATACAGTAACTGTTTTTTTGAATGTTCCTAATAGTGGCAAAACTGTACAGAAATCAGGCTGCTCTTCTGCCAGACACTATATAGTCTTCTTTTCTATTCGTTTGATAAAGAGAAAAAATGTGTCGTTAAAGTGAACTAATAGAACTTTAATCTACGCAAGATCTACGTTTGTTCATTAATCTCTGATACCAGTACGATCCATCTCAAATCATTTTATGCCAAAACAACACTGTGTGATGGCAGAAAGAAAGAGAAAGGCGTTTAAAGACAGGCGTGCGAAGGAAGACAAAGTACAGAAAGAACACAGTGACATACAGAAGCCTAGTCTCCAAATCGTGACCATAGTACACACACACACACACACACACACACACACACACACACACACACACACACACACACACACACACACAACTTGTTTGTGAAAGTCTGTCTATTGTTTTCCATCCATTTTACTGTACCCAGCCAACCACACATAAGAAATCATTTTGTAAGCAATACCCCACCCATCCACAAATTGACAAATGAATAGATAAATGAATAATCGAATAACTTAATGAATATATAATAAAAAAAAAAAACAAACAAACAAACAGATGAAGAAGCAAATATAGATAAATGAATGGATAAGAAATAGAATTAAATTACAAAAAGTAACAACATTGTTGATTAAAAAAAATGATCAACATACATGTATTCACATGCTTATGCACACCAACTCGTTCTTCCGTAATCCATGTTGGCTGTAAGTCCCACGCATGGGACGCACACAGAACTTTTATGATTTGTTTGGTTAAGTTGAATGAACGCCTTCTTCTTCCTTGCGCTGAACTCTGAAACGATCAAATTTTCGTTGTTCCATTCGTTTGTGTCTTATCTGAAGAAGACCTAAGAGGTCGAAACGCGCAGTTTTTTTGTCTTGTGAGTCGTTTGTCCACGTTTCTCTGGGCGGTTCGCTAACAATTATTTCAGATTTGTTTGGTTAAGTTTGGATAAAAGGGCACTTGACTAATTAAAGGAATGTGTGGTGCGATACGGGAGAGCGTAGTAGACAGCTGCCAATGTTGTATATACTCACATCGCCCATAAAATCGTGTCAGTTATTTTATGTGAAATACTGCAGCTGGTCAAGACAAAAAAGTCGCCATGAAATAGTGAAGCGTGACAGGATTTTATGGGAAAATGACCATAAAGTGGTGTCGTCGCTCATTAAATCATGTCGCGGCAACATATTTCCTATGAAATACTGCATCTGATCACGAAAAAAGTGTCCCAATGCGACAGTATTTCCCGTGAAATAGTGAAGTGCGACAGGATTTCACGAGAAATGTCCATAACTTTTGGAAATTCCGTTTGCAGCAGTTTTGGAGTGACATACGCGCGCATGTGCGCGTACGCATGCGTTAATTAAAAAGTGATACCTTTTCCTTACTTTAACGTAAATGTCTTGCGTAGCAGATAGCAATGATCTTTTTCCTTTAATAAGAAGAAAAAAAAAAGGCAAGGGAAAAACCTTTTTTTTTTAGGTGGTAATTCTTTAAAATTGTGTGTGTGTGTGTGTGTGTGTGTGTGTGTGTGTGTGTGTGTGTGTGTGTGTGAAAAAATTCTTTTAAAAAATGGTGTTATTTGGGTTTATGGTTAATAATGTATTGAACAGAGTTATAAAGAACAAATATATTTTGTTTGTTGAATATGTGTTGAGGCTGGGGGAGGACATGTGAAAAGAAAAGACTTCATTTTTGTTTTAAAATGCTTCCTTTTGGATGAGTAATACACTTGTATCCCGATTATGATTGGTGCAAAATATTGCACAGTTTCTTATGTAAAGTAGTCAATAATGTTGGATTTAACGAGACTATTTGAGCTATAGGCTTCGAAAGGAACCATTTTCTTTAGTATTATGTCCATGTACTGTGCAAAATTTCATGTGTCTACTTAGATCCAGAAATATGAAAATAGACAACATTCACGCATTAGCACAGCCACCTTAATTTCCTGCAGCACTGACTGGTCACTGCTTAATAATCACATCTACACAAACACGCATGCACACACACACACAAACGCATACACACATGCACACACGCGCACGTACACACACACACACACACACACACACACACACACACACACACACACACACACACACACACACATATATATATATATATATATATATATATATATATATATATATATGTTTAAAACTTTGATTAAAATTTTTAACAGATGCCGCTCCCAACCCGGTTTGAGAGCACTTTTTTAAAGTTATTGTTGGTTAGCAACACAATTCTTATATATATATATATATATATATATATATATATATATATATCCCCTACCTGCAAACTGACTTAACACTTTTTGTCAGGCATGCAAACACACATGCTACACTTTTTTTACGGCAAAGCTACATTATTTATTGTGACACTGACGCTGAAACACGGCGACACTTACCCATTTTGCAGCAAAAAGCGTCGCTACGAAATGCAATCGCTACGATCTTAGTCGACGGAAAGTAACAACTGTGGCAGCATTATTTCACGTGATAAGAAGTCGCAACTACACTTTTTGGTGGACAATTGTAGTTAGCAACAGCATTCTTTGACTACAACATTTTACAATATTCTGTTGCAAAATACTGTCGCAAAATGAGCTGCAACAGTATTTTATGGACAGCAACAATATGTAATAGGACAACATTCTTGAAAAGGTGTCGCGTGACTAATTTTATCAGAAGATTATGTTGCTGCGACAGTATTTCACGGGAAATACCATCGCTGCAACAAGATTTTACGGTGACAATATTATTATTATACAGCACAGGCGTCGAAAAGTCTTCGTCACTTCAACCAAATCCTGACTCAGACCCCACACCGTAGCTTCCACACCCAAACCTATCACAGATACATCGAAGCTGGTTCAGTTTGACTAAAATCATCACTGTCTCTGCCACACTTCGGAGGCTGATGCACATTTCTGGCTCAGTGTGTTATATGTTCAGCCGCTGAATAAATACTCCCCTTCTCCTCCCTTCTCCTCTCCACCTCCCACGCTCCCTCATTAATGTTGATTTGCTGACTGGTGCTGGGTGGTTATCCGGAGCCGCATCACCTGTCCCAAAGTTGTAATCAGTCAATAACTCTTTGTCTCACCTTACGATCCAGATTATTTCATGATACATTCGCATAATTTTTGAAAAGTGCTTTTGTGACGTTAAGAAAAGTGGCTGAAAAGCCGATAAAATGGGCAAAAAATACTGAAAATAATTGGAAAGATAGAATCGACCGAACTAAAGAATTAATAAAAAATGTGCTAAAGAGGGATCTCAGTATCCAGGGTAAGTTCATGGCGATAGAACCTTTCCCATTAGCCAGTTGTTTATGTTATGCAATCTGTTGGTAGCCGGTTGGTCTGTATTATGCAATCTGTTGGTAGCCAGTTGGTCTATGTTATGCAATCTGTTGGTATCCTAGAAATAGTCTTAAACAAAATGAATACTGTGTTATATAAATTTCTGTGGCAGAAAAGGTTTAGCAACAGAAACGCATTTGAAAAGGTTAAAAGAGCAACAATGGAATCTGATATTGATGATGGAGGCTTAAACATAATCAACATAATTCAATTCCAGAAACACTTGTATTTGCAGTGGATTTGGAAACTGCACAATAGTTGAGTTCATGAACATTAGAAGTTTATACCCGTGTGGATTTCCACAAGATTACCAGGGGATCTGGTGTTTTTCATTTTAATGCTAGGTTCAAAGAAATGAAAGTCCTTGAGAGGATAAACAGCGGGGTTCTGGAGAGAAGTGTTGGTAACCAATGTTGATAACAAAAACTATATATTCTCAGCTCCATTGAAACAATTCTATGATTCAGTACAAAAACAACTTTATTTCTTTTCAAGACCGGCAAAATAATGGCATGGATCAAATGAAAAGCATCATCCACTACGATGAAAAGAGACTGTTATCTCTGGAAGAAGTACAAAATATAATCGGTCAAAAGTGGGCAAACACTGAGTATAACGCTGTTGTCAACTCGTACCCTCAGGAATGGGTGCAGCGGATAGAGCGGGAAGAACCTGAAACATCCACACTCCCTTGTGATGCAAAGGACTTTGTTTTAAAACCAAAAATAATAGTTAACGGTATTTACTTAGAAAGAAAGAGTTATACTGAACAACAGCATGTCATTTTGGGCGTAGAGAATTTGGATACGAATTAGATAAATCAGCAGCATCGTCCACAGCTAAAGAAGCCACCAAAGAAACAAGACTTGTGAGTCCTACACTGGAAAATCTTACACAATGATTACCCTACCAATATTATGCTTAACAAAATGAAAGTATCAAAAAATAATAAATGCTCTTATTGTAATGATGATATGGATTTTATAGAACATTTTTTCTTCAACTGTTTGGTCATAGAAAGGGTTCTGTGAGTTCTTAGAATACAAAACACACACATAGGAATAAATATTAGAATAACACTGACAGCTGTGGGTGGGTGTCCTGTTCGCTGTAAAGAACTCAAGACAAGTATTTATACATTATGCACTCATATCACTAGGAAAAATGTCCATCAGCATCTATAAAAAAAAAAATTAAAAAGGCGCTGTGTCCTATTTCTTTACAAGTGATAGTTGACAGAGAACTTAATCTAAGAGATCTTACTTATCTTCGTTACATATGCATTGATCGATATCACAAATAAAGTCCTTTTTTCTTTAGACAAGTTACCCTGTTCTCCTTGATCATTTCCATTTCTTCCCAACCAGCCAACCCATTGTTTCACTTACGACAGTGATCACCAGCCAACAGTTCTGTTTACTTTTCCAATGATACTGTGTGCATGAGTTTCCCATCCCTCCTCTCTGTGCATACGGCTGTGTGTGGAGAGGTATAAACTTTCCCTCCCCACCTGCCTTCTTTCCTTTCTTTTCCCCAGCAACAACGGTAGCCCTTCACCCATTGATCACTTCCATTCCTTTCTAATCATTATTATCATTACCAGCGTCCCACATATAACTACTGTCATCATGATAACCACCCTTTAGGCTTTTTGTGTGTTTGTTGCTTTTTTGTTGTTTTTGTTCCTTTTTGGTTTATTTTTTTGTTTGGTTGGTTGGTGGTGATTTTTGTATCATTTCTAGTGCTTACTACTAAGCACTATAATCAACTTACCATAGTCACTACCATCACTAATACCTCATACCGTTAAACAATAATTACAAGCAAACAAACTAACCCTACTGTTTTACTACCCTCCACCCCCCTTTTTCTTTCTCCCTTTCAGTGTTTAGCCACTAATAACACCACAACTATTATCGTTGTATTTCAACAACAACAACAAAAGATAAAGACTAACTGTATTTCTTCTCTTATTATTTACGTTTTCATCATCGCCATTATTATTGCTACTGTTATCATTATAATTATTGTCGTCATTATTTCAACTCCCGTGATCCTCTTCTTAACGGCCTCGTTTTCATCCAACACTCATGTTACGCCGAATATGAGAAATGGGTGCTCGTTCTTCGTTTTCATTGTGCAAAATGTTGTTTATTTTGTCTGAAGAAGACCCAAGAGGTCGAAATGCATTGTGTTTTGTTCTGTAATCGGTTTGTCAATATCATCTGACGGAACTAATACGTTTCTTTCTAAGATTTTCTTCGTTTGTTTGCTTGCTTGCTTGTTCTATTATTACAATGCCTTAAGTGTAGGGTGACATAAGTATTTATATGAGGTTTATACGCTTTTCGATCTCTTTGTAGATGTTTTCTCTCTCTCTCTCTCTCTCTCTCTCTCTCTCTCTCTCTCTCTCTCTCTCTCTCTCCTCTCTTCTCCTATTTATTATCCACAAATCTGCTGCGCTATTCTGCTGTGCATGTTATAATAGGA
>JADBJO010001573.1:320000-324099 GCA_016801955.1 Conus betulinus | reverse complement strand
TTGTGTAAAAAGTAGTTGTTTCTGAATCATGGCAAATAGCGTAAAGACATGGTCAATGGTGCTGTAATCTTTCCTGAATCCTGCTTGACAGTCATTTATTACATTGTTGCTTTCGATCCAATTCGTCAGCCTTACATTCAAAATATGGCTGTATAATTTACTACAAATATTCAATAACGAAATGCCTCTATAGTTGTTGGGAATTTTACGATCACCACCTTTTTTGAAAATAGGTTGTATAAAGGCTTCAGACCACTGTATAGGGTAAGAACCAGAAGTAAATATTGCATTAAACAGTAGAACTATAAATGGAACAACTATAGTAGCTGCATTTTTGAAGACTTCTCCTATTATTCCATCGGGGCCTGCTGCTTTGCCATTTTTTAGAGATCTCACAGCAGCATAAACTTCATTTTCTGTTATCTCTGCATCCAGAGATTCTGTGTTCGCCTGCTGAAAACCATCGTCATCCTGTTCTTCAGGATCACTAGTATCATCAATAGAAACATTTTTCGGTATTAGACTGAAACACTTGGGAGAAATGATTATACCAATCATCTTTAGTAATGTCATTGGGTTGTAGACTTTTTGTAAACACAAGATCTCAGCTTGGTCCAAAAACCAGCTGGGTTACTAATATTCTCATGTAACGTTTCCAGTGTCGCCTTACGGTGATTTTTCTTTTTAATCCTTATAAGTTCTTTATATTCCCTTCTTTTTTTTGGTTGTATTCGAGTCTTAAAATGACGTCATCGTCTTTACAATTATAATACTGTCTTAAATTACATCTGAGTTCTTTTTTTTTTGCTTTGACTACACTCATGGTCAAACCAAGGATCTGACTTTCTTTTGCCGACTGTAATAGTTTTTTTTCAAACATAAACAAGCATCGAGCAACGCATCATTAAAAGTCTGTAGAGCCTCGTTGATGTCATCACCGATCAGAGAAGATGCTTTTTTCTAAGTTGCTTTTAAACTCATCAGATGTAGTGTTCTGTTTGAATTCATCCAATTTACCTTGGTCCCATATCATTTTTTCCATCTTAAAGCTACCCTCGTTTGCCTTTACATGTTTTCCGTCATTTACAATAGAATTAAGCATGACTTCAACTGGCATATGTTTAGATTCTATTTTCGGGGTGACCTTCAGCGAGACACAGAACTTTAGTAAACAACGAGATACGATAACATAGTCGATAATGCTACATCCGGTTGGTTGATGAAACATAAGTGTGAAATTCCCATAGTCCTTGTCATTTTGGATAGTACCATTCAATATACAAAGATCAAAAACAGTGCAAACATTTAGTAAACAATTACCAAAGTCATTCAAAACATGATCTTTTGAAGTACGATAGACTTCCTGCTCCTTGTCGTCTTTCCATGTTACACACCCTCATCCACATCTGCATCTTCTTCCTTTCCATTTAAACCCCCCCTGTACGTGCATTGAAATCTCCAAGCAGTAAAAGAGGTACATTTCCAACAGTCTCAACGAGATCCAATATGCACTGTTCAACAATAAGTATACCATTGGATAAATCGGCATATCGATAATAATCAGAGGAGCTTGGGGGTACATATACACCAAGCAAGATAACTGGTGAATCTGTACCAAGAAGATCTTTAGACAGTTTTATACGATTATGTTGTCATGTTCTGTCTTTATCTGTTCAACGTACTGTGATAAATCTTTCTTGACAAGAAGTGTTAAACCTCCTGACAATCTTGCAGTGACACCATCAGACAATCTAATACCTGGTACAATAAAATAATCATAATCTGGAAATAAATGATCTGGAAATTGAGTAGAAAATGTTTCGACAAGCAAACACAAATCAAAATCATTATATAAAATCGCACGTCGGTATCGAACAAGAGAGAGAGACCTTCAATATTGTACGTTAGAATCTTAATGTTTCCCCTGACATGAGCCCGCCGTGTCCCTATTTATAATCCTGCTTTGCATTTCCACGTGCCACTTCGTGGATTGTTGTTTGCCGTTTAGAAGAACTGTTCGTGCACGAAGAGCTTCTTGATCGAGTCAAAGGATGCACAGGTTTGTTCGTGGAATTTCGTCTGTCACCCTTTTTTGTGGTTTTGCTGCCATTTTTTCTGCTCTGTGATTGTCTGTCCTGTTTGTGATTTGGTGAGTGATGACAGTGTCGGTTCCATTACTTATTTTCTTTTCAGTCGTTTCGTTGTCATTTACCATCTGTTGTGACATCGATTTCTCCATGTCCGGATTTTCCGATTATGCTGGTCTTCAATGTCAAGATCTTTATCCATATCATGTGTGCTGTCGTCTATAGTATCTCCTGTTTTTCCCCCCTTCTGTCACATTTTCTTCATCAAAAATATTTTGTAACTCCCCTGTGCTGTCTTCGACTCGGTTTGCGACACTCTCTGTTTCAGTGTCTGCACTACTATCCTTTTGAGCCTTGTCTGTAGAACCTATTACAAGGTTTGGGGTCCATGTCTACCCCCTCGTTCCTATCTATATCATTATATTTTTCTTTGTGTGCCACTTCCCTCACAAAATGGTTCCCTCTCCAACCCACTAGCTATGCTGTCATCATTCTTTTCTTTCGTTGCACTGAATCCCACATCAATGATGTCTGTATCTGTGTTTGCATTGTACACAACCTGACCAGTATGCACCTGGTGCACTATCTTGTCGTGTCCTGTCATACTCCGTGCATCAGCAGAGTGAGAAACATCACGATTACGCTGATCAAGGTTATCAGGCCTACGAGTTGTGGATAGGGATGGAAAGTGGCACATAGAGGTAGGGTAGGGGTACGATTGGTAATCGTGCTGCCTGTTTTGCGAAGCACCAGCTTCGCCACACAATCTCGCATCAGAGTACTCACAGTTTTTCTGCTGACAAACTGCACACGACTATCAGGGCGGCTGTCGTCATAGTACGGCTGCCTTTCATAGCCACCCTTCGATACTGCTGTATTGTGTAAGAGAGAGAGAAAAGAGAGAGAGAGAGAGAGAAGGAGAGAGAGAGAGAGAGAAACTTGAGAGAAAGAGAGAGAGAGAGCGAGAGAGAGAGCTTTAGAATGATTTACCATTTGGCATTGCTGTCAATTATCGTCTTTTTAAAGAGAGAGGGAAAATTAGAGAGACAAGAGACAGAGAGATACGGATCCGGGTATTTTGTTTATAGATGACCATTGTCCCCTCATGAAGGGGTGCATCTGGAAATCATTCAAATCTTTTTAACGGTCAAAACTAATCCAATACCACACATTAAGAATCAAGAGCAGTAATTTAAATGCTTTGTGGAAATGGACAGCTATCTGGTTTGTTTGTTCATTATTAGAAGGTAGACGTCAACTTAATCTGAAAAGTCTTGGAAATCTATAGTAATTTAAATGTATGTAACGTTCGCTTATTTCGTTTACATAAGGGCAGCACAGAACAAAAGGCAATTCGTCTTCTTTCTCTTCTTTACACAATGGACTAATTCCCTCAACAAGGTGTGTTGTATTGATATATAGGTACAGCAATGTCTAAAATAACCAGTCTGAATCCTGTAGTAATAGTCTTGATATGTCTGTCCAGATTCAACATTAAATACATGTTATCGATTGCTATTGTGCAAAACGTCATATATAAACTAAATCTGTCAGTGTTCCTGGCATGAAAATCCCATTCTTGCCATCTACAAAGTACTGGTCTCTCTTTAAAGTCAGCGAGAAGCTGTTCCACTCCCTCAACACCTTGGTTTAACCACACATACCCAAAACCCATACATACATAACTGACAACGTAGGTCAGATGCCCAGTTTATTCTGTCATGTGAGTTTAACTCGAATAATGTTCTACATGCTTTTCGCGGTAATCGTGACTCATTCATTCTTGTTAATTTTAACCAGTAGCACCTACCGGCAGAATTGATGTAAATCGGGCATCCATTTTTCTCTCTACATACCAGATCGTTCGGTGTTTGTATTTGAACCAAAAAAAAACTTTTGGAAGCAAAAGAGATGTACTTTTTCACAGAGGTGTGCAACATTACTTAGCCTCCACAGTTGCACCCCACAATTCAGGTTGTATCTGCACATCAAACAGTTTTCAATACACAGCA
>JADBJO010001573.1:302500-310000 GCA_016801955.1 Conus betulinus | reverse complement strand
ACATTTCTAGAGGCGCCATTTTGGTTAACCCAAAACAAAGCCGCGAAGATGCCTAGCTGCTGTGCTTTCGGGTGTACGAACAGACCTGATCGTGATAGGAAACGAGGCATAACTTTTCACAGGTAAGTAATGTTGCCATTGTTGCTGATCATGAGTGAATGTAAATATCAATCGATTAGATCTAACTGTCAGATCAGTGGTGTCGGGATTGTTCATCTGGGCCGGGCTGCACGAAAGCATTCTAAGGTTTGGAATCATTCTAGAATACAGAGAGAAGAAGAAAATTTGTATTGAGGTAGACTTATAATGCTTACCTGACTAGGCTAGTGAGTCTTTCATTATGATTATGGGGTTAGTGCTACGACTGTTTGGCACACACAGAGGCCGTTTGGTCAGGTCAACTGTGACAGAGTGAGACATGGAGCCTGTGCTGACGCTGCGGCTTGTGTCAAGAATGTACCGCACGTAGATCTAGGCCTTAGTAGTGATGCGCGATGCCAGTCAGTCAGTTGTTTTCGACTGTGACGGCCAGATAGCAGAGGGGGCATATGCTATTCTGGCAGGATGGGCGAAAGTTTGATTATAGTGGAGGAGCCTTGCCCACGGTACCAGAGCCACCAGAGCCGGTGCAAGGGCCCCCTCAGTGTGTGTGTGCGCGTGTGTGTGTGTGTGTGTGTGTGTGCGTGCGTGTTTGTGTGTGTGTGTGTGTGTGTGTGTGTGTGTGGGGGGGAGCTTTGCGAGTTGGAATAGGGGTAAATTTTTTACTATTAATTTAGTACTATGAATACATAGTGATACGCGATAGAAATTAAAACGAGTCTCTCATTCTCTCTCTGTCTCTGTCTCTCTCTCTCTCTCTGTGTCTCTTTCCTCGCTCTCTCTCTGTCTTTCTTTCCTCTGCTCTCTCTCTCTCTCTCTCGCTCTCTCTCTCTCTCTCTCTCTCTCTCTCTCTCTCTCTCTCTCTCTCTCTCTCTCAGTCTCTCATGGAACACTAGGTCAAATTACATTTAATCTTTAATATCCCTGCGTAATAAAAATGTCTAAGTCTCTGTCTTAGTGAAATATTGTATTTTCACCAGATTTCCGAAAGAAGAATCACTTCGGCAACGGTGGTGGATTGCTGCACTGCGACGTAAAGATGATTATGTGCCGTCTAGATCAGCAGTGCTCTGCTCCGAGCATTTCGAAGAAAGTGTGGTAGATAGGACAGCAATTGCTTGTGTCCGGCTACGTGATGGTGCAGTTCCATCTATTTTTCCTCCCTTCCCTACATACTTGCAATGCAAGAGAAAGAAACGAAAACCCCCCAGCACAGGACAAACCATCATAATAAACTGGAGCTACCTGAAGAACCACCTGTTGTTGTGCCCACTCCTGATTCTGCTCCTGCATCCCTAACATCTCCTGACAAAGGTACACTGAAAAGGAAGTTGGAGGAGACTGAAGGAAAACTAGCTTCTTCCAGGAAAAAAAATCAAAGTTTTGCTGCAGTCAAGGAGGCGATTGACAAAGAAAAAGCTGAACTAAAATCTGTGTTAGATGAGCTCAGGAAGCATCAAACTGATGAGTGCCACCAGTGTGGATGTTTTAGAAACCTGTGCCAGTGGAGTGTCAGATTTACTGAAACGTCAACTTAAGAAACATGATTATAAAACATTAAAAGACAAATACACTCCTGAATTAAGAAGCTTTGCGCTCACTCTTCACTTTTATTCGCCCAAGGCATACAACTATATCAGAAAAGTATTTGATACTTGCCTTCCTCACCCCATCACACTTGCCAAGTGGTTTAGCGCTGTGGATGGTAATCCTGGATTTACTGAAAACTCATTTGCAGCCCTGACGACTCTGGTACAAGAAGAGAAGAAGAAGGGGGGAAAAATGTAGTCTGCTGCCTGTCATTTGATGAAATGGCCTTAAGACAGCAAGTGGATTTTGACGGTAATCAGTATTATGGGCATATTGACATGGGTACTCAATAGACGATGACACTCTGCCTTTGGCCAAGAAGCATTAGTTTTTATGCTGACAAGTCTGAACAGCAACTGGAAGCTACCTGTTGCGTATTTTTTCATCGACGGCTTAAATGGCGAAGAGAGGAAAAAACTTGTTGTTACAATGTTTGACCAGACTTAACGACACTGGTGTTACAGTCGTGGCTGTCACTCATGATGGTCAGGCTGCAAACTTGGCAATGTTGAGGCTTTTGGGTGTTTGTGTGAACAGTGATGGAACAATTATCAGTTCTTTTTCTCATCCCGTGACAAATGAGCCTGTGTATGTTTTTCTTGATGCATGTCACATGTTTAAAAACTTGTCCGAAACACGTTGGGTTCAAAAGGTTCTTTGTGGGCAGGTTCACGTGTTGTAAACTGGCAGTAGTATGTTGTTTCTTTGGAAAAGCGTCAAGAAGCCGAAGGCTTACATACTGGCAATAAATTGAGGTCTGCCCATATTCAATGGCAAAAAAAGAAAATGAATGTGAAGCTTGCGGCACAGACTCTCAGTGAATCTGTTGCAACATCCCTGTCCTTTTGCCTGAAAGAAGGATTTGAAGAGTTTGAAGGGTGTGAAGAGACAATAAATTTTATAAAAATTTTCAACGCTCTTTCTGACATCTTGAACTCCAGAAATTTAAAAGCATGTAACTCGAAGACGCCTCTCAGTGAGAAAAAAATTGAAAAAAGTACTGGATTTTTTGTCAAAAGCCAAAGATTATATTTTGTCTTTGACAGAAAGCAGAAACGGTAAACCCATGACAAGTACAGAAAAACAGGATTTATTGGCTTTCTTTTGTGCATCAACAGCTTAACTGCACTGTACTCAACATTAATTCAGAAGGGCAACCTTACATTCTTGCTGAGTTATAAATTTAGCCAGGATCACATCGAGTTGTTCTTTGGTAAAATCAGAAGCATGTTTGGCTGCAACAACAATCCAAGTTGTAAACAGTTTTCTGGGGCCTACAAAAAAGTTGTTAATGCATAATGAAATTCAAGAAGTCCTGCAGGGTAACTGTCTGCCATTGCAATGTGTTCCTGTGTTAAATGTTTCAAAGTAGAAAGAGTTACATTAGCAATGAAAATGAGAATGTTCCGTCAGCAAGGGCCATAACATTTCTCACCAGAAGACCATGATGGTGGATGATGACTGCACTGACCATTGTTATGTTTCTCCTTCAGCCTCTCAGTTATCACAGTGCTCGCAGAAAATTGTTGCTTACATTGCAGGCTTTGTTGTGTACAAACTGAAAAAGACTGTTCATTGTGAAACTTGTATTGGCGCACTGATTGAGGTGGACACAACGAAGAACAAGAGCTCTATACATTCTTTAATCAATGAGAAAACCAGAGGTGCACTTGTTACACCTTCCTCCGACGTCATCATCATATGCATTGCAGCAGAAATGTTTTTCAGGCGATTTGTTTCAGTGTCTTTCAACCAAGACTCAAGATGTATTTCAAACGTACAGTGTCGCAAACTTGTGCATGCCATACTGGAAACATTGGTTGGAAAACTGTTCACGTCTATGCAGTCTCATATGTTTGACCAGGATCCCATGAATAATCATGTTGTGCTTCTTATGAAAGCTACTGTGGAAACATATTTGCAAGTGAGATACTATTATGCTGGCAGGAAATACACTTTAGATCTGAAACAAAGCCTGAAATGTAAAAGCAGACAAGTTTCCAACAAGCTGGTTTTATTTTCTGGCCAATAACTTCAACTGGTGAGTAATTGTGTCAAATGACTTCTTGTTGTTTTCGTTTGTTTGTTGTATTGCTCAGCCAGCAATATTTCATATACTCGAGCTGTTGAGAGAGAGAGAGAGAGAGAGAGAGAGAGAGAGAAGTTGCAACATTTCACCATTGTTATCAGTAAACTTTCGTTAGGATTCGCTATGCATTTATTGAAACTCGACTGTTTGCCAAATGCAGACTGGGAGATTTTGACCTCAGGCTTAGCAAAAATACGTCTGAAACGTCATACGGGGAAACGTGGGTTGAGGGAAAAGAATAAGCTTGCAATGGGCTTGTTTACATAGATCTAGCCGTCTAAACAACGGTACAAACAGAAAAACCCTAGTCCTTCACCTCTCAGTGACTAACATCATAAGACAAAAGACACCTCCCCCCCCCCCCCCCCCCCCCCCCCCCCCCCCCCACCCCCCCCCCCCACCCCACCCCACCCACCATACAGACATTTACTCCGTTGAAATGAGCAAAGGCAGAGAGAGAGAGAGAGAGAGAATGAATGAATGAATCTTATTGATTGAGGGAAATCCGGAAGTTTGTTAGTTGATATTTTATACTTCATAAGACAAATACCACACATAAAAGATGATATATGATTTTTGCATATGTGCGGTTTACAAGCCTTTCCAAAGCTGTGTACACAAACTGTGCACAGTGCTTAGTGTGTCTGTGCGATGCGACGTGCCGCTGATTGTTTCTGCATTTCCTTCAACTTTTGGGACGTTCCCAGTCAATTACGCAACATCATTTTTAAAAAAAAGAGAGAGAGAGAGAGATGTACTTTGATGTGATCGTTTCTATTTCTTCTCGCATTCCAGTTCCGTTTGACTGTGAGGAAATACAACGCTAAGTAGACCGCAAAAAACTCAACACCAGATCGATGTTTGGTTATCCAACATGGCGGATAAGCTCCGCCCACTGGCTTCGGTGGCCTTAGCGGAAGAAAGAACAGCGTGCGCTCTCCCCCTTGATCTAACCTTCTTGGTCAGAACCACTACAGATTCGCCCCGTGTGCTGATACTGCAAGACTCGACGATGAAGAAAATAGATGCAGCCAGACTCGGCAACTCATACGGTCTACAGGTGGCCTTCCGCAATGCCTTCACTGTAGATAAAATAGAGTGGCGAAGTCTGCCAGTGAGGAACTTCAGCCTGCACCTGACTGTGTGGTGCTCCACACAGGCATCAACGATCTGAAAGCAAAGGATGCAGCAGAATGTGGTTCTCAAATGGCTTCAGCAGTGAAAGGAATTAAGACAATATTTCCAAAAGCCCACGTTGTAGTAAGCCGAGCTTTACCAGTCAAATCAAACGTACTGGAAGCAAAAAGAACCGTCTACACGCCTATACCTACTCAGAGATCCTCAAGCGGGGGGTACGAAGAACGTGACCTACGTAGGCTACGACGCCATGCACAGGGGCCTCCACTTCCAGGACTACATCCACCCAAACGCTGAAGGTGCGAAGTACATGGCAGGGAACCTTGGCCGCCACCTGCATCGCCTCTTCTGGGAGCGACCTCGACAGAGGCAGAGACGCAGAGCTGACCGTTGGTGCCCCCCCGCCTGCGTTCATGCCCCCTCCTGACTTTGGTTGTCCACTTCCTCTTTGGGCCTTCATGCCATAAGCGGACAATTTTTGTTTGTACAATAGCTATAGGGTTAAAATGTCTGCGAGGTCTTTGGAAACAAAAACAGGCATACTTGTGTGGGGTTTTTTGTTTGTTTTTTTTTTTAGGAAGAGACTTGGAGGAGACCTGCCCACTTTGTTTTCCTTTCTCAGGTTTTATTCTCCTACTTTTCTATTTCCAAATACCTTTCAGACATGATAACCTACTAGTGAAAAAAAAAACATTGATATTGAGACACTATTTATCATGAAGAAGAAAAAGAAAAACACTAACATAAAAATCCTACAATGGAACTGTCGCTCTATTACAAAAATATATATTACTTAAAGCAATATTTATCATCTGAAAATATTCAAGTGTTATTACTACAATCATTGAATGTAAGCAGTGATAAACTGCCTGTTATACCTGGATATTACCACCCTCCAGTTTTTGAACAATGTTCAGACCGTCGTGTTCAAACTGCTATTTATATAAGTGAAGGTCTGGACCATTGCATAAGAACACTACCGGTAACTAATAGCATATCACCTGTTTCATGTTGTGCCGTTATGGTAAAATTCTCATCAAATTAATTTTGAATCTTGCTTCAGTCTATCTACCAAAAGGACCCAATAACGAAAACACAGAATGGTTGAGGGAATTTCAGGATCAAAGGGATAAATGGATCATAGGAGGTGACTTTAACGCTCATGCACCTTTTTGGGATAACAACTGTTCTTTCGTTTCAAATAATCGATTATTAGATAATATTGCAGACTCCATTTTATGCATACTCAATAATGGAAATATTACACGTATACCTGATATAGCTACCCATAATCCCTCCGCCATTGACTTAACATTTGCCTCTCCATCACTGGCAGTAAACTCTTCATGGGAACAGGGAATGATCCTCTAGGATCAGACCACGTTCCTATAACATTATCATTGAATAATAAAATGGAGGACAAAGAATATTTTGAAGAAGATATGATTCCAAAATACAATTATAAATGTGCAGATTGTCTCTTTTTAAAGATAGTCTTAGAAACATGGATATAGAGTTTTCATCTGTGGATAATATAGACGACCAGTATAAACGTTTCTGTAAATACATTCTTGAAGCAGCAAATACATCAATCCAAAGCTAAAAAGCACAAATTCAAAGAAGCATAGCGGGAATGTTTGGTGGAACAAAGAATGTGAAATTGCAAACAACAAGAAAAAAGAAGCATTTAAGCTTTATTGCAAAAAGAGGTCAGTAAGTAACCATAAGAAAATGAAAGAGTCTGGAAAGGAAAGTGATGATGTAATAGAAAATGCTAAGATGCAACACTGGAGTAACTTTTGTAATTCTGAAATTAGAGATTGTAAAGATATGGGGAAAACTTGGGAAGAGATAAAAGCTATGAAAAATGGATTTGTATCTCCTCAGTATCCCATAAAAAATAAACAATAATAATATTCCTAGTGCTGAAGAAAAAGCAGAAGCCTTTGTAAACATGTTTGCTAATGTTAGCTGCCCTGAGGGGCTGACAGATACTGATAGAAATTATAGGATGCATGAAGAAAAATGTGAAGCAAATACAGAAGGAACACAGGATAAGTGCAATAATCTTAATGCTTCTTTAACAATAACAGAACTAAAAGAAACTATACGACAAATTCCAAATAAAAAATCATCTGTAGGATTAGATGCAACATCTAATCAGATGTTAAGGAATTTGCCCGAAAATTTATTGATTTTCTTCATGAATTATTGATAAATGTTGGAGAAGTGGTGAAATGCCGAAAATCTGGAAACAGACAATTATTGTCCCTATTCACAAACAAGGTAAATCTACTAACGATATTAAGAACTATAGGCCTATCGCATTAACATCCCATGTCTGTAAACTCTCAGAAAAGAATAGTTCTAAATAGGTTTGTACATTATTGCGAAAAATATTATGTAATTCCAATTAACCAAGCTGGCTTCCGAAAAGGAAGATCAACAACAGAAATCTTAGTGAAATTAGCTACCAATATAAAAAAACAATTTGCCAGACGTAAATGTATATTAGCCACCTTTTTTGATATAAACAAAGCGTATGACCAAGTGTGGCATTTCCAGCTCTTGAACAAAATTAAAGA
>JADBJO010001573.1:285000-295000 GCA_016801955.1 Conus betulinus | reverse complement strand
CAAGAGATACACACACACACACACACACACACACACACACACACACACACACACACACACACACACACACACACAAACACACATACACACAGCGCCAACCATGAGAGTCATATTAACTCCCACTTTTTTAATGCATCTTCAGCCTTAAGTAAGCCGCAACAGAGATACACGCACACATACACATATGCATATGTATATTCAAAGATACACACACACACCCACGTATCAGTATATCTATATATGTATGTCAGGCCGCAGCGTAGCCTCTCTCGCTCTCCGCATATTAAGTCTTAAGGTCGCAAAACAAGGTTGGCATTTGGCTACCTTGAGAGTCATAGTTACTGCCGCAGCGTTATCGGCATCTTCAGTCTTAAATGAGCGGCTTGAGATGCACACACACATGTACCTCTATATGTCTGTATGTAACCGCCGCAGAAACTCTCTCGCTCGAAACATCTTCAGTCTTACGTTCGCGCAGCACAAGGTTGGCATTTGCCTACCTTGCTACATTAAGAGTCATATTAACTCCCATTTGCTCATGCTTCTTCAGCCTTAAGTAAGGCGCAACAGAGAAACACGCACACATACACATACGTATATGTGTAATCATGTATGTATGTAAACCTGCAGCGTAATCTCTGTCGCTCCTGGCATCTTCAGCCTTAAGATATCAACAACAGGTTGCCATTTGGCAGCATGAGAGTCATAGTTATTCCCGCCGATTTACCCGCATCCTCAGCATTACGAGTACAGCAACACACACACACACACACACACACACACACACACACACACACACACACACACACACACAGAGTTTCATTGTAATTTAGTCCCTTGCGGATTCATTCCAAGAACTGGCCCTCAGCACTTGTGTCTTAAGAGGTTATATTTTTATATTTTCTACTTTTCACAAGAAAATGTAGCTTGTTTTGCTCTTTCATGATTTTTCTTTTGCTTCTTAGGTGGCACCTTTAGTTAGTTTTTTGAAAACTCAACAAACAAACTATGATATTGCACACCAACCTTTTTCTGGTATAGCGTTCTTCTTAAAACCAAAAGGCAGAGGAGTCAAATTACCACTTTCTGCGGTCACTGAGGAAAAACAATCAGGTTTTGAAATACCGGTATCTGACCAAGAGTTATTTGTTAGTGAGCTTTCTCCCTATTGGAGATGGTCTCCCACTTTGGAGACTATAAGCTTGCTGAAGGTTCATTTTGAGAAACATTTATTTATTCCCCATTCACCCACTCAAGCACATACTGTCAGTTAGGCAGAATCATCTACCACTGCAGATATGAAGGCTTATCACCCCCCCCCCCCCCCCCCCCCCCCCCCCCTATTTCTATAATCTGAGACATAAGAGCAAGCTTTGTTTATAATTCAATATAATTATATATACATACATACATACAGAGAGAGATATATATATAGATATTCAGGCTTAAGGTCGCAACACAAGGTTCTTATTTGCCTAACTGAAGAGTCATAGTTAACTCCCGCCGTTTTATCCGCATCTGTGTGTTAGGCTGCGGCATAACCTCTCTCGCTCGCAGCATCTTCAGCTTTAAGTTCCCAGCACAAGGTTTGCATTTGGCTGCCTTACAACCTTGTGAGTCATATCTCCCACTTTTCTTTCCTGAATCTTCAGCATTAAGTGAGCGGCAAGACAGAGATACACGCACACACTCATATACGTATATGTATAATCATGTATATATTTAAGGCTGCGCATAACCACTTAAGGTGGACAAAAAGTTGCCATTTGGCAACATGTCATAGTTACTCCAGCCGTTTTTTACCTGCATCTTCAGCCTTAAGAGAGCAACAAGAGACACACACACACATGTATCTGTATATCTATGTATAAATGTCACTCTGCGGCATAACTCCCTCTCGGCATCTTCAGCCTTTAAGGTCGCGACACAAGGTTAGAATTTAGCCACCTTTAGAAAATCATAGTCATTCCTACCGTTTTATCCTAATCATCAGCCTTACGTGAGCAGCAAGAGACACACACACAAAAGGTATCTGGATTCTGTGTATGTGTGTGAGGCTGCAGGCATACCTACCCCACCCTCACTCTCTCTCTCTCTCTCTCTCTCTCTCTCTCTCTCTCTCTTTTCTTTGTTTTTTGTGTGTGTTCCCCTCTTGGGCGAGGGCTAGATGTAAAAAAGCATGAACTTATCTATCACCCTCGAAAATGAAGAATTTGTCTGTCTTGTCTTGTCTCTCTCTCTCTCTCTCTCTCTCTCTCTAGCAGCACCTTCAACCTAAAGGTCACAACGCGAGGTTGCATTTTTCTGCTATGAGTGTCATAGTAATTCCCGCCGTTTCACCTGCATCTTCAGTCTTAAGTATGCGGCATGAGAGATACACACATACGTATCTGTATCTCTATGCATGTATGTGAGGCAGCAGCATCATCTCTCTCGCTGGCAGCATCTTCAGCTTTAGGGACGCAGCAGAAGGTTGGTATTTCGCTACCTTGAGAGTCAGTTACTCTCGCAGTTTTGCCCGCATCATCCGCCTTAAGTGAGCGGGAAGACACACACACACACACACACACACACACACACACACACACACACACACACACACACACAAAACACACACGTACACACACTCATACACACACACACACACACACAACACACACACACTCGCACACACATGCACTCACACACACTCACGTATCACTATATCTATATATGTATGTCAGGTCGCGGCGTTGCCTCTCTCGCTCTCTGCATATTGTCTAAGGTCGCAACACAAGCTTGGCATTTGGCTGTCTTGAGAGTCATAGTTACTCCCCGCCGCATTATCTGCATCTTCAGCCTTAAGTGAGCGGCAAGAGATGGACACGCACAGTTACCTCTCTCTCTATGAGATGCACACACACACGCACACACAAACACGTATCTGTATAACTATCTATGTCTCAGGCCGCATCATAACCTCTCTCGCTCTAAGCATCTTCAGCCTTAAGGTCGCAACACAAGGTAAGTATTTGGCAACCTTGACAGCCAGTTACTCGCGCCAGTTTACCCACATCTTCAGCCTTAAGTGATCGGCAAGACACACACACACGCACGCACACACACACACACACACACACACTCTCTCTCTCTCTCTCTCTCTCTCTCTCTCTCTCTCTCTCTCTCTCTCTCTTTCTCTCTCTCTCTCTCTCACACACACACACACACACACACACACACACACGTATCAGTATATCTATGTATGTATGTCAGGTCGCGGCATAGTCTCCCTCTCCCTCTCTGCATATTAAGTCTTAAGGTCGCAACACAAGGTGCCATTTGGCTACCTTGAGAGTCATAGTCACTCCCGACACACACACACACACACACACACACACACACACACACACACACACACACACACAATCTACGACTGTCAGGCATATATATATATATATATATATATATATATATATACACACATACACACACATATACATATATGTATATGTGTATATATATCTCTCTCAACGATGACACCCGAGGGTGGGCCTTGGTGGCACCAAGGAAGGTCAGCTGCCACCAATTTCACACCCTGCCAAAGATTCACAAGTCTGTTGACAAGCCACCAGGACGTCCCATTGTGTCGGGGGTGGGTGGCCCCACCGAGAACCTCAGCAAGTTAGTAGACCACTGGCTTCAAGACACAATAAAGACCCTTCCAAGCTACATCAAGGACAGCACACACTTCCTATGGCTCCTCAACACATGGAACGACCTCCATGCTCCCTTCACCGAAGCTCCCCGGTTAGTGACAATAGATGTAACAGCCCTATACACCAAACATCCCCCAAGAAGAGCTTCTCACTGCCATTCGCCTTCACTTGAACGCCTCCAATTCCACGGTCTACAGACCACCTATTGACCTCATCTTGGAAGCTGCAAAGCATGTTCTCACTAACAATTACATTCACTTCGAGAACCAGATTTACCCACCAGGCACTGCGATGGGCACGCCCATGGCGCCCTCTGCCGCAAATTTATTCATGGGTGCGCTGGAGTCACAACTACTGTCTGAGAGCCCTGTCCCTGTTCTGAAGGAGTTTTGGACGCGCTTTATAGATGACATTTTTGCTGCTATGGTGGGACACAGAGAATGAACTTCGAGAGTTTGAACTATACATCAACTCTTTTCATCCATCCATAAAGTTCACAGTGTCCTCTTCCACAGTGCAGATTCCCTTCCTTGATGTACTCGTCAGACTGGAGGAGGGCTTCCTAGTGTCTGACATCCACACAAAGCCGACTGACAGCCACGCGTATCTACACCACAGATCCTGCCACCCCAAGCATGTGAGAAAGAACATTCCTTACAGCCAGTTCTTGCGGCTTCGTCGATTGTGCACCAATATCAATGATTTCGATGCACAGGCTGAAAAGATGACGGCATGGTTCCTCAGACGTGGCTACCACCTTGCTGACGTGAGTAAAGCCAAGGAGCGTGCTCGGATGAAGGGCACGCAATACACCCTTGAGTACCGAGAGAAGGAGCCCAACACCAGGGTACCGTTTGTCATATCCCATCACCCCTCAAACCCCCTTTGAGGACCTGGCTGGAAGATTTACAGCCCACGCCCCAATCCAGCACACGCATGAAGCGGGCCATGCCAGATCTGCCGGTTGTTGGGGAAAGGTGCTGCTGCAAATCTCTACGAAATTGCTGATGCCCTCACTTCTGCCGTTTGGACCTGACAAGGAGGGTGGATGCGAGCCTTGCCATCGCCTCAGATGCGTAATTTGCAAGGAGCATCTTGTGAAGGCGACCAAACTACTCGAGTGCGGTGACCGGGGAGTCTTTCCCCATTCACAACAAACTGTCCTGTGACTCTAGTGGGGTGATCTACATGCTCTACTGTGTTGTTTGCACATCCACACAGTATGTTGGACAAACAGGTGATACCCTCCGAGCACGTTTCTACCAGTATCGCTCAGACATCAACATCCGTCCTAACAGTTCACTGGTCACAAAACATTTCAACCAACCCAACCACACACTCAAACACATGAAGGTCGTTGTGTTGGAAAAGGTCTATGGCCACACCCTCAGGTTAAGACTGACAAGAGAGACATTCTGGATCAGGAAATTAAAAACCCTGACCCCACATGGACTCAACACCATCGAGGACGTCAACTACTGAGACAGCGATGGACAGTCTGCCTGTTTAGTTTGGGGGTGGTGTGTGTGTGTGTGTGTGTGTGTGTGTGTGTGTGTGTAAAAAAAAAAGGAGGGTGGAGGTGGGGGTGGAGGTGTCAGGGGTGGGGAGTGGGGGGGGGGGGTGGGATGGGGTGTATGTGTGTGTGTGGGGGGGGTGGGGGGTGGTGGGATGGGGGTGTGTGTGGGGGGTGGGGGGGGGTGGGGGGGGGGGGGGGGGGGGGAGAGGGAGCGTGATCAATTGGATCCAAGTTCTGTCGTAATCTTGTTTTCTCTAGATTTTTGCTCAGCTGAAATGTTTTCCTTGTGTAACATGGCCTGTGATTTTTTTTCGATCTCTTAACCCATGACGTAGTTTCATCTTCTCTCTCTCTCTCTCTCTCTCTCTCTCTCTCTATATATATATATATATATATATATATATATATATATATATATATATACATATCGCCATCTTCATCCCTAACCTTGTAACACAAGGTTGGCATTTGGCTGCCTGTGAGAGTCATAGTTACTTCCGCCGTTTCACCTACATCCTCAGCCTTAAGTGACGGGCATGAAAGATACACACACAGGTATCTGTATATCTATGTATGTGAGGTCGCAGCATCACCTCTCTCGCGCGCGTTGCATCTTCAGCCTTAAGATCAAAGCACAAGGTTGGCATGTGCCTACCTTAAGAGCGTCGGTTACTCTCGCCGGTTTACCCAGCATCTTCAGCCTTAAGTGAGCGGCAAGACATGCACACACACACGCACACATACACACATAAACACACACAGTCAAACACACACACACACACACACACACACACACACACACACACACACAGACACACACACACACACACACACACAACACACACACACACACACACACACACTCTTACAAATTTATCTGTATATCTATGTATCTTTTAGGGCGCATCATCACCTCTCACGCTCTCTGCATCTTCATCCTTAAGCTGGCGACAAGGTTATTTGGCTGCCTTGAGAGTCAGTTACTCCCGCTGTTTTACCGGCATCTTCAGCCTTAAGTGAGCAGTTTTTCTCCTGAATCTTCAGCTTTAAGTGAGTGGCAAGACAGATACAAGCACACACACACACACATACTATATGTATAATCATGAATGTGTCAGACCGCATCATAACCTCTCACACTCCGCATCTTCAGCCTTACGGTTGCAATACAAGGTAGGCATTTGCCTACCATGTGCCATAGTTACTCGCGAAGTTTTACACGCATCTTCAGCATTAAGTGAGAGGCAACACACACACACACACACACACACACACACACACACACATACACACATGCACATGCACACACATATCAGTATATCTATATATGTATGTCAGGTCGCGGCGTAGCCTCTCTCGTTCTACGCATATTGTCTTAAGGTCGAAACACAAGGTTGACATTTGGCTACCATGAGTCATAGCTACTCCCGCCATTATCCGCATCTTCAGCCTTAAGTGAGCGGCACTAGAGATACACACGCACACACACGTACCTCTATATGTCTATATGAAAGGCAGCACAACCTCTCTCGCTTGTAGCATCTTCAGCCTTACGTTCCCACCACAAGGTTGGAATTTGGCTACCTTGCTGCATTGAGAGTCATATTTACTCATCATCTACACGATCGCCCATTTGGTGCTGACAGTGCTGGCAGTCATGGTGGTGTCGACACACGGGGAACCCCAAGTGTGTTGACCGGTGATGTCACCCACCAGATCTGGATCACGGGATGAACCGCGGAAATCCCGTGCGTGATGACAACGATGATCGACCACGAACCAGGGCGTCGACTCGTCAAACTAGTCTGAGCGACTTGACCTGGAGCAAGAGACAGAATAGTGCAACACGTGCAAACGTCGGTGACAATGTGGGAAAATAGGGGTCAGGCCGAGACCTACAGCGTGAGGTCAGAACACACACGCTCGGCACACAGACACATGCCATTACACAGGCACGTGGAAATATACAGGCACATGATACTGCACAGGCGCATGGAAATACACAGACTAATGATATACACAGGCACATGGCAGCACTCAAGAACATGAAAATACGCAGATACATGGCGATACACAGGCACATGGCATTGCACAGGTACATGATAATATACAAACTGGAAACCTTACTCATTGGAGCCAAAATTGTGTGAACAAGAAAAAAGTGTTCAGTAACTTGCTGGAATATAAACGGTTTAGTTTCTAAACTTACTGATCTTGATTTTGTTGATTATATAACATCTTTCGACATTTGTTTTCTTTGCGAATCGTTTACAGTGCCTTCCTTTGATTTTGATGTTTACTTTAGTGATTTTGTTGTTTTGCATTGTCCTGCAGTAAAGCTGTCAAAAATGGGACGTAGTTTTGGTGGAACTGTTATGTTGATTCGAAAAACAATTTCTAAATATATTACAACAATAGAAACAAAATGTGACAATTTCTTGTGTTGCAAAATATCAAAGGAGCTTTTTGGTTGTGAAAAAGATGTTCGTTTCCTTGGTATTTACAATCACCCAGTTAAGAGTCCATATTATGAAAAGAAAGATTTTGATTGCAACCTGCAAAAGCTGGAACAGTTTATGATGTCTTTGATGGAATGTGGTGAAGATTTGTTTTATTTGATTGGTGGTGATTTGAATTCACGAATTGGTGATTGGTACCTAGATGTGAGTGTTGATGAGTATTTTGAGGGAAAATCAGAAGACTTTTGAAAGAAAATCACAGGATGATGTTGTAAATAGTTTTGGGAAAATGTTGGTTCAGTTTTGTGCTATGTTCCAGTTGACGCCTTTAAATGGTTGTGTTGATGGTGATGGTGATGGAAACTTCACTTTTTTGTCACAGAGAGGAAATAGCACCATTGATTTTCTTTTTGTCTTCCGTAGATTTTGTACATTATGTAAAAAATATGTCAGTTGCAAATCGTATTGAATCGCAACATCTGCCTATAGAACTCACTGTTTCTGTTGCCACTCAAGATGATAATCTATGCAGTTACAGGGATAAAAGAAATATGGAAAAATTAAAATGGGGACCAGAAAAAAGCAAATATTTTTAGATTATTTAGTTTCTGGGGAAGGGAAGCAAGCCATGGAAGAAGCAATGAACCATATTGAGGTCAGTGCCAAATCCGCGCTGGGCCAGTTTGTGTTGCTGTTGCTCATTGCGGGCCAGTGCACGCAACGAACGGTCCAGTTTGGGGGCCGCGCGCAGCGTGTAATAAATGGTTTGACATGGAGTGCAGAAAACTGAAACGTCAGGTCGTTAGTTGCTTACGCCGCTTCACCCGTACACGTAAAGGGGAGGATGAGCAAGTTTTCCTACGAGAACGATCCGATTATCAGTCTAAACTGAACGAAAAAAAGAAATGTTATAATCAGTCCGAGGACATTGACGAACAAAGTACACAAGACACGATGCATTTCGACCTCTTGGGTCTTCTTCAAGTGAAAACAAAAAAGGTAACATTAACATTTAGGACAGTACAAACAAAGAACGAAAAGCGACTTATCTGATGTCCATGTGGTAAGCTGTGAAGAATGGCTGACCGAAGGAAATGACAGAGGGGATTATGGAGAGGAAGAGGGCGGGGGGGGGGGGGGGGGGGGGGTTGCGTGAAGGGAGGGGAGGGGATGAGTGAGGCGATGGTTGTGTGTGGTCAGTTAGGTGGGGTGGTGTGGTATATGTGACGGTTGTGGTTGAGGTGGATTGATAATGATATATATATATATATATATATATATATATCTGTGTGTGTGTGTGTGTGTGTATGTATGTATATGTACACATGTATGTGTGTGTGTATGTGTATGTGTATATATATATATGTATATGTGTGTGTGTATATATATATATATATATATATATATATATATGTGTATGTGTATGTATGTATATGTATATATATATATATATATATATATATATATATCCCAACCCCCCCCCCCCCCCCCCCCCCCCCCCCCCCCCCCCCCCCCCCCCCCCCCCCATTATGTGTGTAACCCCCCCCCCCCCCCCCCCCCCCCCCCCCCCCCCCCCCCCCCCCCCCCCCCCCCCCCCCCCCCCCCCCCCCCTAACATCATTATCAATCCACCTCAACCACAACCGTCACATATACCACACCACCCCCACCTAACCCCTCTTCCTCTCCATAATCCCCTCTGTCATTCCTTCGGTCAGCCATTCTTCACAGCTTACCACATGGACATCAGATAAGTCGCTCTTCGTTCTTTGTTTGTACTGTCCTAAATGTTAAATGTTACCTTTTTTTGTTTTCACTGAAGAAGACCCAAGAGGTCGAAATGCATCGTGTCTTGTGTACTTTGTTCGTCAATGTCCTCGGCGGAAACTAACCCCACTCTTTCTAAACTTTGCTTCGTTCTCCGCCATCAGTCGCTCCATTTTGAAATTTATCCAGATCAGTGGTCGCGATCAGTTATAGTCCCATTGTTTAAAAAAGGAGATGCAAATAACCCTGAAAATTATTGTGGTATTTCATTGTTAAGTATTATTAGTAAAGTCTTTACGTCTATTCTAAATAAACGTTTATACACATGGGCAGAAAAGGAACATAACATTTGCGAAGAACAAGCTGGATTCCGTAAAAATTATGAAACGATTGACCATATTTTTTTACTCTAGTATCTATAATAAAAAAAAATTAAAAAGCGGTTTACAGGAAAGGGAAAATGTAAAGTGTACGTTGCTTTTATTGATTATATGAAAGCTTTCGATTCAGTCGATAGGGATTGCCTTTGGCTTGTTCTTAAAAGGATTAAAACCTCTACCAAAA
>JADBJO010001573.1:275000-280000 GCA_016801955.1 Conus betulinus | reverse complement strand
GAAAAACACTCAATTCTGCAAGTGACAACACTGCCGGTGATGTATCTTTGGCCGATGTCATGAATATGCTGACAAGTATGGACAGAAAGATTACAAACATTGAAGAAAAGATGACTACCTTTGATTCAAAGCTGAACGAAATGCAAACAGAAATTGATGAAGTCCGCAGACAAAATGAAGATCTGAAAGAAAGAGTGACAAATCTGGAAGGAAAACTTGAAGATCAAGAAAGTAGGGGTCGACGGAAAAATCTGATTTTCTACGGCATCCCAACTGGTGACCGAGGAATTGAGACGTATGCAGACTGTGAAGGGAAGGTGAAGGAAGTGCTGAAGGACAAGATGAGCATCCAGGAGGATGTCCCCATGGAACGCGCGCACCGCCTGAAGGGTGGGAGAGGCCCACGCCCCATCATCGTTCGCTTCGAGAAGTTCAAGGACAAGGAGAGGGTGCTGTCCGAATGCAGGAAGCTGAAAGGAACTAACCTATCTGTGTCAGAGGACTTCACACTGAAGGTGAGGGAAAAGCGGCGTCAGCTACTCCCTTTTCTAAGAGAAGCCAAGTCTGCAAACAAGCGAGCCTTTCTGCGTTTCGATTCCCTTGTCATAGAAGGTAAGCACTACATCTATGACCCAGAAACACAACAACTTCAAGAAAAAACTGTAAACAAAAATGACGGGCTGGCCGGCTTTCTCTCAATGCTCCTAAAGGGAGGATTTCCGATTGTACCCCCCCCCCACCCCCCCCACCCCCAACCAACGGTGATGATCAACATTGTATGTGTGAATCAGTGAATACAAACAGTGTGACGGAGCGTTTAGTAAGTCTGGATACAGAATGCAGTGATTTTGACACACAGCAGTCTGGCATCGCGTAACACTACGAGGGACAGTAACACATCTTTGTTCACTCAACCCAGTTTAGAAAGTAAACAGATGTCTGAGTTTTGTATTATGGCATGGAATGTTCAGGGTCTCTCTCAAAAGTTACATAGTGCTTCCTTTAAAATGTTCTGTTCAAGTTTCAAGATTTTCTCTTTTTCAGAGGTTTGGGCATGTAAACAAAGTGACATTGAAAACGCCTTTCCAGACCATTCTGCTTTTTTTATCCACGCGTGCAAATTTTAAAAAAGGTGGGGTTGTTGTATGCATACATAAGTCTATTGCAAACAAAGTGGAACGACTATCAAAGAATGTTGAAGACTGTGTGTTCATTAAATTTGAAAAATCAATATTCAAATACTCATTTGATATTATCGCTGCTTTTGTTTATGTTGCTCCAGAATATTCTGTTATATACAAAGACAGCCCTTTTGAAGGCTTCGACAAATTGGACAGTAATATTTGTGATTTGATGCTATCCTACCCAGATTCTCATTTGTTATTATGTGGTGATTTCAATGCGCGAACAGCAGAGCTTCCAGACACTGAGTTTTGTGATGAAGACAGACATGCTGCGCCTTTGGTTGAACTCCGTGATTTATTGTGTGATACTGTGCAGTCAACACGCAAATCGAAAGATAAGAGTACTAACAATTTTGGATTAAGACTTATTGAATTTCTGAAAGAAAATAACTTATTTTTTGTCAATGGACGAACAGAGGGGGATCGGGATGGTGAAATTACATGTATTGCTAATCATGGAATGAGTGTGGTGGATTACTGTGTTGTATCAAAGTCTTTGTTTGATTGTTAGCTGATTTCAAGGTTTTAGACAGGTCGGAATCAGACCACTTTCCAATTGTAACTATATTTTCCGGCACCGGTGGGGCTAAGGATAATGACCTAAATGACACTGAAGAAATTCACACAGAGGAATTGTCTACTTTCTTTTGGACCGATTCTTCTTTGAATATATACGACAAAATCAGCATGTAGAATATGAACACTTTCTTTCTGCTATGGAAAGAAGCACTGATGCAGGGTCAGATTATCTTGTTAATTTACTTCAGTGAGCAGCTGAAAAAGGCAAGCAAAACCAACTCAAACAAAAGTCACGAACACAACCCTCGTGGTGGGACGAAGATTGCGAACAAGCAAAAGCTGAAAAGTATAGGCAGCTGAGACTGTGGCGATCCTCCAACAAACAAGAAGATTTGGACCATTTTATTTACTTGAAAAAAGAATTCAAAATCTTATGCAAACAAAAGCAAGAAAAAAAGAGAACAATGAAATCTTGAAGGAGTTAAATGATGTTTGCTCTGAAAAAAAAAAACTCGAGGTCATTTTGGCAAAAAGTTAGATTTCTCACAGGTGCTAAAGCAACCCGCACAAACGTAATTGATGCATGCACATGGTTTCATTATTTTCGTGACCTTTTGAACCCTGATAACACAGTTGTTGACTTTGATTTTCGGAATGAAGTTAATCCGGTTTTAGAAAGCCATACTCCTGATGACTGTGACCAGTGTCAGGCTGCACAGGATGATCTTGATAAGCTGATCACAGAAGATGAAATCCGCCAGGCAATAAAGGCTATGAAGAAAGGTAAGGCTCCGGGACCGGATGGTGTACGGCCTGATGTGTTCCATGTTTTAAACAATGTTCTGGTAAAGTTTTTACATGTTTTGTTCAATAGAGTCTTTGACAGTGGGCATTATCCAGAAAGTTGGACAAAGGGGTTTGATTTTTTCCACTGCACAAGAAGGGTGACCATAAAAATGCCGGAAACTATAGAGGAATTTCACTGTTAAATGTTACTGGCAAATTGTATAGCAGCATTTTGAATAAGAGGTTATATGCTTTTTGTGAAAAGACAAGTAATATACCAGAAGCTCAAGCAGGTTTTAGAAAGGGATACAGTACAACTGACAATATATTCTCTCTCTGCAATCATTAATTCAGAAATATCTTACTAAAAAGAGCGGCCGCTTCTACACTCTTTTCGTCGATTTTTCCAAGGCGTTTGATAGTATTGATAGAGCAAATTTGTTGTATATTCTACTTCAGAAAGGAATCCATGGAAAGATGTTTCAAACACTCACAAATATGTACAAGCAAGTTATGGCGGCAGTTAGATTCGGAAATAGCATTACAGAGTATTTTGAGTGTTTGTCAGGGGTAAGGCAAGGCTGCATTCTCAGCCCTTTGCTGTTTTCACTGTTTATATCTGAACTGCAAAATACACTAGTTACTGATAACACAAGGGGGATTGATGTGTTTTCATATGAAACTGGCATTTTCTTATTGATGTATGCAGATGATATTGCCTTGGTTTCTGACTCTGTGACTGACCTCCAGAAGAAAATTTACTGTTTGGATCTTTTCTGTCGGAAATTTGAACTAAAGGTGAATATGGAAAAAACGAAAGTATTTTTCTTTAAGAACGGTGGTTTTCTGAAAAGATCTGAGGTATGGTTTTACTTTGAAGCTGGTAAACAAATCAAAGTGGAACCCATGTACAACTATTTGGGAGTGAAATTTCTGCTACTTTGAAACTGGTCAAAATGTGTAAGTAATCTTTCTGGGAAGGCACTTAGAGCGCTTGCAGGAATTAAGAAGTTATATTTCAAAACCGAAAAACATGCCAGTTCATACTGTTTTTAAGATTTTTATGTGAAAATCAAGCCAATTTGTTTATATGGCTCAGAAATTTGGGGTTTCCAACACTTTCGAAGAAATTGAAAAGGTGTAAACGAAAATATGTAAAATGGTTCTGAGTGTTGGGAGAGATGTAAAAAATAATGTTGCTTTGGGTGAGTGTGGTAGATTTCCTTTATATATTGATGCCTATGTAGTTTATTAGGTACTGGTGCAGACTTCTTGTATTAACACATGACCGCTACCCTCGTCAATGTTACAATATGTTGTTTATGCGTGATAACAATGGCAGACAGAACTGGGCTTCTCGAGTTAGAACCATTTTGTGTAAATTTGGATTTGGCTATGTATGGGTGATGCAAGATGTTGGAAATCCAAGCTACTTTCTTAAAGTATTCAAAAGAAAGATTAGAGGATAATTTCCGTTAGTGCTGGCATGAATCAGTTGTAACAGAAGGAGACTACATCTTATACCAACCAGAAATCTTAAGGGCCACCTACATAAGCCAGTAGAAAAATCACGAGCACCGTCGTGTTCTTTGTCTGGTTAAATCAAATCGACTCCCACTAAATGGAATCCTACGTTATGGCAAATGTTTGTCAAATCCAATGTGTAAAATCTGTGATTTGAACTGTGTCGAAGACTTTGTTCATTTTTTGCTTGTGTGCCCAAGGTATGCTGTACTCCATAAACGACGACATGTCCCTCTGTATTACTACTACCGCTTCCCATCAACTCTAAAAGTACAATTGCTATTCACAAATCTCAGTGGAAAATTAGCCTTTAGAGTTGCGACCTATATTTGTGGAGCTCTGAAACTGAGATGCCAAACTACATCTTGATTTGAAATGTTTTGCTACTCACCATGTATACAATTTTGAATGACCATTTCTCCTGTCTGTATAGGCCAGTTGGCCAGAAAAGACTGATTAAAAAATTATTGTGATTGTTAAATTGTTACACACACACACATACACACGCACGCACGCGCACACACACACACACACACACACACACACACACACACACACACACACACACACACACACACACACACACACACACACACACACACACACACACACACACACACACACACACACACACACACACACACACACACACACACACATACACAAACATACACACTCACATACACACGGATACACACACACACACACACACACACACACACACACACACACACACACACACACACACACACACATACACACACACACACACACACACACACACACACACACACACACACACACACACACACACACACACACACACACACACACACACACACACACACACACACACACACACAAAACATGCACACACACAGACACAGTCACACACGCACGCACGCACACACAAGTATCTGTTTAACTATGTATGTGTCAGGCCGCATCATAACCTCTCTCGCTCTCCGCAACTTCAGCCTTAAGGTC
>JADBJO010001573.1:67500-257500 GCA_016801955.1 Conus betulinus | reverse complement strand
GGCTTTGCAGTCAGCGGAGTAAACATTGTCAAGAGGAATATTGTCGTCATAAATCCACCCCAGCCAAGATGATGGGAGAGTGTTTCACGGTGCATTGTGTTAAAAAAGTCTTACATTACGATCTCCTTAAACTGTCTCCTTTTCTTTAAGATTAGCAATCTATTTTCAGCAATGTGCACAATGCTGAAACCGTATCCCCTTTTCTTTCCATTCTTGAAAATATGATATATTGTCTTTAAGATTAGCAGTCTGTTTTCAGCAATGTGCACAATGTCTCTGAGAAACAGTATCCCCTTTCCTTTCCGTTCTTGAAAATATGATATATTGCTTTTATATTCCCCGAAGATGGAGTATGGCTGCCTTAATGGCGGGATAAAAAAACGGTCATACACACAAAACTCCACTCTCTTTGTTAGGTAGATGGAATAAATACTTGTCTGTCCATATAGGAAGTGTCTGCAGGAGTATCAGCCTGCGTAGGCAGAAGAAGAAGAAGCCTTTATATTTTATCAAATTATCATAAAAGAACATTTGATCTAGAATAGTAAAAAGAAACCTGGTGTTATTTCTTCTATCTTGGTTTTCCTCTTATTATTCAAATAAATGATAACTACATTTCTCCAAAATTTATTGTCTATTAGTTCAGTTTGCTGCAGCTGCATTGCATTATAGTTGAGTTTGAATATGCTATCATTATTTATTATTTTGTTTAAATGCCACCTCGGTATCTTACTCCAATTTTCATCTGTTGCAGAGAACAATTTCCCTGTCCATTGAAAATACATACTGCTTTGAAGTTCCTTAATGGTTAGCATTTTGAAACCTTCTGAATTATAGTCTGATTCCATTACTTTCCTTTTCATGTTTTTTAATGCATTCTAATACTGTGTTTCTTTTGCCAAACAAATTTATATATAACATGGTATTTATCCTCTGCAGGACTTCATAGGGAACACCCAATTGACTGCATTACACTTACAGAAACTAGTTGACTAACCAAAAAAGATTTAATTACTGTAATTTTGCCATGAATGCTGATGTCTCCTTGTTTGCTCCAGTTCTTTATTAATTTCTCTATGGTTTCAGCTCTGCCCTTCCAGGTCTCGTCAATGTTTTTAGCCATTTTATCATTTTCAAAATATATTCCAAGAATATTTTTCTTTCAACTGTAGAAAAGGGCAGATTGTTTTCATTTAATATCCTACCCATTCTTATAGCTTTGGTTAATAATTCATATTTAGCTTAAGACCAGAGAGTGTTTTGAATGCTTCCAGAATATTTAAGGATTCAATCATGTCATTTTTGTTATCTAAGAATAAGGTGGTATCATCAGGGAGTTGTATTATCTTTATATATATTTGTATGGTGCCTTGTTGGCACTTGGATACCTGTTATTTGGCTTTTTCTAATCTTTACAGTCGAGAGCTCCACAGCTAAAACAAGCACTAAAGGGGAGAAGAGACACCCTGCCCTATATACCACAAGTTACATTGAATGGCTGAGATAACCAGCCCCCATGGTTGATGCAGCTTTGGTTGCCATTTGTTAAAACTGTACGCATCTTTTGGAAGTCGGTCCCATATCCAATACAAACAGCAGCTCATACAGCTGAAATGCTGATAATAAATGGTCAATATGTGTGTGCTTGTGTGTGTGTGTGTGTGTGTGTGTGTGTGTGTGTGTGTGTGTGTGTGTGTGTGTGTTTATGAAAGTGTGTGAGAGTGTGTGTGTGCGCATGTGCCACCAAACCCAGCAAATGAGGTCTTTTTCTTTTCTCTCATATACCCACTTTTTTTTCACAGATGACACTTTTTTCCTAGTAGATCTTGCCATATTTTCATTGTTGGAAATATTCTTATGATAACCTGGACATTTACTAAATTACCACACAGATGCCATCTTTTTGTTTAAATTATGCATGTAATGAAGAAATTTGAACATTTGCTTCACACTTTAAAATCTCCTGGGCATGAGAGTATTAGAAAAAGTATGGCATTAGTTAGGGTTTTGACCTGCTAAAACAGATGAATAATTTTCCCAAAATGAATAATGATGATAGTTTTGGTGATGATGATGTAGATGCAGATTCCATGGATGGCATGTTTCTGCTGGTAATGTTGGGAGCTGTGAATATTCTGTGGCCCCAGCCTGGCTATATTCACCCCGATGAGTTTTTCCAGTCTACCGAAGTTGTTTGCTGGTGAGCTGTGTGTGTGTGTGTGTGTGTGTGTGTGTGTGTGTGTGTGTGTGCGCGCGCGCGCGCGCGCACGCGTGCATGCCTGTGTTTGTGCATGGTGTGTGCATGTGTCAGTGTGCGTTGGACTATTTTTGGAGAGAGAATTCAAACATATGAGGCAGACGGAGAGAAAGATGGATTGACAGAGAGAGATGGAGAGATGGAATGGAAAGAGCTTTTAATGCATTTGTATTTGACTCAATAAGTGATAGTGTATGTGGTATACATCTGCAATTAGCCCATTATATTTTCACGAAGTAATTTGTGATAAGTAAGTAATAATTTAGATCAACCTACCTTGAACTTATGATTCCAAGATAAGTGTGTAAGTAGGACATGTTGTTTACTGACACAGTGATTTGGATAATTTGTACATGTTGCAAGCAGTTTCTGAAAACTCTATAGCCAAATTAGCAAATGGCTGTATAGGCAGTGAACTCATAGAGGTTCACCTGGCTTGTGTAGTTCTTGGCATCGTGGATTGAATGTGTGTGTGTGTGTGTGTGTGTGTGTGTGTGTGTGTGTGTGAGTATGTGCGCGTGTGTGTACACTTGATATGTACAAGATATTGTCAGTTTATGAAGTTTGGATGTCATTAAGTTGTGCAGACACTTTCAATTTTTATTTTTGACCATTAAGACAATATTGCGTACACTTTCTAGATAATGGATAATGTGCATATGATAGTTCATTTAGCTCAACAGAAAGATTGTCACTCCATTTCTCTTAGCTTTGTAAATGACATTGTTGATTTTGTGAATGACTGAATATATTCTACATTAGCATTAATTACAAGTTCACTGAGATTTCTGGCTGTGATGTAAGGTATTATCCATGAAAAACTGCAGTTTTATCGATTTATTCATGTCCTTACTCTGCTCCCTGTATCACTATAACTTTTAGTACAAGGCAGTTAATCTCTTTTGTTTTGACGACATATGAACAGTGGATCTGATGTTGCAGTTCATGAATCATCTTGTGTTAATTCTATTAAAAAGAAACAAAAAACTCTGTGATTTACTTTACTGCTGTAACTTTTGTGAAGTGGAATTTTATGTTTCTGCTCTGATTGATTTGAACAAAAGTCAGAATAATAATCTAAATGGTACACCCAAAAAAAGGTTTTAGAAAATAGGGGAAAAGATGGATAGAACATGTCATAATTAATTCATACTTTTTTCTTTTAAGTTGGTGATATTGGCTGAACCTGGTATAAAAGGATGCATTTATACTTTATTTACTCTGAGTTGCCCTTGCAGAAATGAATTTGTTTCTTTGTGAAAATAGACAAAGCGACTTTTTTTTTTTTTTTGATTTTGACCGGAAACATGATAAGGTTGAACTAGCAATGGTGAAATCCTAACACCTGTGTCTGACAAGCAACTTCCAATCAACGGTTACTTTAAACTTCATGCTGAAACTGTTTTCATCTACAGGCCATCAGTAATCAAGTAGTAGGTAGCTGCTTTTCTTGTTTGGTACATGGTTTGAAATGTTTTAGAGCAAAACTTCCAAAAACAAGCTCAACTACGAGGTCATGACAATTGAATTAGTAAAGAACTGTACACAGCATGACAGTTGACACTTAAATCATTGGTGTTATGATGTTTGCATAAGACTGACTTTAACATTTGATGTGTAGTTTTGTTTGTTGTTTTTTTTAGAAATTTACAATCTGATCATTTTTCCTGCATGTTTTTACAAATTTCAATCAGCCAGTGCATGAACATTGCAGCACAGAAAGCTTTTAAGCAGAGTCTTGATGTCTGTAGTTTTGTAGATCTTGCTATTATGATTAGGATTCAAAGACATTTCTGAAAGGGTGTTGAGTTTAACTGGTTCAATCAGATGTGGTTTTTGTTTCTTCATCCAGGTGATATTTTCAACATCAGCCACTTGCGAACATGGGAATTTCATCCTACCATGCCACTGAGAGACATCTGCACTCCTTACTTCTTCTTTGCCCCAGGATTCTACCTTCTCCGCTCAATGCTGACCGTTCCTTCATCAGCCACTATATTGTGGAAGCGTACGGTGTGCTGGTAATTCCTAGGATAGTCCTGGCACTGGCTGGTTTGTGAACTTGGCTTTAATACGAAAACTATGTCGACAGTTCAAGGTGAACGAAAGGACTTCTGTTTGGTTCTGGACAACATCGTATACAACATGGACGTTCCTGACACGATCATTTTCCAACACGACGGAGACGCTGCTATTTTCTGTGGTAAGCCTACTATTGCTGGCAACATCATCTTATTGTAGAAATGGTGAGCCTGAGGAGGCATCATTTAAAGGTATGGAGAGAGGGTCAGGGATGGTCTGGTCAACATTCAAAGAAAGTGAAACTATTAAGCTTTCTGTTGGGGGTTGCACTGTGTGTGGGTTTTTTTCAACCGACCGACCTTCAGCTTTTTTGTTTTTACTCCCTTACTTTGGTGGGCAGATCAGATTTTGTCAGCATGTTTGAAAAGGACAGTTATTTCAATAGCATGTTTGGCAGGATTTGGATTTCTTTTTATGTTTACTATAATGTCTGTTGCCAATTCCTTCTATTACAACCCAGATTTTGGCCATTTGCTGAAACATTTGTACACTGCCTTGCTGCAGTCTGATGTTGATGCCATTCTTTGGTCTGGTGGAGCTGTTGTTGCTGGACTGAGGGTCCCACCATGGTCATTCATTCAGTACAACCTGGTGGCAGTGAACTTGGCTGAACATGGACTGCATCCATGGTATACACATGTTCTGGTCCACATGCCTGTATTGTTGGGGCCATTGGTGTTGCTTCTCTATGGAGACATTGTGATGCTTGTGGCACGTTGGCGACAAACACATCACACAGATGTATTGTATGCCATCGTGTTCATCCCTGTCATTTTTCTGTCCCTTTTCCCTCACCAGGAAGCCAGGTTTCTACTCCCTGTGCTGCCTTTTGCTACAGTGTGTGTAGCCAGGAGTCACCTGGCAGCATGGAAGAGCATCAAAGCAGTTGCCATCATCTTCAACATTTTGGGACTCGTGATGTTTGGATGGCTGCACCAAGGTGGGATCATACCCGCAATGTCATTGCTTCAGGGTCACCTGAAACAGGAGACTGCCCAACCAGCAAGCCATGCCGTTCACTATCATATTGTTTCCTATGCCACTTACATGCCTCCGCGCCATGTTCTTTTCACAAACCAATCCACTATCCAGCTTCATGTTCATGACATGATCGGAGTTCACAATCATCCCACAGCCTTACGGCTCAGAGTGGAGCAGCTCCACACATCTTGTGTAGAAAGTTCTGTGGATTGCCGCTTCTGGCTGCTATTGCCTGTCGCTGCTTTGGTTGATGTTGTGTCTATGGAAGGATGGAAGCTGGAAGAGCAAGAGGAGTTCTGTCCTCATGTTTCCATGGAGAGACTGCCAGCTGTTGTCACTGTGGAATCGATGGAAGATGTGCAAAATCTAATGGCTCAGTTGTGTTTGAAACTTGTGTTGGTCATTCTCTGATAGACTGAGGTAAGGAGTGCCATTTTCTGTAATGAACTTACTTAAGAGCCACAATAGACATGATTTCACCTTGACATTTTGGATGACTATTAGAGCAGTTCACATTTTTGTTTTGTTTTGTTTAACCTGAATTTGTGTTACACTAGATTTTCATTTCATTGACTAGAAGGTAAGACTGCCAGCAAACTGGGTCTTTCCACAGTGCTGGTCTGAGGGAGTGGGAGGGTTAGGTAAGGTTATGTTGTTTGCAGCCCAGACGACTGCAAAGACCATATCAGGGCTTTCACCACGTTGGGGTCAACTCACAAGTCATAAAAAAAAAGGAAAAAAAAGAAAAAAAAACTAATTTCACAAAACCCTTTAAAACACACCTTCGAAAAATGCACCTATAATTTTGTTTAAAATCTTTCCTTCATAGAAATTTAGATCAGATGAAAAATGTTAATCTCTTTCAGAAATTCAAAGATCACATCAGGTGGGACAGCTCTAAGTGAGGTTTTCATGGAGTCTGCTGTAAAGTGTTCATGTCTCACATCATGCAAGTCCCAACACTCTGAAAGAATATTTTCCAAATGTGAGTGGTACATGACATCGAATGTACCAAAGAGTTTCTTCACCTTTTGAAAGTTAAGAGTGGGTGTAAAGTCCTGTATGCAAATGGCACAAAACTTAAAGACTCTTTCAGTTTTGGGTGGATTTTAAATAGTTTGTTATCTGTCTGAGTTCCATTCCGGTTGCCAGAGGTCTTTGATATAAGCTTGGGTTTGGGGTTTCAGATCAGTTTGAGGGATAGGCAGTCTGCTCAACTCTTTCTTTGTGGCACTTTTGGCAAATTCATTCAACCACTTCATTGCCTGTATTGCCATCATGGCTTAGAACACAAGCAAGAACTATGTTATATTCATCTGATTTCAGAGAGGTGTACAGTTCAAATAACTTCAGCTGTTGAGGGTGCTTGAGCTTACACCAGCAAAAAATTAAATCTTTATGTTTCGATTAAGAGACCATTTCAAGAGCCAGGACCAAGGCTCTCAACTCAGCAGTGTAGATGGAGTTGTGAGTGGGAATGTGTTTTTAGAACATCTCTAAGGAGGACCTGTTGCACAGTACACAACAGAGGCACCCCCTCCTCATATTTGGAACCGTCAATGAAAATTCTTTCTGAAGAACATAACCTTTGAACACAGTTTGGCCAAAAAGGACTTGTACATACACCAAGGACTGAAGGAGCTAGCGGAATCATTACAGTACAAGGCTAAATCAAACTGGATCTCTGGAGTAAAGAAAGTCGGTGGAGGGTCATCAGGAAACTTGGATAAATCACACATCACTCCAAGGTCTATGTCTGAGTTGTTCAATTGGGAAGATTATGAATTCCCAAGAGTGAGATGGAATTGGGGTGGTCGTCTTAAATTGTGCCTAACATGTTTCTTTTTTATTATTCTGGATTCATACTTTGAAACATTATAAAGGAATTTGAAAACAAAGCAAATCAAAATGAAACACAAGCACATTTGCATCCATGCAATATGTAATCAGTTTATTAAGAGATGTCCAACTTTGTGAAGTTGTGCCTGTGACTTTGTGATACAAGCCACTTTACAATGGAGGTAAGGAAAAAAAGAAAGAAAAAGAAGTGGAAGTGGAGGAACTGGAGTAGTTGATTTTCGATCGAAAACTGCTTCTATACTTGTTATACAACAGCAAATGCAGCGGTTTTCCATGTTGACTTTTCACATGTATTGATCACAAGCATTGCTATGTCATTAAACTGTTTTCACTCAGATAAATTTCTACAAATCTTGAGTTTTAATTATTATGTGACATTAATAATTATATGTGTGCAGCTTTACAGGGTTAATTCTGTATAAGTTCTAATGGAGGAGTGCATATCAATTGATTTTTTTTTTTTTTTTTTTTTCAAATAAATCATTCAGACATGCCAACCCCATAGCAGTTTTGGCTGTAATATTTCTTAACAACAGAGAGGAACATGAAATATTTGGATGATTAGATGAATCTATATGGAGTATCACGTCCCAAACTGTCAACCTGTATTTTTTGTTGTTGTTGTTTTGTTTTCCTTCAATAATAGACACTTTTGTTTCTTTTGTTGCACATATATCATTCATTTGACATAGATTTGCAAATATCTTCTTCCCCTCCCCTATTTCTGTATCAATCACTTCGTCACTCTCGTTGCATGATCCCTCTGTACAGAGCATGAAGTTCTTGAGAGAAACTGAAATCGCCTTTTTGGCACTGATGCAGAAGTATCAATCAGTACACTTTTGTGGCAATGGCCCCTTTTCAGCCTTCAAGAACATCAATGCCCCTGTGGTGTCTTTGTCCTTGGAATAATTTTCGCTGGGCGAGTGAGCCTTAGAAGGTTTTTGCAAGTCACTGTCCGAAGTGTTCAGTGCATATCAACAAGCTTGGGTTTGGGGTTTCAGATCAGTTTGAGGGATAGGCAGTCTGTTCAACTCTTTCTTTGTGGCACTTTTGGCAAGTTCATTCAACCACTTCATTGCCTGTATTGCCATCATGGCTTAGAACACAAGCAAGAACTATGTTATATTCATCTGATTTCAGAGAGGTGTACAGTTCAAATAACTTCAGCTGTTGAGGGTGCTTGAGCTTACACCAGCAAAAAATTAAATCTTTATGTTTCGATTAAGAGACCATTTCAAGAGCCAGGACCAAGGCTCTCAACTCAGCAGTGTAGATGGAGTTGTGAGTGGGAATGTGTTTAGAACATCTCTAAGGAGGACCTGTTGCACAGTACACAACAGAGGCACCCCCTCCTCATATTTGGAACCGTCAATGAAAATTCTTCTGAAGAACATAACCTTTGAACACAGTTTGGCCAAAAAGGACTTGTACATACACCAAGGACTGAAGGAGCTAGCGGAATCATTACAGTACAAGGCTAAATCAAACTGGATCTCTGGAGTAAAGAAAGTCGTGGAGGGTCATCAGGAAACTTGGATAAATCACACACATCACTCCAAGGTCTATGTCTGAGTTGTTCAAATTGGGAAGATTATGAATTCCCAAGAGTGAGATGGAATTGGGGTGGTCGTCTTAAATTGTGCCTAACATTTCTTTTTTTTATTATTCTGGATTCATACTTTGAAACATTATAAAGGATTTGAAAACAAAGCAAATCAAAATGAAACACAAGCACATTTGCATCCATGCAATATGTAATCAGTTTATTAAGAGATGTCCAACTTTGTGAAGTTGTGCCTGTGACTTTGTGATACAAGCCACTTACAATGGAGGTAAGGAAAAAAAGAAAGAAAAAGAAGTGGAAGTGGAGGAACTGGAGTAGTTGATTTTCGATCGAAAACTGCTTCTATACTTGTTATACAACAGCAAATGCAGCGGTTTTCCATGTTGACTTTTCACATGTATTGATCACAAGCATTGCTATGTCATTAAACTGTTTTCACTCAGATAAATTTCTACAAATCTTGAGTTTTAATTATTATGTGACATTGATAATTATATGTGTGCAGCTTTAGCAGGGTTAATTCTGTATAAGTTCTAATGGAGGAGTGCATATCAATTGATTTTTTTTTTTTTTTTTTTTTTCAAATAAATCATTCAGACATGCCAACCCCATAGCAGTTTTGGCTGTAATATTTCTTAACAACAGAGAGGAACATGAAATATTTGGATGATTAGATGAATCTATATGGAGTATCACGTCCCAAACTGTCAACCTGTATTTTTTGTTGTTGTTGTTTTGTTTTCCTTCAATATAGACACTTTTGTTTCTTTTGTTGCACATATATCATTCATTTGACATAGATTTGCAAATATCTTCTTCCCCTCCCCTATTTCTGTATCAATCACTTCGTCACTCTCGTTGCATGATCCCTCTGTACAGAGCATGAAGTTCTTGAGAGAGAAACTGAAATCGCCTTTTTGGCACTGATGCAGAAGTATCAATCAGTACACTTTTGTGGCAATGGCCCCTTTCAGCCTTCAAGAACATCAATGCCCCTGTGGTGTCTTTGTCCTTGGAATAATTTTCGCTGGGCGAGTGAGCCTTAGAAGGTTTTTGCAAGTCACTGTCCGAAGTGTTCAGTGCATATCAACAATGGCATCTCAACCCAGTTCTACAGGGCAGCGAAGCTCAGAGAGAAGTCATTGTAGTCAATGCTTCATGGCATTAGAAGTGCTATAATTACTTCAGATTGAAGGTTAGGATATTGATGAAGGCTTTGAGGACAGTAATGAGGATTTTGTTTAAAATGGATGTGAGACGAGTTCAGATTCTGAACTCAAACTGGCTGCACCATTAGCTGAGGCGAGTGATAGGGAGAAGGGTGGTGGTGATAATGATCATGCAGCGTAAGTCGAGAGGAAAGAGGAGTGTGTGCTGGACATAACAGAGGAAGAGTTGTTGACCTGCATCAAGATCTTCAGTTCGTTCCTGCTGTGTTGCCTTTCACTGGTGAACATGGTTTCTTCACATCTCAAGAACGCTGCGCCCTCTTTCATTTTTTCAGCTGAAAATGAATTGTCTGCCACCATGTGGTCAAGTCGGGGCATTCCGGTAAGGTGTGTATATTATCATCCTCTTATTGGTTTTCGTGTTTTGTTTCTATCTCACTAGTCACCCACACACTTATATCTGTACACATAATCACACACACACATGCGCACACACACACACACGCACACACACACACACACACACACACACACACACACACACACACACACACACCCAGTGAAAGTAATGACAGTTATGAATATGATTATGACATTTATTTATATTTTCAGGGAAAAGCATAGATGTGTAAAATAAAAATGAAAACATCTTTTAGCCAGATAATGATTTATTGTTCTGTTGTGTCAGGTGCTGCTGCTGCTGTTGTATGGTGGATAGATACAGGGTTCATACTGGCGTCGTATACTATACCATGTCAGACCATAGCATTAAACGGCTGTCAGTCAGCTCTGTCAGGCCGAAGTTTTGTGGCAAATGCAGTCATAAGATAGTCACGTGACCCCCCTACTTCCGCCTACGGAAGATGCCGAAGATTGTGTACTGTCCCGTCATTCTACTTCGGCCTGTCGCCCAAGCAAGATAAGTCTTGTGCTCTGTCTCACCTATACTTTGCCTTTGTGTAAAGATTGCTGTGTTTGCACTCTGTACTCATTTATCTGTGGCCTCCGCTTATATCGTGACGTGTGAGGTTCTTGTCTATTTTCTTGTCTATTTGCGTAACCGGTTCGAGGTTGATCAACATTTTCCATCGCCACGTCCATCGCGTTTTCTCTGCCTCCCTTTGTCCATCGGCCTTGCATTCTCACTCGCCTTTACGGCCTTTTCGCCCCTAAATTCCGATTTCTATCTCGCCGTTACTTGTACCACAATTCCACCTATCTCATCTGCGATGATCGCGGGTCGGTTTCGTCGCCATCTTGTTTTGCGCCGGTCTTCATTCCTTGTCGCACCAGCTTTCTAGCCCCACGCTATTACACGTGGTTTGTCGTTCGGAATTTGCTTCCTACACTTGTTTACACCCCTCCCATTCATTTGCCGCATTTTTCGATCGGCTTCGTGTGCGTGGCGATCGCATCGCCCTTCGGCATTGCTGTTTACACGTGGCGTTACTCAGCACTTTTGGTTCACGCCACTGCCGTTGCTCACGCACGGTTTCGTTCATCGCTACTGCGTTTTCTGACACTGTGCGAGCTTGTTTACTTTTATATTTCCATTGTTATATTGCTATTGTGTGCGCACGGTCGATCGACCTGTATACCCTCCTCGATCGACCGTCGTGTTAACGATCGTGTGCTCCGGTTTTGCTCGGCGCCATTGCCCAAAATGGTGAAGGACTCGGTTGGGCCGAGCAGCTCTGACGTTCAGAGTTCGCTCGCTTTCCCGGAGGACCAACGAGTTGGTTCCAACTCCGAGCAGACCGTTCTTCCCGCGGGAGAACGGACGGCCGCGGTAGTTTGGAGACGACCTTCCCGCGAAGGGGACGCGGGACTTTCCCTCCTCTACCCGACCGCCGGACGCACGACCGTTGCGTTCGAAAGCTACTAGGCAATTGCTGCTATTTCCAAATGCTTATCGTTCACCCTGCCCAGAAAATCAAAGGGCAAGGCCCCCCTTAAGGGATCCACTCAAGTCTAAGCATCCAAGCGGGATTCCGCTTCTCCTCCAGCCACCCTGCCTTCTAGCTTTCCGGCGCATAGTCAGACATCCGTTTACTATGCCCAGTCACGCGACCCTCGGCGGCCCCCGGGACCCTTTGCCGAGGCGCGGACAGGCACGGGTGACGGTTTTTGGACTGGAACCTCCACCCGTCACTCGCATTTATGAGACGCGCGGGTCCACGTCTCCCCCCCCCATCTGGACTCGCCGTCTCACGACGCTCTTCCCCACTGTGCACAGGTGCAGCCAACACCCCTGCACGAGAGAGTCCCGTTATCTCCGGACGCAGTTTTATGGCCACGTCATGGCAAGACCATGCACATGACCATAACTCTGGGCGTATGGGAACACCGAGTGCCTCCACCGGTTGTGAACATACACAAGGACGGCCGATCTACCCCCCTCTCGCTCGCCCGTCGCAGGTTCCCCTAGGGGTTCAGGACGCTGGGGGTCCGACCTACTCGGCCCCCTTTTGGGCAACGTCCTCGGTCCCGTTCCTCCGAGGGGAGGATCTACCAGCGGGACCACGGGTAACCGGCCCTATTCCCCTGGGTCCCAGCGCACTCCCAGGGGGGGACGACATACCATGGTCGAACACTACCCCCCCCTCTGCTGCTCAAGGTTACCCCGGTCCCCGGGAGTCCCTGCACAGTACCCTGGGCCGCCACAGCCCGCTTATCTCCCCGGGGACAGTGGCTCTATGCCCCCGAGAGAGACCAGTGACTTTACACCCACTCCCAACCGGAACAGCTATATGGTCGCTTGTGGCACCCAATCTCACAGACCTGGGTCGACCTTGGTCTCTCACCTCGGGCGCTGTCCGATCAGCAGTCCGGGCTCTCCCACCCTAGCCCTGCCGAGCACAGAGCCACGAGGGGCCCGCTCTCCACCCCCCCCCCCCCCCCCCCCCCCCCCCCCGCCACCACCCAACAAGGGCGGGACCCTCACGCACCCGCGCAGATGCCCCTGAGGAGGACCTACCTTCCCAGGAATTCGACTCCCCACACCCAGAGGACGACGACGATGAGGACCTCTTCTCATCCCTTTACGATATCCGCACCATTGACCGGTTTCGACCGGACTTGGAGTCGAGGGAAGCCCCTCCCTCTGCCGATATCTTGGCCTTCCCTGACATCGTCGGGCCGCCCCAGCCCAACAACGCAAACTCAGGCTCGTCGCTCCTCAGTCCCTCACCTCACTTCGCTGTGGGAGAGTCCGGCAATCCGCGCCAGGGGTGCAGACGCCGTCCCCCCGCCGGGTCAAGACCTTCCCCCGGCGCCCAATGCGACCCCCTTCGGCTCCCTCCTCGGGACCCGCAGGAAGCACCCAGTGACCTCCCTCTTTGCAGACAATCCGGCGACCAGGGAGTGGGCCATCTCCCAGTCTGATTGTCGCCTGATGCCCAACCGGGCCCCCCTACTTCGGGCACCATCTCCTTTAAAGCATTAAAGGACTGGGACCAAGTAGCCCGGATGGGCATCTTACACATCATTGCAGGGCATGCCTACCTTACCATGCTCTTGCAGAGGGCGGAGGTACTCTGGCCTGGGGATGACGGCGCCATCCCAGTGCCTTCGGACAATACCTCCGAAACCACACCATGAGGACGAATCTCGCTTATTCAGCGATCCCTTTATGCGACACCTAGTCAACAGGATATCGCATCACTTGTCGGCTGCGGCGGACAGCGCAGCAACAAGCCACTTCTATTGCCTGCTAGTGGCCAGAAACGCGGTGCTTTCACGCTCTTCACTCCCCGGCACTCAAGGCTTCCCTTCGGTGTGTCCCGGGCCAGGATCACTCGCACTTTGGCGAGTACTCCACCTCGGATATGTCCCTTTCGGTCGAGGAACGCATGCAGGCGGCGTCCTTTGCCCCCCGGCCTCAGCCACGTCCTTCCAGGCCCCCCTATTGGTCTTACCCCAGGTCCATCGGGCCCACACCGTATCCCCGACAAGCCCCATCTCCCAACGCCGGGCCGGCTAAGCGCCCTCTAGATTCGCAGAGGTCGAAATCGAAACCCTCGCCAGCAACTCCATTTTCGGTTCGGCCAACAGGCACGCCCTCTCCAGTGACTAGGGGACACACCTGCGGTGGGCACGGAACAGGAACAATCCGCCCACCAGGCCCAACCCCGGGTTTTACTCCCACCTGTTCGTGATCCCCAAACCTCGGGGAGATGGAGGCCCATCCTCGACCCTCTCTCCCCGCCCCTCCCAGATCAGGGACTCCATCCACCACCTAGATTGGGCCACCTCCATAGATCTGAAGGATGCGTACTTCCAGATCCTCCTTTACCCGGCTCACAGACGTTACCTCCGGTTCGTCTAGCAGGGTCGGGTGTTCCGGTTCAAAGCTCTCCCCTTTGGTCTCTCCCTGGCACCCTTCCTCTTCATGAAGGTTGTCAAGGAGATGGCCGCCCTAGCCAGACAGGAGGACACATGCGCCTCCTGGTGTACCTCGACGACTGGCTTGTCCTGGCCTCCTCCCGGGCTCAGTGCTGAGCCCACACCACGCGCCTCCTCAGGCTCTGTTCCACCCTGGGTTTTGTAACCAACCCCTCAGATGCGAACTCATCCCCAGTCAGAGGTTCTCTTTCCTGGGCATGAGTTTCGACACGATTGCCATGAAGGTCGCCCCGACCCCAGAGAGGTCCGCTGGGATAGTGGACCTCTTCTTTCGCCTGTTAGGGATGAAGTCCCTTTCAGCCCTCATCTGCGGTCGGGTCCCCAAACCCCAGCTGCAGAGGGAGTTCCGTCGGCGGCGGTCCTAGACCTCGGACCGCTGGGCCCTGACCATTCCCCACGGCCACTGGTTCTCTGGCGCCACGGACGAATGGCTCAATCCGTCCACTTTGACCACCGGCGTTCCAATCTCTCTCCCAACTCAGTCCCTCAAACTGTACACGGACGCCTCCAACTCGGGCTGGGGGGCCCACTTGGGGGACAGTCATGCCTCGGGGGTGTGGGACGCACAGATGGCACGCCTCCACATCAAGATATTAGAATTGAAGCGGTCAGGCTGGCCTTCCTCCACTTCCAACACCTAATCTCGCCCAACTGGTTCTCCTCCTCACGGACAACACGTTGGTAGCCCATTACATCAACAAGGGGGGGGGGGGGGGGGGCTCACTCCATCGGCCTCTCCTACGGACAGAGGCCCTCCTTCGCTGGTGCCACGCACGGGGAACCACCCTCCGTGCGAGACATACAGCAGGGACACGCAACATCCTGGCAGACTCTCTCAGCCGCTCAGGGATCCTTCTGCACACAGAGTGGACCCTGAACAAGCTGACGCTAACCACAGTATGGGAGCACTGGTTCAAGCCCATGGTCGACCTCTTGGCGACCCGCTTCAACCATCGCCTTCCCATGTATGTCTCTCCCGTCCTGGATCTCCGAGCGTACGCAGTCGATGCACTCTCCCTCCCCTGGATGGGACTCATCGCGTACACCTTTCCCCCTTCCCAATACTTCACAAAGTGATCAGGAAGGCCAGGCTGGAGAGACCCAAACTCATCCTTATAACCCGTGGTGGCCGGCCAGTTGTGGTTCCCAGACCTCAGGTCCCTAACTCACGTTCCCCCTCTCCAGCTAGCCCCTCGGTGGGACTTGCTCAGACAACCTCGCTCGGGCCTCCCTCACACTCCACCCCCCAGATGTTTCGCCTACATGCTTGGCTGATATGCCAACCAAATTGCGACCACCGTCCCCCGCCTCCCCCGCGGACAGACCCCGGTCTGTCCTAGATACCCTGACAGAAGCGGGGGCATCGCAGTGATTACGGGACTTGGCCTTGGCCTCGCGTAGGACCAGCACCGAGTCCCTCTACAATTACCGATGGGAGAGATGGGTCACATGGTGCACACGGCTAACTCGGTCCCCTACCTCCTCCCCTCCAACGTCCAGATAGGTAATTTCCTATCCCATCTTTTCGTCCTCTCGAAAGCCCTCTGCTAGTTCCATTCGGGGCTACAGATCGGCCGTATGCACCACCATCCGTCAGTTGGGCGGCCCATCATTCGACAATGACTTCTCAGACAACTATCTCGGGGGGTGGCCCTACGGGAAGCTCAGTCCCCTAGGCGCGCTCCCATGTGGGACCTCTTTCTGGTTCTTGACTCCCTCAGAAAACCCCTTTCGAGCCCCTCCGCGCTATTCCCTTTGACATTCTCTCCTTCAAGACCACCTTCCTTCTCTCCCTGGCCTCAGCCAGGAGAAGAAGTGGGATTCATGCCCTCAGTAGTGACCCTCGGGACATCGCCTTTCACAGAGACGGCTCGGGTCTCGCTTAAGTTCCTGCCGTTTCTTAGCGAAGAACCAGGAACCAGGCACGTCCTCTCCTTCCCTGGTTATCCGCTCCCTAGCGGATATCTTAGGCAGCGAAGGCGGCGGGGACATGGACCTGTGTCCCTCTAGGTGCCTCAGATACTACTGGGAGCGTTCCCGCCCCAGGCGTTCCTCTCAGAGAAGCCTCCTTATTTCCATCTACCCCAACAGCAAGAAAGACATCTCGGCGGGCTCGATTTCTAGGTGGCTATCCAATACTATCAAATCTGCCTATGCCCAGGCCCACAAAGACCTCCCAGCCCTTTCCCCCCGAGCCCACGAGGTCAGAGCGCTGGCCCACGTCCACAGCGTTCCAGCACTCTGTCCCCGTGCGCGCCATCTCCTGGAGGCAGCCTACTGGCGTTCGGAGAACCCTTTCATAAACTTTTATCTAAGGGACATCCGCATGACCAGGGCTGATGGTTCTACATTTGTGGCGGCCAATGCAGCCATAACAGTTAACCCAGGAACCATTAGGGCGCTCAGCCCTCCTCCTATTCCTTTAAATTCTGCTATGGTCTGACATGGTATAGTATACGACGCCAAAATGGGAGTTTGTATTATACTCCCTGTTTGGCTAAGTATACTTACCATGTCAGACTCTAATGCCCGCCCTACCTTCCCCGCTAGCGTCAAGGTTCCCTGGGGTTGCCTTGCGCGCAGGCCTCGTTGAATGACGGGACAGTACACAATCTTCGGCATCTTCCGTAGGCGGAAGTAGGGTGGGCGTCACGTGACTATCTTATGACTGCATTTGCCACAAAACTTCGGCCTGACAGAGCTGACTGACAGCCGTTTAATGCTATGGTCTGACATGGTAAGTATACTTAGCCAAACAGGGAGTATAATACAAACTCCCAGATAATTTGTAACTTCAGTTTTTATACATGTATTGTAGCCTTTAATTAAAAAAGAAAATCTTCTTGAAAACTCATTGAAAAATCCTTGAATTTTGTTCTTGGGAGTCTGTAGATAGGAAAGCTGGTCCACATCATCACCACCTAGAACAGATGATGCAAAGTAATATTTTACTAGTTCTAGAACTGAAGAGAAGTTTACCATATGAGACAAGCTGGACTGTGAGAGCAGTAATATTATCTATCTTTTATTCTGTGACAAATGCCAACATGCGCAGTACGTGCGTCAAACTAAAAATTCTGTGAAAACAGATTCTATCAACATAGGTCAATATAAAAAAGAACACCGATACCTTGGTCACCCACATTTTAATCGAAATGACCATTCTCTGACAAACTTGAAATGTATTGTGATAGAAAGAGTATGGTATCTAAACCTCACTTCAACTTAAGTTCAAGACTTAAAAGATTCTTGATCCACAAAGTAAAGACTTTATTTCCTTTGGGCCTCAAATTTTGGAGTCTTAATTATTAGTTTCCTTTCCTCCCCCCCCCCCCCCCCCCCCACCTTTTTTTTTTTTTTACCCCCCTCCTCCCCATCACCCCCTCACCTCTCATTTAATTCATTCCATGTATCTCTTTAATCATCACAGTATGTATCTACAAAAAAGGGTTTTTTTTTTTTTTATTCATATGGCTCCAGGCAATACTATTTTAAATGTAGAGATAATCCCTTTTTTTTTTTTTTTTTTTTTTTTTTTTTTTTGCTGTCCCAACCTCTGCACGACTTCAGAGGCGGTGCACCCCCACGCCGCTCATCCCGACACCCCATCCACAGCCACAGCCCGGTCGGTCCCCGCCGCAGCCCCGGCACCGGCAATCCACAGGGAGCGGTCAGTGTCAAGTCGTCGATAGGCAACCCACCGGAGGAGACACTGCACTGCCGCCGAGTCACTTCGGTGGTGTTCAGTGGCGCCTGTTTTCTGATCTAACATACGCAGGACACCACCTACTAAGCCCCCTACTGACGACAATAATTGCTTAGTCGCGGAGCCGGCATGAGTGAGCTCTCCCTCCGGAGGCGCCACCACGTCCGTCCAACGACAGCCCCCATGGACTCGCCGATACCGGTGACCCCGACGGAACCAAACCAAGACCACAGACATGGAGAGGACATCGAAACTGAGGTCACCATGAGAGCAGGGCATGAAGGGCCACAGAACTTGAGACTTTTTTTAAATGCTGATCGATGAGAATGAGGATGATTAAGATGATGCTACGGATTTCCATTTCGGTCTGAGACTACATGACAGGGCTGTACTCTACGCTTCCTTTCATAATATATCCCGGTGTCAACCAGGCCCGAGAGATACAGGCACCTGCAGTGTTGGTCAGGAAATTTGAGCAACACTCTCAGAACGCATCCATTAGTAGATGAAACTCGACTGTGTGGTCCCAGTCTTCCCAACTGAGCCCGTAGCAGCAACTCAACTCTGGGTAGGAGCCGGTCGGGGCGAAAAACCCACATGACTTCTGATGGGATTCGAACCCACGACGACCTCCCAGCCGGGAGTCCGCGACGCTAACCACTTCGCCATGGCGGCTGGTGAGATAATCCCTTTTACTGGATAAAGTGAGTGAGTGAGTGAGTAAGTGTGTGTGTGTGTGTGTGTTGTTGTTGTTGTTGTTGTTGATGGTTTTATTCTTCTTCTTGTTTTTTATTGTGTGGGGGTGGAGGGGGATGAGTGGGGAGATTCATGTTCTATTTTATATGTTTATTTTATGTTTTTGTATACAATTTTTATGCCATTTAGTCCTATTCGGCACCTCTTATTCGATGTGGAAGGTATTATCAGACTTGTTGTCATGCAATGCAATTATTATCTCTTTTTTTTATATTGCTTTCTATCTTTTTTCCCGGACTGTAACAACCAACCCTCCATGTTTGGCTGTCTAGATCTCAGTCTGTTAAACCCCTATTTCTCTCTCTCTCTCTCTCTCTCTCTCTCTCTCTCTCTCCCCCCCCCCCCCCCCCCCCCCCTCTTCCTCCTCTCTCTGAATGCCTGTTCTTAACCCCCACCGCCTCTCTCTTCCTCCCTCTTTGTCTGTCTGTCTGCCCACCTGTTCCCCCCCCCCCCCCCCCATCTCCCTCTGTGCCTCTCTCTCTTCACACACACACACCCCCCCCCATACTCCTTTCTTTCCCTCTATGTCTCCCCCTCTTTCTCGATATGACCATAGAATTGAATAGTGTGTAACATACCATATTCATTATGTGGCCAGATATGTTCTCGTTGTTCTTGTTTTTTAACATATACCTGTATGTTATTCCTTGTAGACCACAGTGGACAGTTTTGTTATGACATTACACTGTATGACTTAATGGAAAGTATATGATTTTTAACATGGACATTTTCTACAGTTTAATTGGTAACGTTTTATGTCGTATGTATGTGTTATCTCTTAGAGATCTTAAACTGTGCTGCTGAGGCACACTTTTGTCTGGAAATCTGCCTTTCATGGAACTTCTTGTCTTAGGGACATTTTATACAGACAAAAATACTTTTCTTGGGATCGCTGCAAAAGAAATACTTGATATGTACTCGTGCCCCCCCCCCCCCCCCCACCCCTCTCCCCTTGCCCCCCCCTCCCCCCCCCTTTTTTTCCCCCCATCACCTCCTCCCTTCCTTCCCCTCTCTCTCCCTGTCTCCCTATTTCTCCCTCCCTGTCGCTGTCCCTCTCTGTCAGCTCACCCCTCTCACTTAAACGATTCCACCTTCTCTCTACCAACACTTTCTGACTCCCCTGGGTTTTCTACCCTCTTCACCTATCCCCCTGTTTCCCTCCTTCTAGGCACCTCCACCCCCACCCCCTTTTTTTTTTTTCCACTCCCCCAGCCTTTTTCCTAGTCCCCCCTGCCCCCCTCCCCCCGACTCTCTCTTGTGCGTGCAGGCTTTTTTTTTTTTTTTTTTTTTTTTAAGTCCTCAGTCTCTCCCACCCTCTTCCCCTTGCTACAACTCTCTACCTCCCCTCTTTCCCAACCCCCACTCACTCTGTTTTTTCGGTATGTACCAACCCCTTCCTGTCTCTCCCACTTCCCATTTACTTTACCTCTATGGCCACTCTTCCCTGGAGTCCTGTCTACCCTCACCCCCACCCCTGTTGTTCTCCCAACTTCTCACTATCCTTACCTTCCCCCACCTCCCTCTTTTAAGTTCTTTCTACCTGCCCCTTTCTGTCCCTGACCCTCACCGTCTCGGCGACAGTCTGTCTGTCTGTAAGTCTCTCTCTCTCTCTCTCTCTCTCTCTCTGCTAGCTCTTCCCTCACTGTCTCTTACCCCCCCCCCCCCCCCCCCCCCCTTTTTTTTTTTTTTTTGTAATCCTCCGTCTTTCCTACCCTTATTTTCTCGTGTTTCCCAAAGCTTGCCACCCTTCCACCATTGTCCTTTCCCGAGCCATTGCAACTGTGGTGAACTTTTTTTTTTTTTTTTTTTTTTTTTTTTAAGTGTGGACGGAGGCTGCTACATGAAATTCCATCATTAAAGTCCCTTGAGGAAGACCAAAGAATACTGGGAAATAGTCAACGTGATTGTTGTTTAGTTCTTTGTTTGGGTACATATATATATATATATATATATATATATATATATATATATAATAATGAACAATTAAGTAGTGGGGGGGGAAAAAAGTGCAGGTTAACAATTCTTCCATCATTATAATAATGACTTGGCAAAAATTTGAAATGAGAGAAAAAAAAAAATTGAAGGTGAAGTAAATTGGAAAATGTATATCATGAATATTAAAACCCTTCACTAGCTGCATGAGGAAACTATCGCAATCCCTCTCGAAGACAGATCTATATGTATCGCCTGCTCTGAGGCCTTTCGTCCGCTGGATCGGACTCATCAGGGAGACACGGCTGATTGACCACCAAAGCAATGCATGGGTGAAAGAGAAGCCAAAAGAGAATTTGACGTTTCCATGGGTGCATATGATGGCGCGGAAATCTGTGAACTGGTGGGCCTGTATGCCTTGGAACAGCTAAAGAAGAAAATAAACGCAAACAGCATCGGCCTGTACAGGGATGACGGCTTGGCGGCTATAACAGGAACAGCCAGAGAAGCTGACAAAACAAGGAAAGATCTAATCAGAGTCTTCAAAGAGCTAGGACTCAAAATCACAGTGCAGACCAACCTGAAGGTAGTGGACTATCTTGACATAACTTTAGACCTAAATAAAGAAACATATGAGCCATACAGAAAACCAAATGACAAACCCCTGTACATAAATGTGAAGTCAAACCACCCACCACAAATTATTGCACATATACCAAATGCAGTCGAGAAACGATTGTCAACACTGTCAGCAAATGAAAACGTGTTTGAAAAAGCAGCACCCATGTACAATGAAGCCATCAAAAACAGTGGCTACAGCAAAAAAGTCACCTACTCGAAGCACAACGCATCAACAGGAAGATCAAAAGAAAAGAAGGAACAGATCAAGAAATGTTATCTGGTTTAACCCACCATTCAGTGCCAACGTAAAGACGAATGTTGGACGAAAATTCCTATTTCTCATCGACAAACACTTCCCACCACAAAGCAAACTTCACAACATCTTCAACAGAAATACGCCAAAAAAAATCAGCTATTGTTGCATGAAAAACATGAAAGCAATAATCAGGTCACACAACACAAAAAATCATAAAGAAGATGAAAGAAAATAAAGAGAAAAGCTGTAACTGCAAGAACCGAGAAGAATGCCCACTGAACGGGAAATGCTTAGCTACAGCTGTGGTTTACAAAGCAACAGTAAAACACGGCACCACAAGAAAAATCGTACATCGGACTTTCTGGTGGACAGTTTTAAGAAAGATTCAGAAACCACACAAAATCATTCAAGAATGAAAAATATTGTAATGACACTGAGCTTTCGAAGTATATTTGGCAACTAAAAAGAAAGACCATTGACTACTCCATCACATGGGAGATCCTGAGAAAGTCCAACACTGATAGAAGAGAGAGTGGACAATGCAATCTATGCATAGAAGAAAAGCTTCAAATAGCCTTGCATAAGAAAGATGCATTGAACAAAAAAAAACAGAATTAATATCAAAATGCAGGCACGAAAAGAAAAATGAAACTAGCAGAAAGGAAAACTATCTGACGTCAAAGACTTTATAAACTCATTCCTGTATGACGTCATTCAACTTCATCATCACTCACCAGAAGATTGCAATAGCATGAAACCGACGGTAGCGAGACTCAGGTGAAAAACTTGTTCTAATATATATATATATATGTGTGTGTGTGTGTGTGTGTGGAGAGGTAAGGGGTGTGCAGGTAAAAAACAGGCAAGTGCAGGAGCCAAGGGACAGCAGCCAGTCAAGAAGACAAAGAGGACAAAGTGGAGTTTTCTCCCCCCTTTATTTCTGTGATGCCAGTCGCTCAGGGAACACTAAATATATAGGGGCAAACCAGACTGCAAAGCCAGCAACACACTGCTGCAGACAAAACGGGCCTTGTGAGGCCGGAGCTGACAGAAACTTGTGCTATCTATCCCGGCTTCTGTGTTGTCTGGCTCGCCGTCCATTCAAATTATTCACACATATTTACTGTCAATGAAAACCTCAGAAAGCAAAATGCAGTAGGTCACATTTGACAATTTTGTTGCTGTACTAAATTATTGCTGATTAATGTCTCAGAGTGAACCCACTTTTATAGTGTTTGCATCATATTTTTCATTTTTCGATAAGAATATACTGAAGAGCATGAAATATTTTACCATGAATGAATAGCTGGCGTTTCACTCTTTTACATATAAAATTCATTATCCAAGAGAGTGTCTGAGCGGAGAACTCTGCTTGAGAAAATTGATAGAAAACACAACTTGCTTTCCTCGCTACATGGCCATCGACATGTAGTTTTGATATGATTTTCAATAAAATGTTACTCTGTTGAAATGATCCATTGGATGATAATTTTTATACATTTTTAATTCCTTCTATCACAGAAATGGAGTCATTAACTCTTCCATCCCTACAACCCGGTTTTCCGGTTTGCAGAAATCCTACCCTTCCTGCAGCCTGGAAAACCGGGCAGCACAAAATTTTTTCTTTCCTTCCTCCAGCCTGGAAAATCGGCCCCTACAGCGTGGGAAAGTGGTCGCCGCTCAATGATGGCCAGTTTGCAACTGCATATGTGGCAGTTCTGATTTACACTTTTTTTTTTTCTCTCTCTAAATCCAGGAATGAAGGGAATACTCTCGTGTTATAAGAATCTAGGAACAAGAGGAAGTAATTAGAAAAGTAGTTAGACTCAGAATCAGCAACTTACTTTGAGAATATTTCGACAGGGTCGCCCTGTCTTCTTCAGCTCACTGTTGCTGTTGTGGAAGCAAGGCCTGGTGGGACGACTTTGTGTGGGGGGTGAACAGTTGTCAGGATCTGATTGTAGATGGGGGGAAGTTCAAAGCCTTGATTTCTGTTCAGGCTGGGGTGTCTGGTCTTGATTCGATGGCTTCTGTAACTTTTCTTTTTGTGAGGAAGGGCTCTGTAGATAAGATCTTGGTTTCTTGGGGGCTGAAACTGTGGCCTGTGGCTTGTAGGTGTTCGTGTATGGCAGAAGTAGATCGGTTTTGGTGTTAGTGTAGAGGGATGTTGAGTGGTCTTGCTGTCTCGCCAATGTAGGTATTGGTTCAGTCTTGACACCCTACCTGGTACACTACACCACACTGCTTGAGGGGGTCCGTTTTGCCTTTGACATGGGTCAGTTGCTGGCATAGGGAGAGTTGTGGCTTTGTGGGAACACTTTGCATCCATGTTCTTGGAAGGTCCTGGCTAGACGCTCAGAAACTCCTTTAATGTAAGGGATCCCCACTTTCACACTGTCCGTATCTGTAGAAGAAGGGTAGGGAGCTCGAGAGTTGTTCCACATCCATGCAGGGTATCCATTAGCGGAAAGGGCAGTCTTGATGTGTTCTTCTTTTAGCTCTTCCTCCTTAGTGGAACACAGTACAGAGGCTCTGTGCATGAGGGTGTTGACAACAGATCTCTTGTGTTGGAGGGGTAGCTGGAGTGAAAGTTCAGATATTGGTCAGTTTGTGGGTTTCCTATAGACACTGGTCTCCACCCTGTCGTCATGGGTTCGGGTGATGAGAGTGTCCAGGAACGGGATCTTTCCTTCTGATTCAGTTTCAGAGGTGAATTGGATACTGTCATCGATGGAATTCAGGTGAGTGGTGAAGCTGTCAACCTCCGTCTCCCGTATGCGGGTCATGGTGTCATCCACATAGCGGTACCACATGCTGGGAGGGTTGGCAGTGGTCTCAAGGGCTACTTCTTTCAAAATGTTCCCATGTATAGGTTGGCTACCACTGGAGATACTGGTGAACCCATGGCAGCTCCTTGTTGCTGCTGGTAGAACTCATGGTTGAACGAGAAGTGGGTGCTAGTGAGGCATAGTTCCAACAGTTCTAGCACCTGTTCTGTTGTGAGTTCACACCGGTGACGAAGGTGATAGTAATCCTCAATCTTCTCCTGAATGACTTGGGCAAGCCTTGGGTAGAGGGATTCTGGTGAAGAGTGCACATACATCATAGACAAGTTTCTCCCCTGGAACCAGTTGCTGGTTTTCCATCTTCTGTACAAAGTCTGTACTGTTGACTATGTGGTGCTTGGTCTGCCCGACTGAAGGTCCCAATACTTGTGTAGGCATTGTACATGACACTGCCACAGCTGGACACAATGGGGCGGAGGGGGCGTCCTTCTTGTGTATCTTGGGTAATCCATACAGCTTAGGCGTGGATTCAAAAGTGGGGTAAAGTCGCTGGTAAAGACTAGTGGAAATAGAATCTTCTTTCTTCCATTTCTTTAGTAGATGATAAGGAAGTAATGGTTCACAGAAAAGTAGGGATGAAAGAGTTAACAAGATTCCAATCAGGAAGTCCGAATGTCATAAAAACGACAATTTAGATCAAAACTCTAACAATGAACGAAGAAGGTGACCCGCTCAAGAAAGACTGGCGCCGTCAGTTATTTCGTATAGTTGCAAGCCTGTGCCGAAAAGATCTTCGGCATGTGGTATACAAAATGAGAGCTTATGGACTTTTCTTTTTATGTGCCCTTTTCGGATTCTTCAGTTTTTCTCATACTTTTTGTGAAATCAAGAATTATTCAAGGTTTGTTCGACGGACAGTTGAAAATGGCACCAAAATAAATTGTGCAAATTGCCAGTTTAGAGGAAATATGGGCTTCTTGGCCCAGTACAGTTGTAACGAATAAAATACATTACGTTTGTGACTTCGATGACATATATACAACTGTGTAAGTTCTGAGGTATTCGTATTTTAAGGAGTTTACACACACAAAATCGAGATTCATCAATCAAGGGAGATAAGGGGGAAGGTAACTCTTGAACAAAATATTTCGTCTACGACGAATAACCAAGAAATCTACTGTTAGCATCCGGCTACATCTACTCTGTTACAACCCAGCGTCCTCACTGACATAAAAAGGCATGGAAATGACAGAGTTAAAGTACAACAAATGAACTGAAAAAATGGAACTACAGCCATCAAGTCTTCAGAGGCATTGCTACTCCTAAAACAAAAACCCTTACATCAAAGTATCAGAACATCTTGTCTCTCTCATTGTTTGCATTCATCTTATCCCGACCACCATGGGCTTGCTGTTTACACAAGGCTTCTGAAAACCAGCCGATTTGCATTGACTAGAATGGACGTATCGACTAGAATGGACATGTTATTTAAACAAATTTCCAAAAGTCAAATACAAAGATATCTAGAAGGATTTGTTTCTGAACAAAACCCTAATTTTGGGTACAAAAGAAAAATGACTGTAATGGACTTGTTATTCATTCAAGACAAAATTCCTAAAGGTCAGACACCAAAAATGACTAGGAAGATTTGTTAAAAATCCCAAAACATGGGAAGGTACCAAGTGACAACAATGAACTTGTTATTTGAACAAAATTCCAGAATCTAGTTGCAAAGCGAAACGACTGCAGGCGGAAATCTAAACAAATCTTAAATAAATGTCGGCGAACAGCCCAGAGAAACGTGGACAAACGAATCACAAGACAAAACACAACGCGTTTCGACCTCTTAGGTCTTCTTCAGGTGAAACAAAAACGAAAAAAATAACGAAAATGCACTTAGCTTTGATCGCTTCAGATTGCTTCTGTGTTCAGCACAAGGAGAAAGGCCTTCCTTGCGCTGAACACAGAAGCAATCTGAAGCGATCAAAGCTAAGTGCATTTTCGTTATTTTTTTCGTTTTTGTTTCACCTGAAGAAGACCTAAGAGGTCGAAACGCGTTGTGTTTTGTCTTGTGACTCGTTTGCCCACGTTTCTCTGAGCGGTTCGCTAAAATTCCCAGAATGTCAGATACCAAAAATGACATAGGCTACGATATTTTAAAGCATTCCAAGAAAATCAGATACAAAATATACGTGGAAGGATTTGTTAGTATTGGGCACCAAATGACAATAATGGACATGTTATATGAGCAAAATTCCATATAGTCGGATACAAAATGGCTAGAAAGGGATTTATCAACATCCTTAAAGTCAAGTCCACAGGAGGTCATGGATTGGGTAAGTTTTGTTTGTTTGGGACAAAGTTTCCCCAAAAGTAACGCAACCTAGTTTTTTCTTGGTCGTTCCTGTCGACTTCCAAAAAAATCAGGGGCGTACATCATTTTGACATCTTTAAAGAACACGACATGTACTGGTTTGTACAAAAAAAAACATTGGAATATAACAAGGTATTGTTTAAAAAAAACAGTCTGCATCACTTCTCAGAAAGAGGTGTTTAACCATAAATCAGTCTTGGAGTATATTTACCGTCCCTGGTAACATCTGATCAAGCCAGTTATTTATGAAAGAGTTCCTGGTCATCCATGCAGTCACTAGCATACCTTTTCATTGGTTTTACCACCAGACATGCGCATTGCCGTGGGGCTGGCATGGGTGGATTGATAGTGTCACAGAGGCGGAACGCAAGTGGCCACAGGGTGGCCAGCAGTTCTTGGCTTGGGCTGTAGGAACATCTCCCAGTTTGTCCTTGAGTTTGATGGTGGTTCCAGCTTCCATCGCTTCCTTCCCCAGTCAGGTGGTTCAGATGGCGGCAGGGTGTCAGCTCTGCTCTCAGGCGGTGAAGTTGCCCGACAAGGCCAGACCAGTTGTCTATAGGCCAAGGCGACTCCTGGTGGCCTGGGTTCTGGCGCACAATCTGATGGCATGGAGGCACTGGCAGTCTGGTTGACCTTTCTGCAGGGTCAGCAATCAGCCAGGTGCTGCTCCAGATCCCGGTACATACCAGGCCAGTAGACCAGGGTTTTGTAGCATCTCTGCAGCATACTGGTAGCCCTTGTGACCCTGGCGGTTGTGGAGTTATGACAGAGCCCTGGGGTGGAGCGATCTGGGAAGTAGCAGCTGCTCACATGCCCCAAATTTAGGGTCCACCATTTGCCGATACAGCACCTCGTGTCGGCAGGCGAGTCGGCTGTGCTGCTGAGTGAGGGCCTGTAGCTCCCTGTTCTCTTCAGCTGCAGGCTTGCTTGGCCAGGATGACAGAATTGGCCCAATGGATGGGTCCTCCTTCTGAAGTTTGTGCAACTCTCCTGGTGAGAGCTGGCAAAATAGATGCTGCTTGTCGCCTGGATGCTGCTGAGCCATGTTGCCGAGACTTGCCAGCATTCTGGTTGCTGACAGTGGCAGAGGACTGGGGTTTGTCCCCTGTTTTTTTAGGTGCAGCCTTCCGTCGCCTCCATCTGGGCCATCTTGGGCACCATATGTCTACCACACAGCTGCTGATCTGCAGTAGTGGCAATGCAGGTGGTGGCTGCTGCATTTCCTGCCTCAAGCTGGCGACTTTGGCCGTGAATGCCGCCAGCTGGGTTTGAAGTGAGGTGACGGTAGCAGTGCCAACCGTGTGGAGGATGTCGCTGTTGGCACTGCAGTCCTGCATCCATCTTTGGGCTTCCCTTCCTAGCCTCTTCAAAGGTGGTGGTACGATGGTTCTGTATGAAATAACGGACATCCTTGCGTAGTGCAGGTGGTCGTACGTGTAAAGGTGTCCCAGAATAGGGTTGCAAGCAACAGTCCGTCCCCAGCCTGGTTGACCTTCCTCCAGAAGTACTGGAGATGGAAGGCATACTCCCAGATGGTTTCATCCTGGCCCTGCTGCCTTGTGAAGAATGCTGTGGCCAGGATGACGGCATCACGCTGCTCTCCCCAGTTCTCCTCCAAGATGGTCAAGATCTTGGGTGGGGAGTACACCTCTGTCGCTGGCAGCTGATCACCTTCTGGCGAGCTCGGCCATCTAGGGTAGCAGCCAGCAGAGGGCGGCTGTCCTATCATCCAGGAGCCGCAGGTGAAGGGCAAGCCTGGCATCCCGGATGAAGTCGCCCACTTAACTGCTGCTCTTGTTACCAGTGAATTTGGGAAGCTGATGTAGATGCAGAGGGTGCAGAGGTAGGGGCAGTTGGCATTCTTGGTCGCCTACATTTTCAGCCTCTTGGCTTTTGTTGGCTATGGTGTCCTGTGTTCTGTGGTTCCTCCATCCCATTCTGCTAAGTTTTTCTTCTGGGGGGCTGTGTCTTCTTCTTGGTCCCTTCTGTCTTCAATCCTGCTCGCAGCGCCAATTGTGATGGTGTATGGGGTGTGCAGGTAAAGACAGGCAGATGGTAGTGCTGGAGCCAAGGGACAGCAGCCAGACAAGAAGACAAAGAGGATGAAGTGGCGTTTTCTCCCTTTTATTTCTCTTCAATGCCAGTCGCTCAGGGAACACTTGAGTACTCTCAGACAGCGCCTCTAAATATATAGGGGTGAACTGGACGGCAAAGCCTGCAACACGGTGCGAAGACAAAACGGGCCTCTTGAGGCCGGAACCGACAGAAATTTGTGCTATCTGTCCCAGCTTCCATGTTGTCTGACTCGCCGTCCATTCAAACTGTTCACACTTACTACCAAAGAAAACCTCAGAAACAAAGGAACAAAATGCAGTAGGTCACATTTGACAATTTTGTTGCTGTACTAAATTGTTGCTGATTAATGTCCCAGAATGAACCTACTTTTAACGTGTTTTGCATGTGTTTTTCGTTATTCGATAAGAAATACTAAAGAGCGTGAAATAATTTTACAATGAATGAATAGCGGGCATTTCACTCTTTTCATACATAAATTTCATTTTCCAAGACGGTGTCTGAGCGGAGAACTTTGTTTTAGAAAATTGATAGAAAACACAACTTGCTTTCCTCGCTACATGGCCATCGACATGTAAGCTTAGTTTTGATATGATTTTCAAAAAAATATTACTCTGTTGAAATGGTCCATTGGATGATACTTTTTTATACATCTTTAGTTCATTCTATCACAAAGATGGAGTCATTAACAAGATTCTGACTGGGAAGTCCGAATGTCATAAAACAACGATTTAGATCAAAACTCCGATAATGAATGAAGAAGGCGACTCGTTCAAGGAAGGCCGACGCCGTTAGTCATTTTGTATATAGTCGCAAGCCTGTGCGCAAAAGATCCTAGGCATGCGATATACAAAACGAGAGCTTTTGGACTTTACTTTTTATGTGCGTTTTCGGATTCTTCAGTTTTTCTCATACTTTTTGTGAAATCAAGAATTATTCAAGGTTTGTTGGACAGACAATTGAAAATGGCGCCAAAATAAATTGTGCAAAATGCCAGTTTAGAGGAAATATGGGCTTCTTGGCCCAGTACAGTTGTAACGAATAAAATACATTAAGTTTGTGACTTCGATGACATATATACAACTTTGTAGGTTCTGAGGTATTCGTATCTTAAAGAGTTTACACACACCCTAAAAAAAAAAAAACCGAGAATCATCAATCAAGGGAGGTAAGGCAGAAGGTAACTCTTGAAGGAAATATTTCGTCTACGTCTACGTCCACGTGTGTGTGTGTGTGTGCATTCATGCTCTGTGTGCTTACAGTGTGTGCGCGCGCGTACGTGTGTGCATGCATGTGTGTGTGTGTGTGTGTGTGTGCGTGCATGAGTGCGAGTATGTGTGTGTGCGCGCGCGCGCGCGCGCGCATTCATGTATGCATGTAGTGTTTGTGTGTTGAGGCGGAGTTGAAACAACAAGGCACCAACTGACTGGAATGACCTGAATAGTTAACCCAGAACAGAGTGCGATGGCGAAGGGTCGTCGATGGCCTATGCTCCACCAGGAGCGACGGGCATAATCCACCAGGAGCGAAGGGCATAATGATGAATGATGCGCGAATATGGGATATACTCACAAAAAAATTTCTTTTCGTGTTCAGTCTTTTACCCTGACCATTGTTCACACTGGTAAGCAGCCTGAGCTGCATGTACCTAGCGTCTACAGGTGCAGCATTGTACCGTGTCCATCGGCAATAGCCTGGCTGCACAAACAGCAGTAAAGACCAAGCAGTTGTTTCAGATGTCACAGTCGATGCCAATTTCTTCTTAGATCCCTTCTTTCCGGTCTTCTTTCCAGTACAATTCTTGGAATTCTTCCCTGACCTGTTCGTCTACTTAGTGCCGTTTCTATTGTTTTCTGTGTACCAGTTTATTCTTATACGGGCTGCTGGTAGGAATTTTCAAGTCTCTTTCTCCTTGCCTGTTTTTCTGCAGTTTCGAAGTTTGAACACTGAAAGCGGAAAAATTGAAACAATTTTGAGAAAGAATTGTTAGTGATTCCGCAAGACAATATGCACAAACAGATTACAAGACAATACATGACGCATTTGGACCTCTTAGGCAAAACGAACAACATTCAAAAAATGAAAACGAAGAACGAGCAATCACTTGTCTTCTCGGCGCAAGATGGGTGTTGAATGAAAACGAGCCCGTTGGGAAGGGGACATGTGTGTTAAAATGGCCGCACCACAGCTAGTCTATATTCAGAACATCCACTCAAGAAACAGCCTCCAAAAGAGACAGATAGACCAACCACCTGCTCCTCCTCCACCAGCACACTCTCCCCATCTGTAGGATTCTGAAGTTCAGCTGGCACATAGCACATAACACAACATGCCTTTGAGACCAAACCAATGATCACCTTCAAACGTGGCAAAAACCTCGAAGACCTACTTGTGTGCTCTCCAAAGTGAACAATTATCTACACCAGATACTTTCCCCTAGGCAAAACCCAGTTGCAAAGTCTGCCCTCTTAACAAACCAGACATCATCCAACATGGGTCCAAAGACTCGTTCACAATTAAACGTACAATCTCCTACCAGAGCTGCAACATTGTGTACTCTATCCACTGTCAGCTGTGTGTTAAGATCTGTGTAGGTAAGACATCCTGCGCATTTCTGAACACCTGGCTGACTTCCGCCTCCATCAGCCCAAACCAGTGGCTCTAAATTTCATCCACCCCATAAACAATGTCAACAATGCCAAAGTCCTGGCACTTCGGCAATCACAGAATGACAACTTGGAGCTTTTTATGTAGGAACCTTATCTTATTGCCAGACTCGGAACCCTCCACTTTCATGGCAGTAACATCCAAAAGTAGCATACCTATCCACCACAGCAACACCAGCCCCGCAATATCCTCCACCAACACACACACTACTACTACTACTGCTACTACTACCATACGTCCCACTATTTACGTCATATAATACGCTAGGGCTATCTTCCTTTCCCCTCCCCTCTCTCCACACTCTCTCCTACATCAATCCACTCTTTACTCACAGACCTATCCTCTCCCTTTTCTTCATCTGGTTTTCTTTCAGCTTGATACACTATCCCCTCCACATGAGTTTCCCTCCCCTCATCCCTCTTTCCTGTGCATTAGTGGAGGTGCAGGTATATGTCACCCCCACCCCCCCCCCCCCCTCTTTTTTAATCAGTCCCTTTTTCCCTCCACCCTCATGACATCAACATCCAAAAGTACCATGCATCTATCCACCACTGCAATACCGCTATATTCTCCACCAACATACCCTCACACTACCATACCTCCAACTATACTAGTCACATAAAGTTAAGCACAGTTTACATGTACCCGCATAATTTCCAAAATATAAAAGCCACGATTTTGAAATTGGGAACAGATTTAATTCATTATCTTGTTCAAACGTACATTGAATTTCATTGGGATCGAATGAACGGTTGTTGATTTACAGACAATTAAACAGAGGATGGGTCGAAATCAAAGTTCGCAAAATCTGTTCAGTTCACAAAATCATTTCAATAGTGGGTGTGGCCACCGCCATTGGCGAGACATTCCATGCAGCGACTCCTCATCGAGTTCACCAGTGTTCTGATGACCCTCTGAGGGATTCTCTGCCATTCCAGTTGCAGCATTTGGAAGAGATCCTGGCGGTCTCTGGGAGGTGGATGGTTCTCCTTCACACGTCTCCCCAACTCATCCCACATATGCTCGATGGGATTGAGGTCGGGACTATACGCCGGGAAGATCATCCTGTTGATGCCGGCCTGCACAATGAAGTTTTCGGCCACCCGGGCCCTATGTGGCCGAGCATTGTCGTCTTGGAAGACTGCCATGGGTCCTATCCGTTGCATGGTCGAACAACGAAAGGCGCCAGGATTTCATCCGATAGCGGATGCCTGTGAGGTTTCCATCAATATGGTAGAGTGGTGTCTTGTGGTGGAGGCTGAAGGCACCCCATACCATAACAGATCCTCCCCCAAAGGCCCTGGTCTGGCGAACAGCTGCATCAATGTAACGTTCACCAACACGCCTCCAAACTCTAGTTCGGCCGTCATTGTGTTCAAGACTAAACCGCGACTCATCTGAAAAGAGGACCTGGGACCACTGTTGTTGGTTCCATCTCACATGACGATGGCAGAAAGCTCGGCGAGCCAGCCTATGGGCTGCTAGCAGTCGTGGTCGAACAGCTGGGCGACGTGATCTGAGGCCGAAGTGGTGAAGACGGTTTCGTATGGCTTGACGGCTGAGGATGGTGTTATTTGCCATACGAAGCTGCCTTTGGATGCTGGGGAAGTGGTATCCCGCTGCAATAGGGCCTGCCTCTCGATGAAACGATCTTCTCTGGGAGTAGTCTGCTGCCTAGGCCGACCTGACCGTGGCCTCTATTCAACGCTGTTGGTCGCCCTAAAACGCTGATTCAGTCTAACAATAACTGAATGATGCACACCAAGTCGTCGGCGCCACTTCAGCCTTTGCAATGCCATCTTGTATCCACGCAATCGCCCTGGTTTTGTCAAAGGTGCTAAGTTTTCTTCGTGGTGGCATGGTGAGAAAAGGGCTGACAGTAACCAACCCCGCGCTTAAACAGCCAAAGAAAGGGCATAAAACTCACTTGAGAGACTGCTCTTGCACGGGAAAAAAGAATTTTTTCATTTTACACATCTTGTGTCGCCAGCAAGCTTGATGCAAAACAGGCACAGTTAACGCAACTTTGCACTTTTTATCCCGCGCGGTAACGAGGTCACCAAGACCCCCGTGCGCACTACCAGTTGACACAGGCTGGATTACACACTGCTGTGTGAGATTCCATCATTGGTTGCCGCATAACAAAAAAAAAAATGTTTTTTTTTGAAGGGATGAATCAACCCCCTGTGTGCAAAGGCCTGTGCTTAACTTTATGTGACTAGTATATTTACTCTTTTCTTTCAATTTCATATACTATCTCCTCTGCATTAGTTTCCATTCCTCTTTCCTGTGCATATGTGTGTATATAGGTGGAGGTATTTGAGCGCCCCCCTCTTTTTTCTGTTTGAATAGAAATGTTAGCCCTTTACTAACTGATCACTTCAAATTTCTTTCCGATCATTATTATTAACACTAACATTATTACAGTTATCATAACCAATATCATGATAATCATTATCCAGTGGCACTTTTCATTTTTCCAGTAATACTGTTTGCATGAGTTTCCCTTCCCTCTTGTGTGTGTGTGTAGGTGCAGGTACATGAGTCCCCAACCCTTTTTTCGGTCCTGTTCAGTAGTAATGTCAGCCCTTTACTCGTTGATCATTTCCAGTTCTTTCCAACCATTATTATTAGTACCAACATTATTACGCTTTTCATAACTACTATCATTATGATCACTATCCAATAGCACTGTTTGCTTTTAATTCATTGATCATTTTTATTCCTTTCTACTAACTATTATTATTAATCTACCATTATATATCATCACTATTATCATCATATCAGTAAGTAAGTAAAAAAAAAAAAGAAGACAAAAAAAAATGCTGTAATACTATCCTTTAACACCTCTCCTTTCTCCCCCCTTCTGTGTTTAGCCACTATCAATACTATAACTACTATATCGTTTAAATATTTTTATCATGACTATATATTATTTTGTTATCATTATTGTCATCATTATCATTTTTAACTCCCATGGTCCCCTTCCCAAAGGCCCAGTTTTCATTCAACACCAATTTTGCGCCGACTATGAGTAGATAAGTGATTGCTCGTTCGTCATTTTCATTGGCCTGAATGTTGTTTGTTTCAACTGAAGAAGACCTAAGAGTTCGAAACGCGTCGTGTTTTGTTTTGAAATCTGTGCGTATTGTCATGTGGAGTCGCTAACAAAAAAATTTGCCTTTGTGCAGCTTGCGGCTGTCAGATTATTATAGGGGATATTATTATAACAGGAAAAAAATGCTGATAGCACACAATAGCCCAGCATTGTGTCCCGAAATGAGGTGTGCAACATGATGACTTGGATGGCGCCAGAATACTTTTTCGTTGTACTTGAAGGCATGGCCATTGCTTGAGGCAATCACGTGGTTCAGCTGCTTCAAAACTTTTGAAGTTGCAGCACTTTCCAGTTTTCCGACGGATGTTAGTGAGGAAGACATGTGGAGAATCCTGTCCTCTACTGAGTGATATCTGGCTCCATGCTTATCAGGCATACCACTGTTTAGTGCAGCTTCCACCTGTCTGTATTCCTGTATGTTGCCCAGCATGTACTCGACCATGGGTTACACGAAGGGTTGTTTAGCCGAGGGATGGATATGGGAATTAGCTCCCACAGCCTAAAAAGTGCTCCTCATGTTGCAAAGCGCAAAATACAGCCACTAACAAGTAAGTCCAACTCCTGGCCTTCCTGTGTGGTTTAGCTTCTAAACCTGGTAAAACCTGTTGTCAACAGATAGGAAAGGGGCAAGGCGGGTCACCGGCGCCATAACCGGTTGCTACGGGTAGATGGAACTCGTGAACCTGGGACGACTGTTCATCTAGGAGGACAACTCTAATTTCAAACCTGTGTGGATGGAACTCGTTAGCCTTGACAGGCAGTTCATCTAGGAGTCAGACAACACTGATTCCAAACCCACCAAGTGCCAGGAGTAGAGGAGAGCTTCGTCGTGCGCAGACCCTGGGTCCATGGTCATGGCTGAACATCCTCCATCCATTCTCAAACTATGGGGAAATAGCCGTCATTCTTCCGACAGTGGGCTTTTGAGCCAGAAGATAGGAGAGGGAAACTCCGATGTAACACCTACAACCCAACGGTTGCTTGGACTGTCTCAGCCTGCTGAGCTATCTCGTGTCCCACCTTGGGTCTAAAGAGTGGGATCGGTGCGTGTGAGCCGGTCTTCACTATAAAGAGTCGTAGCGCAGGCGGGAAGGAAACTCTGCAGTGATGGAGCACGGCGAAACGACAGGTGCAGGATGGCACTGGATATTGGTCGTTAGCCTGTTGAAGAGACAACAACGGCTTTCGTATGTTCACCCCAGGCCACCAAGCAGCCTTTCCTAGGGATAGCCTGCTTGCTCTGAATGGAGACGGGAATGCAAAAGGGGACCTAAAAAAGCTTGTTTCATCCCCACCCGGTTGGCTAGCCACGGCCAACGGGCATCTCTTGCCAGCAATAAGAAAACAGGGGGGAAATTTGGACGTATAATCATCAACGACGAACTACATAATGGAAACGGACTATGAACTTGAAAGTGGCATGTTGGAACGTACGGACAATGCAGGACCCAGATGAAAGCGACCGCCCCGGAAGACACTCAGCTCTAGTGGCGAGGGAACTGGCAAGGCTAGAAATTGACATCGCCGCACTCAGCGAAGTTTGCTTTGCAGAACAAGGATCACACGTGGAGCATTGAGCGGGATACACACTCTACTGGTCAGGAAGGGAGAAAGAACACCGACTCTCAGGGGTTGGCTTCATGATAAAGAACTCTGTTGCTAGAAAGCTACAATACCTGCCAGTTGGTCACTCAGATCGCCTCATGAGCCTCAGTCTGCCATTACAAACGAAAGGAAACCAATATTTTAATCATCTCATCAGCGTGTTCGCTCCTATTCTGCAGGCAGATCCCTTAGTGAAAGAAGCCTGTTACAGAGATCTCAGAAATCTAGTGCTGAGCATCGAGAAGGATGACAAAATTCTGATCATGGGCGACTTCAGCGCTAGAGTGGGCAGAGAGTTCGAAATATGGAATGGGGTATTGGGAAGACATGGAGTGGGCAATTGCAACGAAAACGGCAGGATGGTTCTGGAGTTCTGCCGCAAGATTGGTCTGACTGTTGCGAACACCTTATTTCAGCAGAAAGACCGCTACAAAACAATCTGGAGACACCCAAGGTCCAAGCACTGGTATCTACTGGATTATATCCTGGTGCGCCAAAAGGATGCTAAGGATGTCACTCACAGGAGGGTCATGGCGAGCACTGACTGCAACACGGATCGTGCAAAGCTCAGGCTAACCTTGAAACCAGAAGGGAGGCCCAAAGCTAAAGAAACTTCAGGTCGACAAGCTGTCAATGTTGGAGGAGGAATTCCAGAGGAAGTAAACGAAAGGGCTGAGAAACACCACCGCCCCAGTAAATGCACCCCTCGACCAGTGGAAGGAACTTAAAACCATCCTTCAGGAAGCCACAGAAAAAGTAGTTGGCTTCTCAACACGGAAAAATCAGGATTGGTTTGATGAAAACGACGTGGAGATACAAGAACTCCTCGAGGAAAAGAGGTCATACCATGGCAATATGCTCAGCTCTCATAATAACCAGAAGACCAAAATGGCTTACAGAACAGCTTGCAGCAAACTGCAAGCAAAATTGAGTCATGGAAAATTCATGGTGGATAATATCGGCGGAATGCACACATATGTATGCTGATCAGGGAAATTCCAACCTTCTATGAATCGCTTCGCGCAATATATGGTCCAAACTACCAACTGCAGGCACACCACTGCATTCTTCGGATGGCACAAACCTTCTTGCCGACAGGCAAGCTATACTACACCGATGGACCGAACATGATGGAAATCTGTTCGGGGAAAGAGTGGGACTGTTGAAGCAACGTCTAGAGAGACACATACCTCAGGAAGAGGTAAAGATGGACCTGGACAACGCCCCCCACACATGAAGAAATCAAGGCAGCAATAAAGAAGCTGAAGTGTCACAAAGCACCAGGCATCGACGGTATCCCAGCAGAGGTATATAAGCATGGAGGAAACACCCTCAATCAGAAGCTTGAGGAGCTATTCACATCGTCGTACTGGAATGAAGGAATAGTGCCACAGGACATGCAGGATGCGGTGATTCTCTTCCTCTATAGCAATAAGGGTTCCAAATCAGATTGCTCCAACTACAGAGGCGTCACACTGTTCTCCATTGCTGGCAAGATCCTCGCCCCAGTTCTTCTGGACAAGCTCATCTCATCCACTGCTGAGGTTAACCTCCCGGAGAGAGCCAGTGTGCTTTCAGAGTAAATAGAGGAACAGCTGACATGATCTTCGTGCTGAGACCGATCCAAGAGAAGTGCAGAGAACAGAATATGAACATATATGCAGCATTTATAGACTTCACGAAAGCCTTTGACACAGTCAGCAGAGATGGCCTATGGAAAATAATGACCAAACTGGGATGCCCCCCAAAGTTCCTTGCAATTTCTACAACTCCACACAGGACAGATGGGTCAAATCAAGTGCAATGGTGATTACTCTGAAGAATTCCCAATCAGCAATAGAGTGAAAAGCAAGGCGTATTAGCCCCTACACTCTTCGTGATCTTCTTCAGCATGATGCTGAGAGAAGCAAAGGAGGATTTAGACGAGGGGATTTATATCAGATTTAGGACCGACGGCAGCGTATTCAATTTAAAAAGGCTTTTGGTCCACAAGAAGACCTTTGCAGATGACTGCGCCGTCCTGGCACACACAGAAGAAGCTCTGCAGGTCATCGTAGACCGTTTTTCACAGGCAGCCAAGGCATTCGGTCTGACTATAAGCGTGAAGAAACTGAAGTCCTCCACCAAAAAGCACCAGGGACCGTGTACACTGCTCCCCACATAAGCATTCATGGCCATCCCCTTGACATGATAGAGCATTTCACCTACCTGGGCAGCGTCATATCAAACAACGCTACGGTGACCAAAGATGTGGATAACCACCTCTCAAAGGCAAGCAGTGCATCTGGCCACCTCCAGAACAGAGTGTGGAAAAACCCACTCCTAGCGACTCTCCACAAAGATGGAAGTCTACCGAGCTGCTGTACTGTCCACAGTGCTATACGGATAGAGACATGGGTGCTGTACCGGAAACAAATAAAGTGGCTAAAGCAGTTCCATCAGAGATTCCTCCGGTCCATCATGGGCATGAAGTGGAAGGTCTACGTAATGAATATAGATGTCATAGAAAGAGTTCAACTGCAAAGCATCGAGTCAATGCTCATGCTAAAACAACTTCACTGGGCAGGGCACATCACCCGGATGCCTGACACTCACATGCCAAAAGCAGTATTCTATGGGGAGTTGGTCCAAGGCAAACACAATACAGGCGCACCACACAGAAAAAGATTCAAGGACCAACTGAAGAAACAACTATCCCAAGCGGACATCACCCCCAAGACTTGGGAGCAGTCAGCATCAGATAGAGGCAGCTGGAGAGCTTCAACGCTCCGGGGAACCCATCACTTCGAGGAAACCAGACGTCAGAACATACAGGAGAAGAGAGGGAGAAGGAAATACCCAGGTCCGCAGCCCCACAATGCAGGCCAGATCTACACCTGCCCACAATGCCACAGGTCTTGTAGATCACGAACTGGATTAATTAGTCATCAAAGGGCGTGCCGCCCATCCCTGGCGGGAACTTCCCACTAATCTTCGCAAGCAAAGAACTAGCCAATCAATCACTCGACCATACAACCTCTCAGAAAGTCGGCCTTCATTTACTCCTGCAGTTTGAGAACAGAATTCAATACCAAGTCACTGAGATCTCTTCTGCTGACTAGTTCAACTATGTTGCATCTGACCAAACAAAAACAGACGACACTTTTGATGAGATTAATCTTTTAGCAAAACACTTTATTTACAAATGCAGGATAAATAAAATCAAGCCAAATGTAATACACTTTTTGAGAGATTTGAAACACAATTATATAGTTGAAAAATACATTTTTTTCAAGAAAATGAAGCTTGCAGATTTCTTTAAAAAGTGGTACCCTTATCAGTGTATTCTTGATGAGGTACAGTGATGGATAATGATGTAAAGATGTATGCTTGTATACAAATATGTCACTCCGAGTGTGCATCTTTTATTAATGCAATCATGGTAACACCAGGTTAGATCAGTTTGTTTCATGCTACATTGTTCAAGGCTCAGTCTCACTCTGTATAATAATGTAATGTGTGTGTGTGTGTGTGTGTGTGTGTGTGTGTGTGTGTGTGTGTGTGTGTGTATGAATATGAGTACATGTATAGATAGATATGTTCATATGTGTCTTTGTGAAAGTGTACTTTACAATTACCTTTTGTTCCACTTTTCACAGTAGTAAGAAATATTCATTTATTATTAGTTCAATGTATGTATGAAAATCTCTGCGCACTGTCCTCTTTCTGCGCATATGTATCTCTTCTGTTACTTGAATAAAATGTATGAGGGGAAAAAAAACTATGTTGCATCGACCGTTTTGATTTATCTGAATGACTCTCCAGTCAATATAAGCGCTAAAGTATCTTCACTGTCTTGGCCAGCTGAAGAGAAGAGTGTTAAAGGATGGTGGGCTGCAGTGGACGATGGAACATCATCCTGTGTTATACAATCGATTGAGAGAAAGGCGGACAGCCATTTTCTGGGGAAGCTGGAGATGGAGGGAGTGGGGGGGGGGGGGGGGGGGGGGGGGGGGGGGGGGCATGTCACCAGTCCGGAGTTGTGAAGTTCAGGAAGATAAATTGTCATCCATACTTTGCCTCGTGTCCATTGCCAGACAGGTCATCCATGACGGCTGTGTGGTGTATGGCGACGCAGTTTGTGAAACGATATTGTATTCATGTGGGGCAAGGACTGGAATGTCCTCTATTCCGGGCTAAGAGACGCAGCATAGCACATGTACAGTTTCTGCTGAGTTGTGAGGTGGATTCTCTACTGCTGAACACACAAGGGAAGACAATTCGCTATTGTGAATACATTTGAGTTGCAGGGCCATTTGCCTGTCTTTGCAAACCCCTTGATTGCATTGGCAGTTGAAGCCACTCTGATGTTGGCACCACTGAAAGGAGCACAAATCTAGAAGGCTGTTGTCTGTCTTCGAGGACTGACTCTTACCTAAGCTTTTTATTCCCGTTCTTAATACACCTACTATGGACTGAAGCAGGAAATGTTTAGAGGCTGAAGTTTTTTCTGATGTATGGGGAGAAGAGAAAGCACGACTTTTTACTCTCTGGCAAACTCAACAGCTTCAACAGATCACGTGAGGCGTATCCATTCAAAATGAGAAGAATCTTGTTGGTACGCTATCGCCTCATCGATGCTGCAAAGTGTTGAAGCCACAGTGGAAATGTCGCTCTTTCCATCCAACCAGATTCATTGCAGGTCACCAAACCTCGCGATGGGGCCCCGCTGGGTAGTTGAGGGTTATGCTTTTTCGCTTGAAAATGATGACAGGGAAAAACGAACTGTCCCGCTGTATGGCAACAGCAAACCAAGGTGGTTGGTGTGCCTCTCTCCCTACTGGATATGGCTCCTGTTTCATGCTTTCCTTTTCGGCCAAGAACCTTTTGATACTTGTTCTGCACAGTGCTATCCCCGTCTCATTCATATCATATCTTCTTGTTCCACTGAATTGGTGATGATAATAAAGGCCTTTCAGAAGCTGAAAAAATCGCCCAGTGCTCTGCTTCTTAAAGACATTTCCTCTGTCAAATGAAGTCATTCCACGTTGCCGCATGGAAACTTCTGGACACGTTTTCAAGAACAGCTACAGCCATTCTTTTTCCAGCTGATCGTTTTTCATTATTCAACCCATGGGCAATGCCATTCCAGGCTGCGATCTTCAAAGACAAGTTTTGTGAAAGTCTTTCGAGTGAAAACAAAGAACACTGTTTCGCTGCCAAGAATATGATCAGCAAGTTCATTCTCAAAGTCATGGGAAGATTTGTAGGCTTCCTAAAATACTTTCTGGCGTCGGTTGCATATTCATTCCTGTCGTCCATGTGGTTTTTTAGTGTCATGGTGGGAATCCCCTACAGTTTTGCATCTGATCGAAGGCCCATGTTGTCATTCGTTACAGAAATTATTGCTTGCGACAGCAAGTCATGGAACCCCATGGACAAAATGCTTTAGAATGATAAATAGCTTGAAATATATTATGGAACCCCTTGGACAAAATGCTTTAGAATGATACATAGCTTGAAATACATCATGGAACCCCTTGGACAAAATGTTTTAGAATGATGAATAGCTTGAAATATATCATGGAACCCCTTGGGCAAAATGCTTTAGAATGATGAATAGCTTGAAATACATCATGGAACCCCTTGGGCAAAATGCTTTAGAATGATGAATAGCTTGAAATGCATCATGGAACCCCTTGGGCAAAATGCTTTAGAATGATAAATAGCTTGAAATATTTCATGGAACCCCTTGGGCAAAATGCTTTAGAATGATGAATAGCTTGAAATGCATGATTAACACAGTAATTTGACTCGTCAACATTTTTAATCAAAATTGCGATCGTTGATCTAGAAGTAAGACAAACGCCCCAAAATTCCGAACAGTCGGCTTGTATATCCGAACTGTTTTCGGAATTAAGTTTATCAGTGTGCTCGGAATTGCAGTTTAACACTAGTCTCTCACTGAACTTTCTTTTGCTAGAAGAAATGCTTACTAGCATATACCAAGTGCCCATTTTTGACTCGAGAACAGCGCTAGTGTACTAATGAAATAATAAATTCATCTGAAGCTTGACTTGTTTTAATATGCCCTTGCTGAATTTTAGTCAGAAATAAGAGAGACTGATGCAAAAAAAAAAAAAAAAAAAAAAAAAAAAAAAAAAAAAAAAAAAAAAAAAAAAAAAAAAAAAAAAAAAACTTTTGGATGTCCAAAGTGATGTCGCCATCATACCCGGTGGGAATAATCACGGTTGGTTACTCTATCTTCTAGCTAGATTCTGGTTATTCCAGTTTTCTCCCTTCATTCAAAAGCAGTCAGTTCAGTTGACATGAAGTAATGACAGGCGTACAGAGCTTCCTTAGCACCCATTTACGAAACTATGGACGCTTAGGATACTTTCATTCTAGTCAGATTTTTTCCCTCCAGCACTGCAAATCTATTCAGCCTATGTTGTGTGTTTTTAAGCTTTTATGTGGATTTGATACACTGATTATTTTATGTAATTTCACTTCCTTTGTTCTTTCTCTGTGTTCCCGCCATCTCATGCTTGTTACATGTTTTTGCATTTCTCTTTGGCTCAAGGGAGTTAACGAGTAAATATCATTGTCCATTGCTCATTGATCAGAATTAGTCGACTGATTGTATATACCAAACTTTCCCCTATATGACAAATACTCATGAGTGTATTCACCGTGAGAATACTTTACATCTTACACTGTGACATTGTCATGCTATCTGTCACGTTACCCGTAATTGGACCTGGACCAATTCTCTTCAAAAGTTAGGTGAGAATCTTCTGTCCTCATCCATTCGAGAAAATCACACAAAGTAGATTACAAATGATTGCCGATTGAGTCTTTAATTCATTCATGGCAACAATAAGCTGTTAATGGACAAGATCAGACACGTGACTATGATCCATTTTGTTTTCTCCCTCCAACCAGTCTTCTTCAAAAATGATCCTCTTCAAACAAAAGCCTAGCTGAATTAAACAATAACAACAACAACAAAACTAAAACGAAGCAAACCAACAAACAAACATCATCTCAGTCAGATTCAGTTAGATCAACTCCGTTGGGCGTAGTATCTTTGGTCTGATGGAGAAAAGAACAGAAGTGGGAGATAACATTTGGAGAAAGAGATGATGTGCTGGGATGCGTGAGGATGGGCTGAAAATGCCTGCATATCTGCTTTTTATGTTGACGGCGGCGATGCAGGAAAATAAAGATTATTCCATTTCAGATTTTTTTTGTATAGTCCAAAGTCACTGATGTCATTGATATATGTTACTTTGATTTTTAAACGTTGCATTTATTTGATTCTAAATCACCATGAAATGCACCAATCATGTTAAAATATATTTTCTTCACAATCAGCGCTCCCCAGAAAATTAGCTTCGTGCATATTAGCAAAGTATACTATTTAATATGCTACAGCAATCATAAAAAACTCGCTTGGAAGACTAAGCACCTTAAACACATTTTCCCTGTTAACTGTGGTTGCACATGAAGATTCAGAAAGGACCCAGTCTGGATGGTGGAAATAATGGTTTTGTGAACAGTCTAATATTAACATTTCTGCAGTTTTAACAATAAAATTATTTCATACCCGGATCCTCCTTTCAAACCTGTCAAACATTCGATTTTCGGTTCAAGAATGGAACCCAGAAAAAAAGATTGAACATAAATTGTATTTTGATGACGTTCTTTTTCAGGTTGAAACGATCTTCTCCATCTCTTTGAAAGGAAGAGCCGACTCGAATGGGATCTCGCACACATCGTTGACAATGGGAGAGGTCGTGTTCAAGAAAGCCTTGGCTCGTTCCTCGATGGTGTACAGCACTTTTTCTGAAACAGTAAGGGTTTTCGTCATCACTATCGTAAGGAACAGTGACAAGAACTAGCCCATGCCAACCGAAGCAGGGTAAGGTAAGGTAATGTTGCTTATAGCCCAGCCGACCGCAAAGGGCCACATCAGGGCTGTCACCGAGTTGAAGTCACATCACAAGTCATTAAAAAGAAAAAAAAAAAATCATCCACACGACCCTTTAAAAGACACCCTCTAAAAACACCGGAAAGTTTGTTAAAAAATCTTTCCTGCGTAAAAATCTTTGATCAGATGAAAATGTTGATCTCTTTCAGAAATTCAAAGGTCACATCATGTGGGGCATCTCTGAACATGGAGTCTGCCATTAATTGTTTATGTCTCACATCATGCAACTCCCAACACTCTAAAAGAATATATTTCACTGTGAGTGGTATATGACTTGGAATGTATTACGGAGCTTCTTCACTTTTTAAAACATAAGAATGGGTGTAAAAGGAGTGGCCTGTATGCAAACGACACAAAAACTGTTTCTTCTTTACGGCCACCTCGGGAACATGGTTAAAACTCTTTCAGGTTTGGACGGATATAAAATAGTTTGTTATCCGTCTGCAAGTTCCATTCCTCTTGCCAGAGTTCTTTGACGTAAGCCTGGGCTTTGGGTTTCAGGTCAGTGTGAGGGATCAGATAATCTGCTCAACCCTTTCCTTGTGGCACTCTCGGCAAGTTGATCAACCAACTCGTTGCCTCGAAATCCAACATGGCTGGGAACTCAAGCAAAAACTATGTCGTGTCCATCTGATTCCAGGGAGGTGTATTTTCAGCAGTTGAGGGTGCTTGAGGTTAAGTCCTGCAATGGCATCTGCAAAAGCAGAAAGGGAGTCCGACAAAATGAGGAAAATCTAAGCAGTGGTTCGAGCAGCCGCACTGGCATCATCATTTCACCACTGGCACTAACACGTTACTATCCTTTTCTATCGCAATCACAAGAAATGGTCTACAGGTATGAGGGCGCGTAGTCAAATGGTTTGGAGCGTTCGTGCGCGTAGGTAACACTTGTGAGTTCTATTCCTGGGATTGGGTCTGTACTGACACGAAAACTCTGTCTGTCCACACTGCAGTAAAGGAGTATTTGATACACTCAGGTCAGGGAAAGTTAAAGGTGGCGGAGGGAGATGGATAGGGGGAGACTAAAGATGTGTATCTGATATAGCCTAAAACACAAGGATGACATTGAACAAGCTGCGACTAAACAAGGATTAATCTGAAATGATATATGCTTGTTCTGCCAAAGACGTTCTTAGATACTGCCCCTCTTACTTTCTGGTGTCTATCAATGATTTTAAAATCACATTTTCTATTTATGTACGCAATTTATGCGTCAGTCATGACTTTTTTATGTCACGTTTTCCGCTTGTGTACACAATTTTGGCGTCACTCGTGACCAGACTCTTAAACACACAAACGAAAAGGCCCCTACTTACGAGTGAGTTGACGTTTGTGGTAGTTTTCCGAGAGTAAGTTTCCGTAAACGGAGGAAGATTGGTGCTTCAAATAATGATCTGAATCTTAGCTCACAATCACTGTGAACCGATGCTTGTGTATCCAGAGTAGACCATCATCTGATTTGACAACAGAATCGTATTGTTTTGGTCTTTTAAAAAAATTGGCGGGCAAATATCCCTCCCATTTACGGAAACCTGCTCTCAGGAAAATACATTTAGACGTCAACTTACACTTAAGTTATGTTTAGTTGTTGTTTTGTGTAGTTTCCAATAAAACGTCAATGTGTTTGAGAGTTCAATATTTGTTGCCCCCTACGCTCACAGCCAAACTATATCCTTACACAAACGACTTCAACGTTTCAGCCACCCCGTCCCCCACCCCCATCCCCCACCCCTTACGCACACAGTAGAACAGTATCCTTACACAAACACACACTCTCTTGAGGGAGCAAATCTGTCCCGTTGGTCAATGTTTTGTTCCTTGCTATCGATTCTCTCGTCTTTCCTTTTCCTCCTTGTTTTTGTTTTGCTTTGTTGATTATTTCTGTGGTACAGTTTAGTTGCACTTGAACTCGATAAACTGTTTTATTGCCTTGAAAATGCACTTATGCCATAGTAAGAACATATATGCATTCAGGTGCATGTGTGCACCACACACACACACACACACACACACACACACACACACACACACACACACAGAGTGAGAGAGAGAGAATCAGTTCAAAGCTTTAAAAAAATGATTGCTGTAAAATTCTTGTATTTGGGGCATGGAGGATAACAAATTCATCTAAACAAATGTGCACACAAAGCGACCTTTTCTGAGAAATGCTCCACGAATGCAAACGAAACCAGACAACAGACAGATCTATACAATTTTCCCGATTTTAATAGAATAGACTTGTTTGCACTCAAAGGATTAAATAATGAAAACATCAATATAACAGAAACAAAAAAATGGGGGGGGGGGAGTGGGTGGAATGGTGGGAGTGATGAAAACTTGTTTCGACTTTTCAAAATATTTTTACGTACTTTGTCATATTCATTTCACCGTCTGTTTTCATACATGCTAATCTTGTACGTTGTAGTACATTTACATTTGTTCCCCCAGCCCACCTCACTCCCTACCCCCACTCTCTCCTTCCTCTTCATTACTGTTATTCTCATTTTTTTTTTTTTTTTTTGTTTGTTTGTTTATTATTTTTTATTTTTTTTTTGTTTTTTCATTTCTCTTCTCTTTTCATTTGATGTTCCTCTATGATTACATGACCGCTTTGCTTGCTTCTTTGCTTTCTTACATTAATTGATTTCACTGCATGTTGTAGTCCCTACTCAGGCCGAGGACTGGATGTAAAAAAGCACGTCAGTGCATGTATATATATATATATATATATATATATATATATATATATATATATATATATATATGTGTGTGTGTGTGTGTGTGTGTGTGTGTGTGTGTGTGTGTGTGTGTGTTGTTGGCCTGTACACCAACATTCCTCATGACGATCTCAGAACAGCATTACACCATTTCCTGGATAACCACTGCAGTACAGATATCCCACCAGCCACTGAAGTTGTGCGAATGGCAGACCATGTGTTACAAAATAATGTATTTCGTTTTGATGACAACACATACCACCAAATCTTTGGCACAGCGATGGGCACCCCACTTGCCCCTGCAGTTGGTAATTTTTCATTCATGGCGTGGCTGGAACAACAAGTACTAGCCTCTAGTCCTGTTTCTATCTCTGATCATTTGGAAACATTTCATGGATGACTTTTCTGTCCTGTTGGGTGAAATCAGAAGATGAATTGGAATAGTTTATGGATCACATTAACCCGTTCCATGAAACCATAAAATTCACCTTCGAAACATCGCCATACAATATCCCATTCCTGGATATAGCCATTTCCGTAAAAGATGGATTCCTTCAAACAGATCTCTATATAAAGCCCGCGAGTGCACATTCTTACCTTAGCCCCCAGTCATGTCATCCTGGACATGTACACAGGAGCATTCCATTCATTCAGCCAGTTCCTGAGGCTTAAGAGACTGTGCTCAGACAATGTTGTGTTTGAAGAAAGGGCCCGGGAAATGTCCAAACGCTTCGAGTCACGTGGCTACAAGCAGACGTTGTCCAAACAGCAGCAGAAAAAGTCACACGGATTCCCCGACAAGAGGCGCTCCAGTAAATGTCAAAACAAGCGTCAGAACCTCGCCCACCTCTGATCGTGACACACAACACTGCCAACCCACCATTGAGATCCTGGAAACGAGAGCTGCATCAAGCCTCACACAAGAGGATGAAAAAAACAGATCTTCAACCTCCTTTAGTGGCAGAAAGGAACAGCCACTCCTTGAGGACTATGCTCATGTCCTCTTGCCTACCAGCTCTTGTTGATGACTGTCCTGGATCCTACAAATATGGGAGGAGAAGTGTGTGTTATGCCAGGTCCACGTTGTGGAATCCACATCATTGAGATCGTCCAGAACTGGAGAGTTGTTCGAGCTCCGCAACAGAATGACATACGAAACAAGTAATGTCATTTACCTTCTGTTCTATGACATGTGCACTGACACACAGTGTGTTGGAAAGACAAAGAACAGTCTCAAAACAAGGTTTTACCAACACAGATCAAACATAAACAACACGGGCACACGCATCACATCACACTTCAACAGGCCACAACACTCGCTCTCCGACATAAAATGCCTACCAATAGAGAAAGTGCACTCTGACACAAAACAAAAACGACCGCAGCGGGGAGGCATTCTGAATAAGGAAATTGCAGACATTACATCCACTGGGTTTGAACAGTCTACAGTAACATGTTGTCACCATCCATTTTCTTGTGGAGCTTGAGTACTTCTCCTGTAACAACATGTTTTCACCATCAATTTGTTGCGGAGCTGAATACTTCTCCTGTAACAACAGGTTTTCACCATCATTTGTTGTGGAACCTGAAAACTTCTCCTGTAACAAAATGTTTTGGCTATCATTTGTTGTGGAGCTCGAATACTTCTCCTGTAACATGTTTTCGCCAACATTTCTTGTGGACCCTGAATATTTTTCCTGCAACATGTTTTCACCATCATTTTGTTGTGGAGCCCGAATACTTCTTCTGTAACAACATGTTTTTTCGCCAACATTTTTTGTGGAGCCTGAATACTTCTCCTGTAACAACATGTTTTCACCATCATTTTGTTGTAGAGCCCAAAGACTTCTTCTGTAACAACTTGTTTTCACTATCATTTTGTTGTGGAGCCTGAATGCATCTCCTGTAACAAAATGCCTTCGTCATCATTTTCTGTGGAGAGTCTGAATACTTCTCCTGTAACAGCATATCTTCGTCATCATGTTGTTGTGGAAGCCCCTTGGAGACTCTGAGCTTACTGAAGGCTCATTTTGAGAAGCATTTATTATGCCCCATTCACCCACTCAAGCACATACTGTTAGTTAGGCAGAATTTGTCTACCGCTGCAGATATGAATGCTCATCTTCCCCCTATTTCTTCAATCTAAGACATAAGAGCAAGCTTTGTGTATAATTCAATATATTTCTTGCAGTCATTGCAACACCGGGCTGCTCTGTAAATTGCCTGAATGGCGCTCAGTTACTTATCCTTGGATTATATATATATGTTATTACATATGATTTTAAAGACCAGTTATGATGTGTTGATCTCGGGCAAGTTAGACAAGATACGGGTGAGTGAGTGAGTTCTTTAATTTAGCGTCTGTTCACAGCTGGTGATATTACACTTCTTTTTTTTAACTAAAAAAAAAAAAAGGGAGCAAGCGGAAGGGGAATGTTTATAAAAAAAAAAAATTAATCTGATGCAAGGAAAGCACTTTTGCTGTTTGCACAAATTCTGGTTTGTGGGTTATTGTTTTGATAGAATCATGTGCAGAAGTGTATTATGAAGTTAATATCGAACAATGAAAAAGAATATGGTCCACTGATAGAAGGCTTGAACAATCGCATGCTACGTTTTTGGAAAATATGGTTTTCCCTGAATTCAGATGAAGCCAAGATAACAGGATCATTATCTGTTGTATCAGGTAAGGTAGGCTTCTACTGGAGGATTACTAGAAGATTGTTGCTTTGAACTCGGGTAAGATAGACAAGGATTAGAGGATTATGGTATATTGCTATCAGATAAGATGGGCAAAGATTTTGAATTTTCAGTCCTGTCAGTAAAACGTAGCACTAATGATAGTTGAATACCCAATAGCCTATGCACATAATAAAACAAAAGAAAACAAAGGAACAACATACTATCTTTCATATCGAGCATATTCACAGTCAGAAAGAGTATTCTCTCTAGCTAGAGCTGTAATAAAAGCGATGCTGTTTTATCAATGTTGCCATACAGGCTGCACACCAAAAATTAATTCGCCAAGGCCTTGCTTAAAGAGTCGAGTATTTATAGACTGGCTCAATTAGATTGCTTTGAGAATTTGTATTGTGTCTGAAAGTTGATTCTGCTCATTTTCTTTCATTTGGCTCTCGAGGTACAAGCCAGGTGGTTTCAAGCAGACAGACTAAAATCAAAGGAATGGGATTATTTTTGTACTTGAGGCTGGCGCAAAGAAAGGGTGAAGGGTGAGTGCAAAGGCCTGAAATGAATGTGTGTCAACTAAGGGGAAGGTCATGTATTTGAAGATTGTTTGTGATTTCATCGGTGAAGATCCCCCCAAACAAGGGAAAAAAATTGGTGGGGAGTTGTTCTTTTGATAAATTATCAGTTTAACATGAAATGGTGGTTCAAATTTTATGGTAGGCCTCAACACGCTAACAAGGATTGTATAGTGCTGTAGAGCAAAATCCGAATTGTGGCATGCGGCCACAGAGTGTATTGAGAATCTTAGCATATTACTTTCTTACCCGTCAGCTCGTACACACTGTACTGTGTGCTGGATATGGTTTGAAGGTACCAGCAGAAGTACAGATTGACGTTGTATTGTTCAAACAAATCCGTGGGCTCTGATCTGAAACAGACGGAGGAGGGACGTGGGATGGGTGTCACTTTAGGAAGAATTTCTCTCTCTCCTCTCTCTCTCTCTCTCTCTCTCTCTCTCATGGCATCCCATTACTGTTGAATTACTGTTGAACGGGCCCAGAGGGAGACTATCGACCGGTGTCATAGCCGAAACTGTCTGCCCTTCCCAACCTTATCCGCGAGCGTCTGTCTCTTTTTTCGTCCCTTCCCCAGAGAGTTTAGGCTGCGAGGAATGCCTGAACGCCCCCCCCCCCCCCCCCCCCCATACCGCCCCACCTCCCCAATACCTTCCCCCCCCCCCCCCTCCCCTCCATCGCTCGTATTGTCCTCCCTTTCGATCCGATCTCTTCCACCCGTAAAAAGATCACTCACCAGCTCCAGCTACGGTTACACAAGTGTGAACCGAGACAGGGTTTGTTCACGTGTTATCAGTTTAGACAGTTTATAATGTTCACCAAAATATAAGAAAGTGATCGGAAAGACTGGTTTGCCATAGAGAGAGAGAGAGAGAGAGAGAGAGAGAGAGAGAGAGAGAGAGAGAGAGAGAGAGAGGCCACAGTTTAAAACAAAAATCACCTTTTGCTGTGACACTTGCTCAACTTTTACGAGGCTTTTAGTTAGCAGATCAACATGCCACTTGTGTCTATTGTGTAGTTTGAGTCGATGCAACTGAAACGTACAACGTATCTGCTATTTAACGGACTCCAGTTTGTACTTCTCACATACACACACAAACCAAAGCGAGTTCACCCTAAATTTGGTAGGTGAGGAATAAATCACTCACACAAAAAACAAACAAACAAACGGACAAAAAAACTAAACAACATAAAACAAAAACAAACAAACGAAAAACACGCGCAAAAAGAACAACTGTGCCCCTTCAGTAGTTTGACACTTATCCGCACCCGACATATGAAACACACAAAACAAAAGTCTTGTGTTACTCAACAGTCATAGCAAAGCGAATGTTCATCAGAGCATGCCATGATGACTCTTGTTGGAGGGCAGTGGTATTGGGGGGGGGGGGGGGGGGGGGGGGGGGCACTTTGATCATGACATCAAGACTTGACAAAATGTTGTGGAATGTTACCTTTGGTGAGGAATGAAACGTATAAGACATCGCGCAACAAGTCTCAGAATGTGACAAATGCTGTCGGCAAGATGAAATCTGAGAAGTCTGCCACTGCTCGTGTGTGTGTGTGTGTGTGTGTGTGTGTGTGTGTGTGTGTGTGTGTGTGTGTGAAAGAGAAGCAGATGAAAAACTAACATCATAATGTAAAAGTAATGAATATAGGGGAAATCTTTGAGGAGACAAGGGAGGTCAAGAAGACTAAACAGGGTGATCAACTCTCCTGTTCAGTAACACAAGCATTGTCGGTCACCGAAGTGCGGACAGTGCTTTTATCTTATTTTTACATGCATAATAAAAAAAAAGTGAAGAAATATCGATATAAATGAACAGGGGTAGGGACCAAGAGAAAAACACTAGATGCAAGAAAGGATCAACTCCCTCCCTCTCCCCCCACCTCTTCCCCACACACATACACACACATGGACGTCCTCTACTCACACAAAAAACGTAGTAGTTGTTCTCCTGAATAAAGCAATTGTAGCGGAGGGTCTTCTGCCAGAAGCTGATTCCAAAACAGACTGGTGGAGTTGACATCTATGGCACACTCCACTGTTCCGGAGTCCACGATGTTCCACTGACCTTGAACAGTGTCAGGCAGAGTGCACGTACCGCTCATCCCTGCAACAATGGGCACACAGTGTGTAGTATGTTATGCTGTGCTGTGTTTGGTTGGGTTGTTTTGTATTGTACAGCACTGGGTTTTTACGGTAAAGCATGGCCATGGCATTGTGTTGTATTAAAGTGCGAGGCATTGCTTTGTATGCACATCGATTGTATTGTGTTGCACAGCATTTTATATTCTGTGGTACTCTCTGTCGAACTGCATTCTACTAGACTATGTTGCACAGCATCATACTGCGGTTGTGACAAATTTGTGTTGTATTGACCAACACATTTTCGGTGCCGGTGTTGTATTAAATAGTGTCGCCGTGAAATAGGGTCGCTACTACAGTATTTCACGTGAAATTTTGTAGTAGCGACAGTAATTCATGTGAAATAGTGTAGCAGCGGCAGTAATTCACATGGGAAAATGCAGTAGCGACCGCATTCCACGTGAAAAGTGATCGCACGACAATATCTCATGACATACGCTCATGAAATGTTACCGCTATCCATGAAATATTGCAGTTTGCGACAATATTTTGCGACAGTGCCCATGAAATAATGAAGGTGGTGAAATATAGTCGCTTTTTGCGACAAAAATTCACGTGATAATACTGCTTATCCATAATTAATACTAATTTTAAAATACTGACAGATTATGAAGCCCGCATCTCTCTCTCTCTCTCTCTCTCTCTCTCTCTCTCTCTCTCTCTCTCACACACACACACACACACACACACACACACACACACACACACACACACGTCCTTTTCAGAGAAAACAATAAATGTAGCTATGTTTGTTTGCTAAATTTTGAGATTGGCCTCAAAGCATTCCCAAAGCAGAGATGGATGTGGAAAGTCCTTATTCAAAATATAATAATAAAAAAGTCCAACATCGACTGTTTTCTAAGAAACAGGCACATGTGATGATTATCTGATTTATTTTCTCTCTGTCGTTTTGTTTGTAATATCTCCTCTTGAAAGAAATTCATTCACCCACTGAAGCATGTATGCATACACACACACATTCATGAAACGTTTACTGCTATAAGGCCGAATATCACGTGCATGGTTGTATGAGTGCAAATTCATCTTGCATTTTGATATTTAGTAGACTGTAGTTTGTTGCATTTTCATATATTCTTTAAATCTTGATTTACATTTGGAAACGATCGACTAGGATATGCATGCTGTTTGAGAATGGGTTTCGGGCTTTCATCACCTCTAAATCTGAGTGTGCTCAGATCGTTTGGCCTTCTGGGCAGCCAAGCGCTAATAATGATGTGCACATGACCCTGAAGGAAATAAAGCAAAACCTGGGTTTTTCCTTTTTTTTTTAATTACTGACATTGTTTTTCTTTGTTGCATGTTGGTATACTTTTGCATTTCATAATTTGCTTTTTTCATATAATATTCAAACTGTTATGCGTTTGCTAATCGCTTATATTTCCTCAAGTAATCCCGTCTTTGGGTAATTTTTTTTCTCTTAATTAGGTGATTCCTACTTTAATAAGTTCACTAATTTACTGTGGCACATCGCCAAATTGAGAACAGTTGCCAAATGTTCCACGTTCAACTAGGGGGATGAGGCATATGGTTTGACACTATTGACGGCTAACCATCGACAATTTGTTATGCATCAAAGAGGGAAAAGTGAATTTTGGGGGAGAGGGGGGGGGGGGTGCGTTTACAAAACAGGATTTTACGGAAAATGCCCTAGCGTCAGTGTTTTACAGGTATGGATTCATGGCTTATTGTTAGCGAAACCTCTAAATCTGAGTGTGCTCAGATCGTTTGGCCTTCTGGGCAGCCAAGCGCTAATAATGATGTGCACATGACCCTGAAGGAAATAAGCAAAACCTGGGTTTTTTCCTTTTTTTTTTTTTTTTTTTTTTTTGTTTGTTTGTTTGTTTGTTTTGTTTTGTTTTGTTTTTTTTGAACCAACTTTTCCGTCTTAGTCGCATAGCAAAGTGTTGGCGGTTTACCGTCCATAGCGTTAAACGATTTGAGCACCCCCAGTCAAACGTGTTTAACAACACATGATGATAAGAGCGCGTTGGACGGGCTTCATCGATGAATATCCTCACATATATTCACATAAAAAATCACTAAAAATAGTATTATCATGACGCTTTATTTTTGTCCTCAACAACAAACGAAGTTTATGTTTTATAATGTGTAGACATGCTATTTTCACAGAAAAACAAGTACTGAAATTAAAAAAAAAATAGTACTTTAGTAGATCTCCCCTTTCTAGGAAGTGCGTTGCTCAAAATGACGGGGGAGGGGGGGGGGGGGGGGGGGGGGGGGGGGGGGGGGGGGTTGTGTGGGGGAATTCGTGTGTATGTGCGTCGCGCTCAAAATGAGGGGAATTTTTGTGTGAATGCGTCGCTCAAAATGAGGGGGATTTGCACTGGCAAAGGGAGATCTACGCGTTCGTTCGAACACATTTCTAGTATTGATATTTAAAGTGAATATCAAAGATTCGTAAACAAAAGCAACTTTTCTTTTTAGGAATTATAAAGAATTACAAAGTAAATTAGATGAAGGAAACCCATTTCACTAATATCAAATAAAATTACTGACATGTGTCAATGAGAAAACACTTTGAGAAACCATCACGTACTTGTGTCAAAGTTAAAAAAAGAAAAAAGAAGCTACCCTCCAAGGGATGAAAAAAATTGAATGCAATGTAAGTTGTTTGAAAAAAAATCAAAGGAACAATTAGAATCTTTTAAAATAAAATGTAAATGAAATTAAATAGACATTTTACATAAATGTCGAAGGGATGTAAGCATTCACAGTTTCCAATCCAGGAAGTTTGTGTGCTGCTAAAGCCACGTATATAGCATTTTTTTCTTTAATAAGGAGAACATAATTAATACTATCCACTCTTTCACGGACTTTTACTATGGAATGAGAATGAGCACAAAAACCACACTTCTAATAACATGAAAATAAAGTAGACAGATTTTGCAGGGTCTTCTTTCACAAATGCTGATGATTGTTTCACTCAGTGAAAATGGAGCAGCGATGGTTAATCGTAGAATATATTTAAAATAAGAGAAAAAAAGATTGTGTAGTATGAAACGAAATGTTCAAATGGAATCAACGAACGAAAAATATTAAGGATAGCCTTAAATATTATGTCCTATTAATATCCGCAATAAGGATGCAAAAATCTCAAGAACATCAATATGAAGCGCACACACAACTAATATAAATGGCTGCAATGACATATAAAAGTAAAAGACTAAAATGTTAGCAAATATAAAGACGAACGTTTCTAATACAGGTGCGATAATTGTCAGAAAGCGCCGTGACGAGCATGACGAGCGTGTTTAAACGTCCAGCATGATATCGCAATGCCCCGTGTCGAGCGTGTTCAAACGTCCAGCACAATATCGTAATGCCCTGTGACGAGCGTGTTCAAACGTCCGCCACAACATCGAAAAGCACTGTGGCGAGCATGTTTAAATGTCCAGCACAACATCAAAATGGGGGGGGGGGGGGGGGGGGGGGAGGGGATGTAGCGGGCATGAGATGCTGTGGACATATTTTGTTTGTTTCTCGTTTTTCTGGTTCCAGGGGGGTACAAAGGTTTATAAGGAACCCAGTACTCGGGAACATTCGAGTCGAGTTGGTCTTTCCACACAAACACGGTGCGTTTGCACAGAGTTGCAAATGCTGAAATTTCGAGGTCAGTGCCCCAAAGAGGTCCCGAAGCCTTTCCTGGAGTTGCTGGTGTGTCCATACCTCGCGACAAGTACTGTTCAGGTTCTTCTTGGAGGATGCATCTGAAGATTCCCGATGGATCAGACTCATGTATTCCGTGATTCCGCGTCTTACAGCTGGGTGGTTGTTTCAGCTCTCCAGTCACGAAATAACTGAAAGAACGGAACAGGTAGCTTCCGTCGCCCTGTGTTTTGTATGTGTTTGTGCTCTTTGGTGGCGAGAAAGATGAAAATTGTTTCTGTGTTCCCAAACTTTGGACTATTCTTCCAGCTGCCCTCAGAAATCCCCAGCAACGTCGCCACCGTTTTCATCTCCTTTTCATCACGTGCACGGAATTGGTATCGAACTTCTTCTTCTGGGCGCACAACGTGCTTCTTCTTTGGTGCTTCCCCTGCCTTTGCAACATGTTCAAACGCAAACTGACACAGCTCGCTTCGCACCGTCCAGATATGCATTGTTCACATGCGTTATTCTTGTAATGACATATGGCCCTGAAAAGTGGGGATCAAGCTCTTCGACTTTCCTAGAACGTTTTCGCGAATTTTGCAACAGGACACGCTCTCCCTCCTTGAATAATGGTTTTTCGCGTTTTTCATCATACTGTTTCTTATATTTTTGTTGCTCTGCCTCAATGTTTTCGTGTGCTGTCTGGTGCATGTGCTGTTGAGAAACTAGCCTTGCAGTCTTGGGAATCTGCAGCTGCTGTTTTGTCCTGTGTGTCGTTTCCTTGAAGGATTTCCGCAGCTGCCAGGTCCAACTCGTCTTCGTCTTCAATCGAACAATCGATGCGAGGTTTACACCCAAATGCTAACTCATATGGTGAATATTTTGTTGACCTCGGGGGGTGTGCCAGCGCATCCCTCTCAGAACTTGATTAAAAAATTTTGGCCAGTCACCTTTGTGCTCTGTCAGTTTTCTCAGACCACTCTTGACGCAAGCATTCATTCTCTCAGTCAGTCCGTTTGTCTGAAAAAAGAAACCACAAAAATGTGTATCCGTTACATATGGTATCATAGGGTAGCATATCTATAGTCCCAAAGCTCTATAATCCCACAGCTCTATAATCCACACTATGTTTTTGGTGCTGTGGAAGTAGAGCTGTGGGACTATAGAATTGTGGAATTAAAGAGTGTGGGATCAGATGTAAGAACAAAGAGTTGTGGGATTATAGAGCGTTTTTCATTTCAGATTGACTCTGTAATCCCACACTGATGTAAGTAACTGTCCAAGCCGCACCGCTGGGATATAATCTATTCGCCATACAATGTACTGCTACAATAGCGATTTTGACATGGTATCTATTGAAAAAAAAATTTCGAAACGTCCAGAAATGAGTGAAATATCAACGATTTTGTGTTTTGAGTTCGAACCTCGTTCTCGGCGAGACCTTAACCTTGAAGAAAAACCAAGACGATGCAACGAAAGATTATTAGGCCTCTCGAACTCGTACACTGAATTTTATTACGATTGACCAAATGCGATGATATGAAATAAGGGGTGTGGCCGTATGGATAGACGGACATACGGACGGATGGACAAAGCCAAAAACAGTAGATCCCAATTTTGCTTGGGAACTTAAAAAAAAAAAAAAGAAAAAAAAAAAAACGAACAAAAACAACCGTGAATGCACGATAATCACCCCCATCACCGTCTCAGGTTCATGTGTACAAAATTTTGTGACAATCGGTTCAGCCGTTTAAGAGATGGCGATTGTAAAAAGTCTGACAGACAAACAGACAGAAGGGCGTTCGTTCCAAAGTGAAAACAATACACACCTGCTGACAAAATAACAATGTGACTATAGAGCCTATTTGTAATTACAAACGCTCTATATCCCCACAACTCTATAGTCCCACAGCTCTTTCACCCCACAGTCTATAATCTCTCAAACTCTGGGACTATAGAGCCATGGGACTAGAAAGCCGTGAGACTGTAGAGATTTGGGATTATAGACATGTGGGAGTAAAAAGCTGGAGATTATTAGAGTGCCTCCCAGTCATAGATTTTGACAGAGGCAGTATTATCACAAGATGTTTGTATTTCTCAGTCAGTCCTGAGAGATTTTTGGTGCCTTCTGCGAATGAGAGCGTGTGTGTTCATGCTTGCGTTTGTGCCTGCGTTATTATCCAAAAGAGGGCGTGGTGGAGCAGTGGTATGGTGCATTGTACTCTTCGGATGAGGCTTTATATCGAGGTCCCTTTTGTGCGTGCAAACATCCATAATGAGGGGGGGGGGGGGGGGGGGGGGGGGTGATTAAGACGCTTTTATCTATTGAGCTTTGCAATCTCAACACAGGCAAAACATTGCTGCTGTCCAAGGGAGGAATACAATATTAATGTCCTGTGGCTTTTGGCCCTTAAAAACGGGTTGGTCACATTAAACTGACACCAGCAAACCAGTATTTCTGGTCAATACTGAACCACCATAATCATAACTGTATTAAAATGGACAGCGGAAAGACCACGTTATTTACGAGACGTAAGTGAGATTCCAACCAGCGCATGTTGAAATCGCAGGCTGATGCTCTACACTACTGAGCTTCATCCCCAGCTCCGCTGTCCCAACTCCAAAAATACAGGCTTTTAAAAAAGGCTATAGGTGTGCTCAGTGGTTATGAGGAGCCGGGATAGCTCAGTCGGTTAGAGCGTGCGCTGGCAACCTGATTGTCTCTGGTTCGAATCCCGGATTGGTCAATGTGTGGCCTTATTAATTCTCCCATAACTGAACTGGGTCACTGGTGTCAGTATAATGTGACCAGTCGTCGCGAAATAGCGAAAGGTGAAAATGACGTTAAACCCAATATTCAAAAAAGATAGCCTTAATATTCAAAAGAGACAGACCTTAACAAACAGGTATAGAGAGAACAGTCGTTACTATAAAGAGAGAAATAGAAGACGTTGATAGGCTTATAAGAGAGAGAGAGAGAGAGAGAGAGAGAGAGAGAGAGAGAGAGAGAGAGAGAGAACAAATGGACATTTTTAAAGAGAGAAAAAAGAGAGAGAGAGAGAGAGAGAGAGAGAGAGAGAGAGAGAGAGTCACCTGAGGGTGGTATGTGGTGGATGTCTTGTGGTTGATGCCATGACCGTTGCAGTAGTCATCAAAAGTCTTGTTGCAAAACAACTTGCCTTGGTCTGTGATTACAATTGCAGGAAAGCCCCAACGGCTGCACATTTCATCGAAAAAAAAATCGACGATTCCACGCGCTTCCTTCGTCTTTAGGGGAGCAGCTTCCACATATTTGGTTCGGTAATCGACAGCCACAAGAAGGTACTCCAAACCATCGTCACCCCTGGGCAGTTTGGTTAAGTCCATACCCCACATACGGAAAGGACGTTGAGGAGGTCGAACTGGTCGTAGTGGAGCATTTTGTGTTTCAAATCTTGCACTTTTCTGACACTTTTCACAAGCTTTGACAAATTGTTTCATGTTCTCAAACATATTGTTCCAATAATATGCTGATTTCACTCGTTCGTGTGTAGCATTGACGCCCATATGATCCATGTCGTGCACCCTTTTCAGAATTCCAAGTTCATCACCTTTTCTTGCAACCTCTCTTGTGCCTTCTTTACCCACGTAAAACAACCAATTGTCCTTTACAACAAAAGCTTTACTTTTCCTGCGTAGAGCATCTTTGGCGTTCTTTTGCTTTACCTTTTCGCCAAATTTCGGAAACACTTTATTCTCAATATAATACACAAGATTATGGTAAGTTTTGTCGTTAAAGCCACCATACACGTACTCGGTCATCTTGAAGTGAAAACTGAACAGTAGACTTGCTGCATGCCACAAATGAATTATTTTTACGTTGATTGACGTAACATGCCCCGCCTCCTGTGATGAAATCGGTCAATCCAGAAGAAGAAATAAGCTAGATTCAATAGCATCCTGCCTACGTGACTGCGCGCTTTTACTCTTTAAAATGTTGCAGTTTTTAGCACTTTTGTCGGTGCTTTTAACACTAAAGAAAACTTTCGGTGTGCCGCTTTTTTCTTTGAAGATATACAGAAATAACACATTTAAGAGAAGCATGTTTAGATACTGAGCGTCAGTTGGACAAAGAGACCGATTCTTTTTGATCTTTACTACAAAGAAGGAATCGAAATACCGACAGACAATAAAAGCCATCCGTATCTCTTCGCGCTCGCCCTTTCACTCCTTACTACATCTCTCTCTCTCTCTCTCTCTCTCTCTCTCTCTCTCTCCCGCGGTGGCCTGACGGATAAGGCGTCTGTCTCGTGGTTGAGAGGTTGGTGGTTTGATCCCCGGGCTGAGCCATACCTAAGACTTTAAAATTGGCATTCTAGTGGCTGCCCCATCTGGCGTCTGGCACTATGGGGTAAGTGCTAGGTCTGGTTGGCCCGGTGTCAGCATTATGTGACTGGGTGAGACTAGAAGCCTGTGCTGCAACTTCTATCTCAAGTGTGGCACACCTTAACTGTCTAAATTAGCACCGTCATTGTATGAACTCCTCTGTAGCATAATCCATTAACTGACCAAGCATGGTACCATTCAGACCAAAACTGTAGATTTCTATAAGGTGCAACGCGACAGACAGACACCACTGACCCGAGTAGAACATCAGCATCAGGATCTTTTTACTTCCAAAACGCCCATGACCTCCTCTGTAGCATAACCCATCAACTCACCAAGTTTGGTGCCAATCGGATCAAAAAAACTGTTGACGTGGCACATAATAATGTTGAGGCAGCATCGCCCCTAGATGATTCTGGAGGTTTTCAATAGAGCGCCCATAAGGCCTCCGTGGCAAAAGCTATGGGCTCACCAAGTTTGGTTCCATTGAGACCAAACCTTAGACTTCTTTAAGGTGAACGACAGATTTCCACAGTAGCGACACGATCTCACGCGAGGAACGACAGATTTCCACAATAGCGACACGATCTCACGCGAGGAGCGACAGATTTCCACAGTAGCGACACGATCTCACGCGAGGAACGACAGATTTCCACAGTAGCGACACAATTTCACTTGAAATACTGTAGTAGCGACAGTATTTCACGAGCGACACTATTTAATACAACACCGGCCTATGTTTTATCGCACTGTGTTGCAGTGTGCTGGATTATTTCTATCCATAGATGTCCGTCGTGGTCGACGAAGACGTCAGTGACTCTGCATGTGTGTGAGCGCAAGTCAAAGCTGGATACACAGATACGTCCGCACTCCAGGCATGCGACAGTTGTCAGTGGGTAGGTCTCCTCTCTTTGTGGGGCTTGGCGCTTCTGGTCCATTTCCTGCAAACGCTTCTCTTCGAAGCGATTCACTCCTTTCTGGACACCAAGCCGCCAGGCACTGCAGTCTGTTGCAAGTGTTTCCTAGCCGTGAAGCGGGATGCCACAGGCCCCCTGTGATACTTTCAGGCAGTCCTTGAAGCGTTTGAGTGGCAGCCCAGTGTTCAGAGAAGAAGACCATTTTGGAAGTCGCGTGTCGTCGTCGTTCGTACCACATGCCCAACCCACCTCAACTACGCTTTCATGATCAGCACCTCGATACCAGGAATCTTTGCTCTGTGAAACACTTCTGCATTGGAAATCCTGTCCTCCCAGGAGATGCCCATGATCTTACACAGGCAGCGAAGGTGGAACTGATCCAGAGTCTTCAGTTGTTTCCTGCAGTGTCCAGGTCTCACAGCTGTAGACCAGCGAGGTGACAACTGCTCTGTAGACTGCCAGCTTGGTACTTACAATGATGCCACGCTCTCCCCCACACTCTGTTCCAAAGCCTGTCGAAGGAAGCTCCTGTCTTTGCCAGTGTGTTCGACACTTCTTTATCCAAGCCACACGATGACGACAAGCAGCTCCTCAAGTAGAGGAAGCTTTCAACATTGTTCATGGACGTGTCCTCGACCACGATCTTTGGTTCTGGAGAGGAGAGGCTGGGTGCTGATTGGAGCATCACTTCTGTCTTCCACAGGCTGATCGTCAAGTCAAAGGCTTTGATGCTGCAGATAGGCAACTGGCAAGCTCTTGCAGGTCTGGTTGTTGAGTGCTGCGAGTGCACAGTCATCGGCAAACAGGAAGTCTTTCACAAGGGCCTCAAGAACTTTTCTTCTGGCCTTCAGGCGCCTTAAGTCGAAGAAAAACGGCCATCACATCTGTAGCGGACAATGATCCCCGCGTTGGTACTGGAGAGAGCAGAGAACAGCATTGTGGCGAACATGAGGCTGAACGGGGTTGGTGCCAGGACACATCCTTACTTCACTCCGTTGGACACGGGGAAGGGGTCAGACACAGTGCCGTTTATCTTGACAAACTTCGGTGGGCAGCCACGTTTGGACGGTATAGCCCACAGACCCTCGCGACTGACGGTATCGAAAGCCTTTGTCAGGTCCACAAAGAGAATGTAGAGATTCTGATTCTGTTCCTGGCACTTCTCTTGCAGCTGGCGAACAGCGAATATCATGTCGATTGTCCCCCTGTTGCTCCTGAAGCTACACTGGCTCTCAGAGACGACATCGTCCAGCAAGTGGTGTATGATGCGATGCGATTCAGGACGACCTGGGTCATAATCTTTCCTGCTATGCTCAATAGTGAGATGCCTCTGTGGTTGTCGCACGATGCTCTGTCGCCGTTGGTCTTGTACATGTGGATGATGTTGGCATCACTAAGGTCTTGTGGTACTGCTCCCTCACCACAGAACTGCTGCATCAGCTCAGTTAGCTAAGGTTGCCAGTTGCCTATCTGCAGCATCAAAGACTAGCGACCATGTCTCTCCACCAACCTTGAAGATCTCAGGGGAAATGCCATCAGGGCTCGGTGCCTTTACGATTTGGAGCTGCTTGATCGCCTTCTGGATTTTTTCCTTAGTCGGTGGGTCATCAAACGATGTCAAAACTGAACACTGGGGCATGTCCCGGATCGCTTGCTGATCGATCTGAGACGGTCTATTCAGAAGCTGGCTGAAGTAGTCACACCACCACTGAACAATATCACTCTTTTCAGTAAGCAGAGTGCCATCAGCTGTTCGTGCAGGCACCATGGCGTTGGAGGAGGGGCCATACATAGTCTTCAGGCCTACTGTGTATCATGTTTTGTTTGAATGCTCAGTGTTGACCTCGCTTTATCAGAAGAAAGGTATTGAGATGAATAACTCTGATAATGTCAGGACTGTCTTGCATGGTCCATACGCTGCTGAAATTGCCATGGTTATTTCGCAATCACAGGTTGCAAAACGTTCATACAGATCAACAATTTTGTATATCATTGGGGTATTTCACTTATGTAAATATGCATAAATCAGATGCATGGATGATAAGTTGAGTGTGGAGGTGCTTTTGTTTTTTTTATTTTTGTTTGTTTTTTTTGTTGTTTTTAAGTGTCTAACATCATCTGACGAAAAGACATTGAATAAATCACTGAACTGAACTGGATTGAATTAAGTATAGCGCACATCCTGTCATGCAGTTTCAGACTCTCATTATCTTCATCCTCATCGATCAACATAAAGAAAAAGACTCAGATTCTATGACTCTTTATGCCTTGTTCTCATGATGACCTCAGTCGCGATTTCCTTTCCACATCTTTGCCCTGGTGAGTTGGTGGTATCAGCGGTAGCCATCTGGACCCCTCCAGGGGGGGCACTCACTATTGCTACCTCTGCGACTTAACAATTACTTAACTTAACAATTACTATTGTCTGCAGGTGGCTTACGAGCGGCGTCCCGGTATCTGGATCAGAGCATGTATTATCCAACACCACTAAAGTGACTTGACAGCAATGCAGAGTCTCCTTTGATAAGTGACCTCATGACAACCTGACATTTGAGTCTCCCGGGGATTGCCAGTGCCGGGGCTTCCACGGGACAAGCCAGGGTGCGACTGTAGATAGAGGCTGGAATGAGTGGCGTGAGGGTAGACAAGACCAAAAAGAAAAAAGTAGTAGTACACTGCTATATTACGCTGTGTTGATCACTGTACCATACAGCACTTATCATGCTATGTTGGTTGTTGCCGTACTGTGCTGTGCAGCACTTATGCTGCACTGGTCGTTACAGTGTTATGACATACCGCACTTGTGCTCTATTCGTCATGACAATACTGTGCCATTCAGTGCAGCATCACTTTGTATTGATTATGAAAGTACTGTGCCGTACAGTACTTATCATGGTGTATTAACTGTGACAATATTGTGTCATATTGTGCTGTATCATGCTTTATTGATCATAAAGTACTGTGCTACATCGCGTTGAATCGATCATTACAGTACTGTACAGTAGAGTGCAGCTTCATGCTGAACTGATCTCAACAGTGCTGTACCATACAATGTGTATCATGCTGTGTTGACATTGACAGTAAAGTACCTAGCAGTACAGTGCCATGAGGTAGTGATATTCATGGTACACTATTATACAGTGCTGTATTGGTCTTTGCAGTACTGTATTGTACGCACTATTGTGTTATGTTGTATAGATTTAATCCCTACTGAACTTTATCGTGTCGTATTCATTTCTACACTATGTGCTGTACAGTGCTGTGTGTGGTATGATTTACCGGTCATTTCCCCTCTCTCGTACACTGTAACACTCAGTTCATGTGGCGTCATGTATCATTATATGATGCAGTGTATTGATCTTGGTGTGTCACGAAGTTCATACAGTACCATGTATTGAACTTACATTGTTGTGATATAGTCAGTCAGTCAGTCAGCCAGTCATTTCCCCTGACCGCTGGGGTCGTTGGGGGGGGGGGGGGGGGGGGTGATGAGGCAGCCGCCATTCCTCTCCAGGCTCTTCTGTTAGTGGCTGTCTTGAGGAGATCTGGCAAGTCATTTTGGTCCAGTCCTTTATATTGTCGGACCAGTTCTTTCCCTGCCGTCCTCGTCAGCGCCCTCCTTCAACGGTACCTTGAAGGATGGTTTTGGAGAGGGTGTTGTGACGGATTATGTGGCCAAACCATGCCATCTTCCGTCGTTTGACGGTTGCCAGAAGTGGTTCGTGGAGCCCAACTAGGCTAGTGACCAGGTTCCGCACATAATCGTTGGTCTTGTGTTCTTTGTAGGAGATGCGGAGTAGTTTCCTCAGGCACCTGGTCTCAAACGCCTGGATTCTTCTTCTCTGTTTTGGCCAACAGTGTTCATGTCTCAACCATAAGAGGATCGGACAACTAGTGACTTGTAGAGCCGGAATTTTGTGTGGGATTTGATGTTGTTCTTCCACACTCTGTTCAGTCTGGCCATCACTGCTGATGCGGAGTTGATCCTGAATCAGATTTCTGCTGTGCAGGTGCCATCTTTGGACAGGGTTGCTCACAAGTACCTGAAGCTGGTCACTTCTTCCAGGGGTTCACCATTCATGATTATGTTGGCACTGCATTTAGTCGTGCTGTTGACCATGACCTTTGACTTCTCTGTGCTGACCTCCATGCCGTAGGCACTTGCTCTTGTGACAAGTCTGTTTGTGAGATCCTGGAGCTCGGTGTTGCTGCCCCCCCATGAGGTCGATATCGTCTGCGAAACGAAGGTTGCAGACCGGCCTGCCGCCAATGCTGATGGTGTGGCGTTCTTCGAGGGTCTCTTGCATGATTCTCTCCAGAAATATGTTAAACAGGACTGGAGACAGTAGGCACCCTTGCCTGACTCCGACCGTGGTCGGGAAGAACTGTCCCTGCTGGCTATTGAGAAGTACTGTGCTGCTGAAGTGTTCGTAGAGGGCCTGGATGATTTGGACGAGCCTCTCATCAATGTTGAAATCACTGAGAAACTGCCATAGGTCGCTGTGCCACACCCGGTCGAATGCCTTCTTAAAGTCAATGAAGTTGTGGAAGAGGTCCTTTTGGTGTTGTAGATGTTTTTCAATCAGGACTCGGCAGTTGAAAATTTGTTCCACAGTGCTCCGCCCTCTTCTAAAACCTGCTGTTTCTTCTGATAGCGGTTCCTCAGCCTTGGGTTTCAGTCGGTTGAGGATGATGTGAAGCAGGACTTTGCTGGGGTGGCTGATCAGACTTATAGTCCTGTAATTTTGGCATTGTTTGAGGTTGCCTTTCTTGGGTAAGGGAATCACCAATGACCTGGTCGACTCTCTGTTGGCCACTTCGTTTCTGTCCAGATCTTCTGACAATGCATTGTCAAGGCCTCCGTGATCTCTTTCCCTCCATATTTCACAAGCTCAGCAGGTACATTGTCCACTCCTGGGGATTTCCCTGGCTTCAAACTTTGTATCACGGCCTCAACCTCCTCCTTCAGTACTTGGAGACCATTCTCACTGTCTGCGGGTCATTGGTTGTCCTGCAAAATGGATGTGTCTGGGCTGAGCTGGTAATTTTAGAGGCCCTCACAGTATTCTGTCCACCTCTTCAGGACTTCTCATTCTCTCTGTCAGTAGCTTGATGACCGCTGATCTTGTCTGGTTAGTCTTACTGGGGTCTTGAGTGTGTTGTAGGCTTCTTTGCTGTTCCCTGCTTCCATGCCTTTCTCGATTGCTTCGCACTGCTCCTCTATCCAATTTTCCTCGGCTGTCTTCATCTTCTTCCTGACTTTAATTCTCTGTTCACATGTTGGTACTGCATCCTGGCTTCGTCGCTAGAGTGTTTCTTTCCTCTTAGTTCCTGCCTCTTGTCACATAGATCTAAGACCTCGTTTGTAACTAGGTCTCGTTTGTGATATAGTGCGTTACCTAATTCCATATTCGGTGTATCGAGTTTAGAATTTGGTGATATTGTCACAAAGTAATATACATCATGCAGACTATTGACCTTTGGTGCGTCACGCACTATCATATACAGATCTTTGCAGTATTATGATATGCTGTGTTCCTCAGTACAATGTACAATTTATTGATCTTTACAGTATTGTGATATGATGTGTTACGTAGTGCCATATACAAAGTATCGATTTTTACAGCATTGTGATATGCTGTGTTACTCTGTGTCACGTACAATGTATAAATCTTTACACTACTGTGAAATCATATGTTACGTATTACCAAATGCAATGTATTATTTTTTTTATAGTATTGTGACATAGTGTGCTGCTCAGTGCCATACACATTGTCGTGATTTTCACTATGGTATAGGATATTACCTTGTACCATGTTCAATGTATTGATCTTTACAGTATTGTCATATGGTGTGCTACATGCACAACGAACTGATCCTGACAGTATTGTAATATGGTGTTACACAGAACCACGTACAATGAATTAATCTTGACAGTACTGTGATATGGAGTGTTGTGCAGTACCCGGTGCAAATAACTCGATCTTGACAGTGTATTGTGTTACACAGTACTATACACAAATATTTGATCCTTACTGTTTTACGGTAGGTTGTGTGAAGCAGTGCCAGACAGTTCACTGAATTGATGTCAACAGGATGTAGTTTGGTGAATCATGAATTTCAATACTGTATACAGTGTGATAATTACTGTGCTGTAGAATCTAGTTTCATGCAAAGCCATGAACACACCTAATCCTGTATCACTCCGACAAAAAAGTATTCTCACTATACTTAGAATTCTCTGTTCAGGACTAATCCTACACTGTATGCACTGAAATGTATACAATAATTCTTACCTGGAGCCATAAACATGCACAATGCAAAGAAAACCATGAGCGGACCAGTCACGTTCCGTCTGAACAACACCATAGTATATAGTCTACTTATGCCACTGTTTCACTTTCACTCTCCTTAACACAAAACTCAAAAATTCTACAAGATGCTCAAAGACACAGTGTCCACGAAGACAACTTTCATACATGTGACGAAGTTTCCGCATGGCGACGGAACACCTGCACGGTTCCTGAGTCGGTGACCAACTCTTAGTAGTCGTAACGGATTTTAACACCGAACTCCAAGTCTCTCTGTTCTACCAAAGCTGATCAAGCCAGTGCCTTAAAAACTGTCCCCTGTCAGCACTCGGGCGTGTTTCTTCAGGCCTAAATTCACTAACTTTGTACTTGCTCAATCTCTAGTGTTAATCTCTCCACGGCAGGCCTACTAAAGTTAATCTGCTCTGTGACTATTTGCCTTGGGACATTCGCCAGTGAAATAATCTCGTCGGATCACTGAGGCTGAACAAAGAAATGAGCACAAAAAGTCTTCATAAGTTATGGCCACAGATTTAGAACCACCCTCTGTGTGTGTGTGTGTGTGTGTGTATGTGTGTGTGTGTGTGTGTGTGTGTGTGTGTGTGTGTGTGTTTCAACTTTAACAGTATTGTATGCACAGTTTGCATTTCTGACAATCAGTGGCAACTTTCTTTGACGTTAGCCTCAAACCACTTGCCAGTCCCTAACTAAAAACAAAATTTTAAACGAATAATTGGTTGTTTTCTTTTTCATCAGCAAGAAAGATTATTTGTTTACTCATCGAATGATCATGAGTGAGCATGTCACTCTAGAATGTACCATCAATCCATCTAATAACAGTCACAATGAAGAGGTAGGGAAAAAAATTAATCCAAGCGTCAACTACGCCTGAGCAGTTCAGATATCTGCAATGGTGGTCAAGAATTTTCACCAACACGTTGGGACACAAGGATGAGTTTCTACTCAGAATTTCTGCAAGTAAAACTTTTGATGGGACTCAGCATCTTCTCCAGCGCACACCTTGAACCTTCTCTACACATTGTGGGTATTCAATGGCCTATAGTCATGATTTTCCCTTGATAAGTTAACCAGTGCTTAAAGTATCTACATAAGTTGAAAATAAAATGAAGCAGGGAACAGTGAACAAGTAGGGCAACTCTTGCTCCCATAAGAAAACCTAACGCAGAGTAACTTTTACTCAAAAGTGGCACAGCCTTTAAAACTTAATAAAGTCAGACCAGAACAAACAATCTAATAGTGTGGGTAAAACAAGCGCAGGCTAACAACCCCTCCATCATCATAGTAATGACTTGGCAAAGATTTGAACTGAAGGGGGGGGGGGGGGGGGGGGGGGGGGGGGGGGGGGGGGGGGTTGAAGATGAAGAAAATGGGAACATGAAATTAAGAAAATATATTATAAATATGAAACCCTTCACTAGCTGCATGGGGGAACCATCGTAATCCCTCGCGAAGGCAGATCTATTTGTATTGTCTGCTCCTAGGCCTTTCGTCCGCTGGATAGGACTCATCAGGGAGACACGGCTGGTTGTGTCTGTACTCCAGGTGTCAAATAAAAACACGCCACAGTCCATAATGCTGTGGTGTTGTCACCACCAAGGGTTCACAAAAGGATCCAACAGCACCCCCAAAGCAGCCAGCGAAGGGTAGTAAACGAAACAAAACAAAGTGTGGGGGAGGAAAAAAGCTGCTGAAAAACTAAAGACATTATGTAAACAGTATAAAATGTAGGGGACAATCTTTGAGCCTACGCCTGAGGATCCACCCAAGGATGCAGAGGAGATTAAAACACACACACACACACACACACACACACACACACAAAGCGGACAGAAACAAATAAAATACCCTCGATTTAATTTAAATGAAGTTGAAAATAAAAATGAGGCAAGGACCAGTAAACAATAAACAAGTAGGGCAACTCTTGCTGCCATAAGAAAACCTAACACAGAGTAACTTTTATTCAAGACTGGCACAGCCTTTTAAACTTGAATGAAGTCAGACAAACACAAAGTCGAACAATCTAATAATAGGGGGAAAAAAGCACAGGCCAGCAACCCCTCTGTCATCACAGTAATAACTTGGCAAAGATTTGAACTTGGGGAGGAGGGGGAGGGGGGGGGCCTGCTTGTTTATTGTTTATTATCTACATAAAATTTCATGACTTTTTTTTTGGTTTTTTTTAAACATTTTTATTTCTTCATTCCAATGACCGTCAACAATCATGCAACGTATTTTGATCATAATAATTATAACATTGGTTTGAAGATTTTTACGGAACTAAACATCTGGAAAAAAAAAAAAAGTAATAAATGGAAAGTGAAATCACAAATCAAAATCCCAAAGAAAAAAAAATCAAATAAATCAGATAATCTTAAAGGATCAAAATTACATTAACAACTGAACAAACATATCACTGACCATACACACTGACACCCCCCCCCCCCCCCCCCCCCCCCCCCCCTTTCCTCAACCCTTCCCTTTGAGGCAAAAAGAAAGCTTAAGCTACATTCATTTAGATTTAGTTATATTGTTGTTCATTCTTTTAAACAGTGGATATATAGCAAACAAACCCTTTTGTCAATCAGCATTCACAGTGATTTCTATACATACGCATATTTTCTATTTAGCTGAAATTATCCATTCTCTCCCACAGTTATTTTTCACACTATAACCCAACACAATACAGGATAATATCACATTATCAGTGATCACACTACCAACAATACTATCATAGTATTAACATTGATAAAAAAAAAAATAATAAATACTGGTAATAATAATACTGATATACTAGTAATGATGGTAAAAATCTTGCTAAAGGAGAGAATGAATGAATTATTCTGGCTTATTCATTGGGGTCTTCAAATAAAGGTTTAAAATTTATCCATTTCATTTCACTTGCATAGGTCATTATTAGCTGATGCTATTAGTCTTTCAAGGCTGAATCTTTCTTTTGAGTATTTTTTTTAACACTGAAACTATTGGGTGGCTTTTATTTATTTTACATCTATATATGTAGTTCTTTGCTATTAAGATTATCAAATCAAATACTGCATCAGTTTTTAAGTTGACTTCAGTTCCAAATATGACTAAATTTTTCTGAAAATTGTAGATTACACACCACTGGACATTTTTCCCTAAATACATTTTCTAATGCTTTCCAAAACTCTTTAACATGTTTGCACCTCCAAAACATGTGTTCAATACTGTCTTTCTCTTGGTTACAAAAACTACACTTTTCATTATTAGTTATTCCCATTTCTTTTAATACTACATTAGTAGCTATAATTCTGTGAACAATTCTTATCTGCAACCATTTCAGTTTGATATCTTTTGTAAAGTGAATTTTCTGGAAACACACATTCCAGGGTATATCTCTGTTTAACTTGTCAGCCCATTTGGTACAACAGTTTGGTCTCCCACAGTCTTTGTTTAATATTTTATAGTATACTTGGGATCCTTTTTCCGCTACATTGTATATCTTTTTTGAGTGCTGCATTGTATTCTAAAGGGATATTATTCTCAATATGGAATCCTTGTTTTCTTATATAGTTTTTTTTTATTGATGCTATACAGCCAGCATATGATAGAAAGTCTATTTGTATTCTGTATTTTGCTCTAAATTCTTCCAGTGTTAAAAAATCACCATTGTCTTTCATTAACTGGAATATTCTATTAAACATTCTTTTCATTCCAGCTGTTGAATTTTATCATTTTATTACCAATCTTAATGTTTTCATTGTATAAAATAGGTTCTGCTAATACTTCTTCAGCCTTTTCTGGCCTTATTTCATAATATATTTGTTTATATGAGGAGAACACATGCTGCCAGAATACATTATCTTTGCTTTTCATACATAAGTAATTTGGAGAATATTCTTCTATTTTTCAGTAAATGGATAGCAAGAAATCATAAAATCTTTCCATTTATGGCTTGTATTTTTAAGTCTTTTTAACCATGTTAATTTTAATGCTGCAATCTTTGCTTGTATATTTGGTACGTTCAGTCCCCCCTCTTTCATATCTTGAACAGCCGTCTTACGGCATATTTTGTCTCGTTTTCTTCCCCATATATAACCAGAAACATAATCTCTGTAGCTCTTTAATAACAGAATCTGGGGGGTTCGGTAGCAGTAGCCAAAGATGAGTAAGTTTTTGACAAAATTAGAGCTTTTAAAACTGCTATTCTTCCTAAAGGTGTAATTACTCTTTTCAGCCAGGTTCTGAATAGTGCTTTAACCTCAGTCATTTTTTTTTTGTAATTTCTTTGTTCCATTTCTGTAAGGTCTTTAGTAAACCATACTCCGAGTATCTTAAATTCATCTGGATCCCACATCATTTCCAAATGTTCCATATATTTCACTTTACAGTTGTTTTTTTTTTTACTTCCAAGCCAAATAACTTGTGTTTTTTCTTTATTTAAAAACAGTCCTGATGTCTTTCCAAACTTCTCAAGAAGATGGATAGATTTTTCAAATGATATTTTATCTCCTTTGATCATCAGTTGTGTGTGTCATCGGCAAATTGTGATATCTTGTATTCATGTTTCCCAATCCAAATCCCTTTTATGTTTTTTTTCCTCTTTCATCATAATGGATAATATCTCCGCGCAAAGCACGAAGATATACGGTGACATGGGGTCCCCCTGCCGACAGCCTCTCTCAATCGAAAACCAGTCTGATATCTGACCATTCACAACAACAGTCGACTTAATATTTTATATATAAATACATATCCATTGACATATACTTTTTCCAAACCCAAAGGCTTTTAGAACTTTAAACATAAAGTTCCAATCTAAGGAGTCGAATGCCTTCTCAAAGTCAACATTAATTAACATACCTGGAGTATTTTTTGAACTGAGATGGTTTATTAGATCGTATATTAATCTAATGTTGTATCCCATATATCTATTTGGGACAAAACCAGTCTGATCGTCACTAACTAGTATTGGAAGTACCTTTTTTATTCTGTTGGCTATACATGTTGATCCTATTTTATATATAACGTTTAGTAATATAATAGGCTTCCAGTTTTTCACATATTTTTTTGGTTTACCTGGTTTGGGGATGCATGCATTAATTACACCCTCTCTTTGTGTTATGGAGAGCTCTCCCTCTCTATAGCTTTCATTCAATGCCCTAACTACTAGATAGCCCAACTGCTTCCAGAGAAACACTTGAAAAACTCTGCTCCGAATCCATCTGTTCCTGGACTTTTCCCATTCTTCATGTTTTTTTAATGCAATGCTTGCTTCCTCCAATGTTATTTCCCCCTCTAAAGATTCACGGTCTTCCTCTATTAAGTTCGGAATTCCATTAACTAAATCATTTATTTCGCATTTTTCTAGATCTCTTTTTTTGTATAATTCTTCATAAAAGTTTTTAACTTCCCTTTTAATCTCACCTGTCTCTTCTATTTCTGTTCCCTGAGTGTTCACAAGTTTTGTTATCTGTTTGCTAATAAAGTTGCGTTTTTCTAAGCTACAAAAAATTTAGTTATTATTTTTCCCCATCTGCAACCCATCTTGCCTTTGACCTCAACAATACTCCATTCATTTGTCTTTTCTCTCAAAGTTGTTAATTCTTGATTATGCACTTCAAGTTCTTTCAAATCTTCTTGTGTTTTTTTTGTTCCTTTTCTTCAATTTTCTTTATCCTTTGTATAACGTTTTTTTTCTTTTGGGGTTGATTCTTTCTTCTTCATTGTTGCATAGGAAATAGTCTCTTAGCTCTCTTATTTTCATAAGTAAAAAATCAAGAAACGTCCTATCAGTCAGTCACCGTCAATTTTATATCTGAGTCTTTCGCATCTTGATGATCATTGTAATCTTCGTTGTTTTTAGTGTATTCTTTTATTACGTTTTGGATTTCTGTGTTTACTTCGTCCAAGTATTTTTTATCTTTTAACAAAGGAGGTAAAATTAATAGGGGGAAAAAAAGCACAGGCCAGCAACCCCTCTGTCATCACAGTAATAACTTGGCAAAGATTTGAACTTGGGGAGGAGGGGGGAGGGGGCCTGCTTGTTTATTGTTTATTATCTACATAAAATTTCATGACTTTGTCGATAAAGCATGATAGTACGCAAGCCAGCTAGCCTCTCTTGCATCCCCCCAGGGGTTATATATGACTGGTGTCAAAATGTTTCTTGGAGTGTCCTGAACACGAATCTAAAATGTTTCCATCAAAAAAATGGGATGCACAGGAGTTACAGCCCTTGGCGTAAGGGTACCCTGTAACACACTCACACTTGCGCCATTGAAATGTAACTTGAAATAGCTCCTGTGAATAAACAAAAATCAGCTTTTGCTTATGCTAGTTTTATTACTTACTTATCAGTGTGCCTGGTGGTAACTTAATCAGTATTCATTCATTGTTTGGGTGCTGTAGGGGGTGACTTTTATGTACCGATAATTTATTTTCACTGCATCGGCGGCATGTCAACTGTTATCCACAAAACCAAAAGGCCAAAATCAACTGTTCTGATGAATCATATTATACTACAATACCTCTTGGTAGTTTTTCTGACTGCACCTGGAACCACATGAGTAAAGCATAAAGTCACATTTTCACATTTATCTCTCCTACCCCCCAAAATTCAAGATTTCGTCAAAGATACCAAACAACCATTTGGACAGCCTTTCAAACTCCCAAATTGTTTGATTTTGATGGAAGTTTATGTTCTTAATTGTTCAGAATGATCTTGTTGCTTACAAGTTTAATATTGCTGGTATTCTCGTGTAACAAAATGTAGCATTAACAGTCTTTCAACAAATATGTTTAGTGCAACATAACATACAGTATTCAAGGTGTCGGGAAAGCACAGTTCTTGGTAATTTTCAAAGGCATAATTTGTTTGTATTCTGTCTTCATCAACAGTCATGAAGCATCGGAAATTTCACTTTCAAGTTTCATCAGAATCTTCAGAACTGAAGTCCAGTGAATCGCCCAGGCCGCCGTTTTGTAAGATGCACTCTCCATCTTCTTCATCTTTTTCATCCGCGTCACTGACATCATTCAGGTAATCAGTGACAGCCTGAGGTAGAGTCAGCTCTTCTTTCTCCTCTCTCCACAGAGGCTGCAGCACCCCATTGTTCATTTTCCATCTATGGCCTTCTGTGGGACTGGGAATGTCTGGCATAGGCTGGGTCTCCATGTTTCCAGATGGCAACCTGGTAATTGCAACGGTGAACGTGTTGGTTCAAGCTGCGCGCCAACATGGGGGCAAAGTAGTCAGGTCTACATGCTGACTGGCAGTGACGATCTCCTCGCCACATTTCTCTTTCAGCATGTGGCGTTTCAAGTCATCAACCTTGCTGAAGCGTGCCCTTCCATAGATGCAGCAAGTGAAGTACTCCAGCTTGTCAACCACCTCATCCTTCACTTCCCAGGTGTCCCCAAACTGTGCCAGGTCTGCACAAATGCTGGCTTCTGCTGAAGAACTTTTACTGCCTTCACTTTGCCTTTGCCTTTAAATGCACTAGTTGAGTCACAGCCAGTGAAAACATACAGCGACAGAAGAGCGGAGCAGAATGGCTGAGTGAGTCCTTTGGCAAGGCCACGTAGTCTATCAGTTGCTTCTTGTCGCCTTTGCCTGCATCAAAGAGTGTCACACAATCCAGCTGAGAGGCAAAGTTCAACAGGATGAAAAAAACACATCTGTGTCAGGACTCTTCACGTAAATGTACTTGTATCCTTGCTCTTGTCCATACTTAGAGTGCAGAATGACACGTGAGTCTGTCTCCTCTTGGGCAGTTGACAAGGAATGTACTCCTCTTTGTCAGTCGTTTCACCATCAGTTGATGTCAGCTTCAATGCTTTCCATTCACAGACAAGGACTGTGTTCCTTCCCTGTGCTTTTCAGCAAAAGAGTCCTTGCTCCAAACAGTCAGTAGCAGTTGAGTGAACTGAACTTTGTTCTCATCACTGGCCAGGAAGGCTTTCCAGTCTGCAGGTCGCTTTGTGCTATCTCTTTTCCAGGATGATCTTGTCACTACACCCTCTTTCTGTTTCGTTCCATCGACTTCACTGAATAGTCTTGGTACATATCTGTGCTGCACACAAAGTCAGCAGATGGTGGCACCATGTCGTACAGCTTCTGGCAGATCTGGCGAAAGTTTGGAGGGACTTGCTGCATAGCATGGAATGTTGCATTCCCATCGATGATCATTAACGTTTCATGAACAGGCGGCAAGTGTGCATCCTCAGCCTCTTTTTGTCAGGTAGTGAAATGCAGTGCTCATGTCAGTCTTTGCCATATATAATCATCTGCTGTTCCCAGGCTGTGAGGAACAGGGGTCAGCTGGTAGGTCATGAGCTCTTTCAGATCCATGTTCAGATCACCAGTCTGAGACTTGACCAGGAGCTGAAGAAAAAGAAACACCCGAAGGTGCTGGGGAGGACCTAGAGAAACACTGTCTTCACCTGCCCTTTGAGCAGTCCTGTACCACCCTTGGAGGCCTGTGCTGTGTTGACGATGGGTACAGGCACGCGCAGGACACTCCATTAAGATATCAAGGGACATAACTGCTCCTGAACAGAGGTAAACCAGACTACAGGATGCAACTCTTAACAGCCTTAAAGTAGCATCCCCATGGGTGTACCAGCCCGTGTTTCATGACTGCAGAGCCACCGGCGAAAAAAAACACAACCCTCCAGCTGCCGAGCACACCCCACAGACCCAACTACCCCTGCCCAAGGACAGATGAAGACAGTGCCACTCCAGACCACAGCCAAGCTTTCGCCATACGGTCTTATGTGCCCTCAAGAAAGAATCCAAAGTTCTGGTGAAAATGTGGAGGGACTTGCTGCATAGCATGGAATGTAGCATTGCCATCGATGATCATTAAAGTTCATGAACAGCAGCAAGTGTGCATCCTCAGCCTCTTTTGTCAGTCAGGTAGTGAAATGCAGTGCTCTTGTGTCAGTCTTTGCCATATATAACCATCTGCCCCAGAACTGGGGAATTTTTTTTTCATGCTTCCCTCGTCTCACCTCTTCTCTGCACTGTTCATAGTCTCTGAAGAAGTCGTCCACAGTGTTGTCTACAAGCAGCTGCCTGACAGAGTCATGCACTAAGGATACTGTTGTTTCAGCAAACAGGGTTGTGGTTTCTTCAAACAGGATAGAAAGTCACTGTCAGTTCCTGCCATGCTCAGGTACTTTGCCAACACCACACGTTCCAGACATTCAAGCATTGTCTTGTGGCAGTGCAAAGCACGGTCATAATGTTTCCGTCTCGATGCCTTTCAAGGAACCTGGGCTGATGATTTCTGCTTCCACAAGAATGTCAGAGAGCATTTCCATTCATTTTTTTTTTTTTTTTTTTTTTTTTTTTTGCCTATCATTTTAAGACATGCAGAAATGAGGTGAAAGATGCCAGAGCGAATGTTTCTCGTACCTCTCAGGCTGGCTCCAGACAAGGAGATAGGCCTTCATTCATGCACCCAGATCAAAGGTGGCAATCGCGTATTCTTGTCCCACTTCCTGTGTAGCACACTCTGCCTGCCTAAGGCACTTTAGGATGGTTTTTGTACTCTGTGATGGGATTGAAGATAACTTGGTATTAGTCTACTTTTTCTTTTCTTTTTCAGGTTTTTCTCCAGTCAATGAAATATACTCAGCCTAACCAGGGATCTCTTGTTCGGCGAAACTGCTGCGTAGACGTTCACACACATACAGTACCATACAGTAATATACTCATGCTTATTCACTTTTAGCACACTTGAAGCACGATTCACTTTGTCAAGGTGGAGGGAAAGGAAGGGAGAAGGGGATCAGGAAGTGGAGGGGGGAATCTTACAAAACAGCCTCAACGATTCAATGGACTTCAGTTTCTGAAGATTCTGATGAAACTTGAAAGTGAAATTTCCGATGCTACATTGACTGTTGATGAAGAGAGAATACAAACAAATTATGTCTTTGAAAATGATCAAGATCTGTGTTTTCCTGACACCTTGAATACTGTATGTTGTGTTGCACACTAAAACATATTTGTTGAAAGACTGTTAATGCTACACATTTTGTTACACGAAAATACCAGCAATATTAAACTTGTAAGCAACAAAACCATTCTGGACAATTAAGAACATAAACTACCATCAAAATCAAACAATTTGGGAGTTTGAAAGGCTGTCCAAATGGTTGTTTGGTGTCTTTGGCGAAATCTTGAATTTTGGGGGTAGGAGAGATAAATGTGAAACTGTGACTTTATGCTTTACTCATGTGGTTCCAGGTACAGTCAGTAACTACCAAGAAGTATTGTAGTATAATATGATTCATCAGAACAGTTGATTTTGGCCTTTTGGTTTTGTGGACAACAGTTGACATGCCGCCGATGCAGTGAAAATATCGGTACATAAAAGTCACCCCCTACTGCACCCAAACAATGAATGAGAAAAGACTGATCAAGTTACCACCAGGTACACTGATAAGTAAGTAATAAAACTAGTATAAGCAAAAGCTGATTTCTTGTTTATTTACAAGAGCTATTTTAAGGTATATATGAATGGCGCGTGTGAGTGTCTTAGAGGGTACCCTTACGCCAAGGGCTGTAACTCCTGTGCATCCCATTTTTTTTGATGGAAACATTTTAGATTCATGTTCAGGACACTCCAAGAAACATTTTGACTCCAGTCATGATAACCCCGGGGGGGGGGGGGGGGGGGGGGGGGGGGGGCAAGGGGGGCCTAGCTGGCTTGGCTTGCCTGTGACCCCCAGCTGTACCAAGAACTGTTCATTTTTGTCGACAATGTGTAAACGAAAAACAAAACAACGGCAAGGCTTTACTCCACGAGTACAAGTATAGGTCCTTGGAGATCTGTGATGTTCGGCAAGGCTTTAGTCCTTCAGGAAAGCATGGGTCTCTCACAGGACTCACGACGTACGGCAAGACGTTACTTCTGTATTAGAAAAAAAAAAAAGTTTCAAAGTGGGGTGACTGCAGGTGGAAACTGAAACAGGAGCAGAAACAGATCTACAGCACTGCCAAACGGTGAAAAAAAAATCTATAGTAATTTGCTGTTCTTTCTTTTAACTGCGCAATAATTGTTTTTCTTCCTGTTTAAAAAAGCATAGGCCCCTGCAGACCCATGACGTGCAAAAAGACCTACGGCAAGGGTGAATGCTAACCACTTCACTTCAGTGTGAGATATGTTTTTCAAATGTTTTAATCTGCAGATCCCAAACTCTCTCTCTCTCTCTCTCTCTCTCTCAAACAAAACAAACAACTGAAGCACTTTATACACAATTCATCTTTCTCTTTCTGTGTTATCCTTTTGCATAATGTTGCCAATCATTTCAGCCGAACTTAACCGTGGAATTATTGGTGCAATACTGGGTGACTTCTTAATGTGCATATGTATTATGAAAGCTATTACATATTTTTAAAATGTGAATATAAAAAGGATTTCCCCCTTTTTTTGTTCTCCCATATTCTGTGCCACCTCAGTGGCAATGCATTCCCCCCCCCCCCCCCCCCCACTCCCCCCATCCGTCCACAGCCACAGCCCGGCCCCGCCCGCCGCAGTCCCGGCACCAGCAATGTAAGGGGAGCAGTCAGTGTCAAGTGTACAAGAGGTAACCCACTGGAGCAGACTGCACCGCTACTGAGTCACTTCGGTGGTATTCACTGGTGCCTGTTCTGATCCAGTATATGCAGGACACCTACTGAGCCCCCTACTGACGACAGTGATTGCTTAGTCCCGGAGCCGGCCTGAGTGAATTATCTTTCCCGGGGGCGCCACCACGTCCGTCCAGCGACTGCCCCCATGAATTCGCCGATACTCTGGTGACCCCGACTGAATCAAGCCAAGGCCATAGACATGAGAGCATGGAATGAGAGCCACAGAATTTGAGACTTTTTTATGCTGATCGATGAGAATGAGGATAATGAAGATGATGCAATGGATTTTCATTCCTGTCTGAGACTACATGACAGAGCTGTACTCTACATTTACATTCGTAATATATCCCGGTGTCAACCAGGCCCGAGAGATACATGCAGAATTGGTCAGAAAATTTGAGCAACGCCCTAAGAGAGGCATCCATTTAGTGAATAAAACTCGACTGTATAGTCGCAGTCTTTACAACTGAGCCCGTAGCAAACTGAACTCTGGGTAAGAGCCTATTAGGGCAGAAAAAAAAATCCCATACGGCTCTGATGGGAAACAAAACCCACGACCTCCCAGCCAGGGGTCCACGACGCTAACCACTTCGCCATGACGGCTGGTTAGCTGTCAATTTTTTGCTTTAAACGTCAACCAATTTGAGATCCCATCATATCGTATTTTTCGGTCATTCCCTAAATCTTTGGCGCCTGCTCTGACCGACTCTGAGGGGAAGTGAGAGAGCTTGATAAGGTCTATCGTCACCTATCATGCCTCATCTATCATGCGTCATCTATCATGCCTCCTACCACTATACAGGTACTCCACCCAAATTCTTATCATCTCTGTCATGGTCTCTAGCCAAATTCCAATGCGGGTGGTCAGTTGGCGCTGGTGATCCGGGCCTACTTGAATACACTTGTCTGTAATCTTTAGGTCTAAAAACCATCTCAGTGTCTGTGCTGTCGTTCTGGTGAAGTTCTTTCGGCTTCTCCCTGTGTGTGTGTGTGTGTGTGTGTGTGTGTGTGTGTGTGTGTGTGTGTGTGAGTGACCTTGCTTTAAAATTCAACCGCTCCAGATCTTGTCTCTGAGATTTCCATGACAGTGACTTTGATCACAATCTGTGTCAGTGCTGTTTGCCAGAAAGTCTGACCACGCAACAATCGAGGTCTAGACCTCTGATGCGATCTCTGTCTATGCCCTTGACGTGAATAATAAATGTAAAAAGACCCTGTCCTTCTTGATGATTGCATCTCACTGACTTTTCTGAGGGATGGGGTTCCCGTTTTTTTCGGCAGACTCCGGAGAGCCAATTTCCCTTTCAATCAGATTGCTCACAATATTTGGTGCATGAGTGGGAAACTGGAGGGAACTTAACGAAAAGGAATTGGCAACGCTGGGTTCAGCCGCTTGATGGACGTTCTTCTTCGCTCCCTAGGGCCCTAGGGAGCTAACTCTCTCTCTCTCTCTCTCTCCTCTCTCCTCTCTCTCGAGAGAGAGAGAGAGAGAGAGAGTACTGTACACTTTTAAACGGTGTTTTGAGTATGTGTACTCTCTCTCTCTCTCTCTCTCTCTCTCTCTCTCTCGAGAGAGAGAGAGAGAGAGAGAGAGAGAGAGAGAGAGAGAGAGAGTAGACGAGAGAGAGAGAGAGTACTGTACCCTTTTAAACGGTGTTTTTTGAGTATGTGTACTCTCTCTCTCTCTCTCTCTCTCTCTCTTCGAGAGAGAGAGAGAGAGAGAGAGAGAGAGAGTACTGTACACTTTTTAAACGGTTGTTTTGAGTATGTGTACCTCTCTCTCTCTCTCTCTCATCTCTCTCTCTCTCTCGAGAGAGAGAGAGAGAGAGAGAGAGGAGAGAGAGAGAGAGAGAGAGAGAGAGAGAGAGAGAGAGTACTGTACACTTTTAAACGGTGTTTTGAGTATGTGTACTCTCTCTCTCTCTCTCTCTCTCTCTCTCTCTCTCTCTCTCTCTCTCTCTCACACACACACACACACACACACACACACACACACACACACACACACACAGAGGGAGAAGCCGAAAGAACTTTGTCGTTTTGTCAGCACAAAACGCATGGTGTGGGGACATATGAAGGAACGTTCCACAAAGGCACTAATGACAAATCATATGCAGAAGTTAATCCACGCACTCTCAGGCTCGATTTCAAACATACATAGAATACTCTAAAACTCATGCGTAGAGACCTGCCAGTTCCAAGTGCTCTAGATTACGATATTCAAAAACCTGTTTGTGTACTCGTAACTAACCATTTATCACCAGTAATTTAGCACAGCAGCTGCAACATAATGAATGCACACAATTCAAAGCATTATCTACAAAATAAGTCAATAAACAAACAGATACAACATAAATAGGCAAACAAAAAGATAAATAATCATCACGCACGGCCATGTGCAACTAGGACATAGGCCTAAACCTACAAACATAGACGACATGAATAACGAGTTTTCAGATTGCAATGTATAGGGGGCCTACACGCTTAAAATCTTCTTTAACAAATGAATTACTACAGATTGACCCGAGGGACAAAAAAGCAATGATAGTTTACAAAGCACTACTTATCCTACGAGCGATCGAACCACAAAGTGGCCTAAATAAGGGCTTACCAACCTACCAACCAATCAAGCAACTAGCTAACGAGATTTTAATTAATTAACTGAATGAAATGAACTTTATGAAAGAAAATGCATATGGATGAACAAATAAATAAGCAAGTTCTGTGTTCCTGGGGGTTTGAATCTCTACAGTGAATCTTATGAACGGGAGGATGACAAGGTAGCTGGGTGGGACAGGAGGTAGACGCAGGGTGGAGGAGGGGAGGAACGTGAAGGAGAAAATCACACACGCGCGCGCGCGCGCGCGCGCACCCCCTCCTCCTTTCCCCGCACACACACACACACACACATGGCGCATGCATATACCAACGCAAACTGTGTGACGCGAGTACTCAGCCTGGCGAACTCAAGCAAAGAGTTTTCGGAAATTCTCGCGCGGCGACGTAGCTTCACGAGAAAATGTGCGTGATATAAACAGGGTCCTCTAGGGAACAAATGGACGTGGGAAGACACGTGCACCTACTGTGACCACGCAACAAGGTGAAACAGGCAAAACAACCACCAGTGGCAACAAAGCAACGGTACATGCTGCCTACAGATGGCGTAGCAAACCTATGCCAGACCCCAGACCGAGGCCCATCTTCGAGGACCTTTCGGTCATGATTGAGGAAAATGGGCGTACAACAGCCCCGCTCCGGTCCCTAGACTGGAAAATAGCAGACATCCTGAAAAGGCCGGTCGGAGCAGTCCGGTCAATTAAATCTCTCTCACCTAAACGACTGCTGACAGGATGACAGCCAACTATAGCAAGACAGATTGACAAAAATGACCAAAATAGGACAGACTCCTGTACGGTGAACGTACATCAAGGGCAGTGAAGGTTACCTTTATGATGACCCAGCTGCCCACCCCCTCATGACCATCAACAAGAGGGAATACAGCGACTCGTCTTACGTTGAAAAAGCGAGAACCGGCTACCGTTGCAACAAGCTGGATCATACCCAGATAGAATGCCCGGTGAAAGAAAAAAACCTGCCCTGTCTGTGGGAGACGGACACAGCCCACAAACGTGCACCACGACCACGCATAGATGTATCAACTGCAGAGGTGAACACCCTGCGAACTACTTTGCCTGCCCAGCACGCAAACAAATGACCTTAGCCAACAGACTCAGGGCAGAAATGTGCATGCTGCGTGCCCTGGCCTTCATGGAGGCTAAAGAAATCCTAGCCACCAAAAACGAGGAAGCCACAAAAGAGGAACCAAATCTTCCTACAGCCCCGTGGAGAACATACTCCGTTACCGACAGCTACGCGGGGGAAAAGTCATGGGCTCACGTCCAGTGCCCAAACCCAGAAAATCGGTTATCCAGGACACACCGCGCCCTCTTTCCCAAGAGATCAACCTCCCATCCACGAAGTCATCGCTCGCTTCACTCAGATAGTGGAGGAGCTGAAGACTGAAATCTCCAGTCTTAGGGAAGAGAACGCTATGCTGAAGAGAGAACTCCAGCAGAAGACATATACTGGAGTTCTTTCTTCAGTTAGTGTAAAAGAACCAGCCCCTGCGGATGATCAAGAGGAGCCAGTCCTCACAGCCAGTGAGGAAGAGCCAATCCTTACAACTGGTGAGGAAGAGCAGACCATGGAGGGAAGAGCAGACCAAGGAGAAAGATTCCCTTGACAACAGGACAAGTATCTTCGAACTAAGTGTTCACCAAGTCCCTACAAAAACAACGTGACCATGAACAGGGAATGAAACATGAACTCAGCGCCGACTGTCCATCGTACAATGGAACTGCAGATCCATCATTGGAAAGATCCCTTTCCTCTGTGTGCTATCTGCGGAATCAGCCACCTACTGACGTGTTGATGATTCAATCACTCAACACCATAAAGAACAAACTCCCCACCATCGACCGCTTCTGCTCGCCAGTCGTGGGCCTTGAAGGGGATCGAGTTATGGTGGCGACCTACGTCAGCACCCAGACTAACATACAGCACCATCCAAGTTTTCACCGACCAAACCAGATGTCGACTAACCACATGTATTGTTGCCATACCAACGCACAAGAATTGATCCATCGATCTAGCCAACGTCTACTATCCTATGGGAAGCAAAACCACAGCAGACGTCGTCGCTGGCTCAATGACCTCGGAACAGATGATAGTAGCTGGGTAGTAGCTGGGGACATCACACATCAGTCGCCAACTGTGGGACGCTGGGCAAAAACACTGGAAACCGGCAATCACCCAGCTGACACAGTCACTGACTCCAACCTGGTCCTTCTCAACAATGGGTCCATCACCCGAATTGGCCAAAATGGACAGAGGAGCAGCGCCATCGACCTGACCATGGCGACACCAAACCTCAGCCTAGACGCAGAGTGAACAGTAGGAACGGACCACCTGCCTCTACGTCTTTTGCTCCAATCCGCCTACACTCATGGCAATGGACACCAGACCCCAATTTCAGTACCACAGAGCTGACTGGGACCGCTTCGCACAGCTACTTGCTACTCAATGTGACTCCAGCAACCCGAGAGACCCAGACATCAACATCTACCATGACAACATGAAAGCCATGATCCTTCGAGCAGCAGATGCTGCCATCCCAAAAGGGTGCCAGGCACGGATGGACCACACCAGCACTCAGCAGTCTGGTGGAACGAAGAATGCGCAAAAGCTACACGCATTCTCTGTAAATCCCGGAAAGATCTCTCCGAGGACAACAAAACCCAAACTGATCGAAACCACTGACCAATTCCAAGCCATCGCCGATGAAGCCAAAAGGGAACACTGGGAACGATTCTGCAAAGAAGAAATACGCGAACCCACAGACGGACCCAAAATATGGAAAAAAGGTGCGACAGATGAGGAAGCAGAGATGTCGACCAGAGCGTCCCCTCCTCGTAGATGGCCAGTTTACAAAAAATACACAAGAAAAGGCCAAAGCACTCACCAGCACATTCTCCAAGGCGAGCCAGTCGTGCCATCTCCCTGCTGAGATGCTCCTATGCAGACAGGAGGCAACCAACTTCGCCTTACCAGCACTGGACAACTCTGGCGCCATTAACAGCAGCCTAACCTGGAAGAAGTGAAGATGGCAATCACCAGCTTAGTTTCGGCCAGCAAAGCCACAGGAGAAGATCCCATCTCCATTCACATGATTAAACGGTTCCAGAGCCCATGGTGTGAGTGCTACACTCCTACCAAGTCAGCTGGGATTCTAGAAACATCCCGAAGGCCTGGAAGACAGCCATTGTTGTAGCGATCCCCAAGAATGGCAAACCAGCCCACCTTCCCTCCAGCTATCGACCTATCGCCTTAACGCCCCACCCCGGAAAAATCCACGAGAGGGTCCTGAAGAACAGACTGGAACACCATCTGGAGACATACAATATCCTATCTCTTTGCCAGGCTGGCTTCAGAAAAGGACTCAGCTGTATGGAGCACGTTGTCCAACTCCTTGAAGATGCCAAACGCTGGACCCTGTCAAAAAAATCCCGAACAACTGTCGCTACCTTCTTTGATATCAAGAAGGCCTTCGACACAGCCAGCCATTCCAAACTTCTGGACAAGATCAGCACCCTCAGCATTACGGGCCGGGTGTACCAGTTCATTTCAACCTTCATGGACTCCAGAGAAATGGCAGTGAAAGTAGGACCCTCCATATCCCGGATGCACACCCTAGACACGGACGTGCCATAGGGCAGTATGATAGCGCCTACCCTCTCAGTCATCATGGCTGCATGATATCAAGAAGTCCCTCAGACCAAGACCAAATCAGCCAGCGCTTTCCCTACAAGCAGACGATTTGGCTGTCTGGACGAACATGATGGAGACACACAGAGTAAGCCAAATGAGACCGTGCCAAAAGGACATAGACGATATCCAGTCCTATATGAAAGACAACGGCTTCGAACTGTTGGCTGAGAAGACAGTTCTAATGGCCTTCACAAAATATAGGAGGAACCTGGATAACTATCACATAAGAGTAGCTGACCAGCTCATATTTCCAGCAAGGAAGCTAAGTTCCTGGGCGTGACCATCGCTCCCAACTTCACCTGGGAGAACCACATCAGGGAGCTCATCACCAAAGCCACTAGAGCAGTGGACTCATAAAATCCCTAAAGCAAGAGCCCTGGGCTACACCAGAAAGCCTGATCCACCTGACAGGAACCCTGGTGCAATCAAGACTGACTATGATCATGAAACGTTCTTCACTGCACCAAAGTCCTCATGGCAAAAACTCGAACGAGTGGAACTGGCAGCACTCAAGCATGCCTTTGCCGTCAGCCGACTCGCCATCAACGACCTTGATTACCAGGAAGCAGGATGGCTTCCCCTAAAGGACGAATGTCGCCGTAGAAGCGCGAACTTCGAAGTCCGTATCTCAGCGGTAGGCACCACTGTGAAAGCCACCCTCCAGGACAACCCAAGCACACGGTACGCCGCCTACAGGCACTTCCTCAAAGAAAGGAAGGCAGACCTCCCAGACAGACGGCGCCCTTCAGTGACCAGACCAAAGAAATCTGAGTCAGGGCCAACACCGGACCACATGACGTGGAACCAACTCCTTCACATTCTCTACAACCATGGGAACTGAAGAAACACACAAATCATCCATCAATAGGGAGGGACCACGCCCAAGAAAGACTTGTCAACACTGGCAAAGGACAAAATCGGAGTAGAATACGACCATCACTTAAAAAATCTACACTGACGGCTCAGTGCTAGAAAACGGCGAGGCAGGATGCACTCTGGTTATCCCAGGACTCAAAACCACCAAGCAGTACCGACTACCCAAGGGATCAGCATTTTTACTGCCGAACTCTACGCCATTTTAAAGGCCTGCGCTACCATTAACGACATGCCACGACCTCCCCAGGCTGTGATCATTTTAACGGACTCCAAGTCCTCATGCAAACCTTGTTGACAGGGAGGATGAAGAACTGACAGGAGCTCCAAGCCAAAATCCCTGTTCCTAGCTCACCAAATTATCGGTATAAAGTAACAGACCTTACCCTGATTTGGCTGCCCTCCCATACAGGAATCAAGGGCAATGACGTGGCGGACAGTGCCGCAAAAATTGCCTCAAGAACTGGCCACCAAGTCAACCTACGACTATCTCTGGCCAAAGTTACCAGCAAAGCCCGACAAGCCGCCTCCTACAACACCAGGAACGACGCTATGAAGGCCCGATGTGCTAAGCGAGGATGGGTGTCCATCCCCAATAATTAATTAAAAAAGAAAAAAAAAAAAAACCTCCATGACTCCGACTTCCCCGAAGACTCCAGCAAATCCTCCGACGGATCAGGACAGGATACCACAGATGAGTCCTCCTGGGCCTGATCTGCCAATGCGGGTCAGGCCCTCTCTCAACACGCCCTGAGTGACTGCGCCCGCCCTCCCCGTCGCGCCCTGACCACCATCCGAGACTACAGACGAACACACCAACTACAGCTGCATGGATTTCTACTGCCGCACCCAACCCTCGGGACACAACCCGTGAGGATGCTCGCCAACGCCCCGATATCCTCTGGACTCGACGATTGGTTCTAACCCACCCCAGAAGACGACGAAATGAACATCAACAACTACAACGAAAGGAGACAACTTTAACGATTACCACCATCGAATAACGATAATGACCAACCACGAATCTCTCAAATCCAATAACACCAAAAGATACCGTGAATGAAAGACATGTCCCTAAAGCTTTCGCTATGAGGATGTAAAACTCAACATTCACGCCTGATATAAGTGTGGTAAGTACATCACACTCCCAACACCAACAAACATGTGTTTCTACTCTATGGCTTAGGAGTGTTAACACTTAAGCACTTTTGCACATTCACGCATATCCACTCAGTCTTACTGGGTCAGTCAAGACATTGGCTTTAGGGTCTGGTCAGGATTCTTGCTTTTGATCTTGATCTTTCTTGATCTTGGTGTATATAGTCGATAGGGCCACATTGTGGCATAACATCGACGGAAGAACTTGGGGAGAGCACACACACACACACACACACACACACACAAAATCCTACATGTTTGATGGCCCGGCCAGCCAGCGCACGTTCAGCGTGCACTGACATGATGCCAAGCCTCTGCAGCAGTCGTGAAAGAGGAGACGGGGGGGGGGGGGGGGGGGGGGGGGTGTTGCGAGGTGTTTATTTACTTCTCTTTGGGGGGCTGTTGGAGGCGGTTCTTGAATTCCTCCACAGTCCCCCTGCGGAAACAACACTGTTGTCTAGGTTGTTCCATTCCCTGATGGTTCGTGGGAAAAAAACTTTTTGAAGATTAGTGTTGCAGTATGCTGGATGTTAAAGCAGCGCTGGTGGTTCCTTGCGTATTGCTCCACTATGTTTTCCTTCCTTGCCAAGCCCTTCAGTGGACTACATGTCAGAGTCTTGGCCAGAGTCTGTCACTATACCGTCAATTCCGTCGTATTTGTCGGCGGCTGTCCTGTGATCATAACTGCGGTGAGACAGTCTCCCCTGAGCCTGAACTGAGGCTCTTGTGCTGGTCTGGTCCGTCTATGACTCTGTAAGCACATCCCTCATAAGACTAGTTGTCGTACTTCCTGAGTTTGTCTGTTTATTCACCTGACCGTATTGAACACTTCTGAAGCGAGGCGCGCTTCCTGATTTCCGCACAGCTAGCTTGTATGCACCGCGTGCATCACTACATGCACAGCCTAATGTTTGGTGCCTAATTTGTATCTGTGGACACAAACCAATGTTGGTTTTTCCGATTGCCGGAAACCGACAAGTAGCATTGGAATCTGAAGTATCTCCAAACAAAAGATTTGATAAAATAGGTAGATAAACCGAGGTTATTTTAATTATAATGGCTTGAATTTTGACAGCTCAGTGACTGCAATTTATTACGACAATTCATATCGATCTACAGCTGTCTGCCGTTACATCTGAGGCGACAAAGTGGTGGAGATTACGAACAGCGGAATTCGAGCAAGAAGTCCAGGTGTCTTTCCAGCATGTAAAATGCACCGGTTCTCTCCACCCCGTTCACTCATCCAGCACCGTAGATCATGAGTTAACGAGCTGTTGAAAAGATGGCGAGGTACTTGTCACTGAACTCTGGCTTCAAGATCCCGATACTAGGATTCGGGACATACAATCTAAAAGGTGACTATTCTACATCAGTGCTGACAGCACAGACTCGCAACGACATGATGTCATATCAGTTTATCACCGAGTGCATGATGTATTGGCCATGTGCTGCTCACCTTTTCCATTCTCTAGTTAATATTTTTAGCAGACAGAAAGACCTGGTTTGTACGACAGAAAAATAAATCTTTGGATCAATCGGCATGCAATTCTTCGAGTTAAACTATTAAAAGAGAGAGGTTGTGGGGATTATCAACATGTGTTGATGTGTGATGGATTGATGAGTGGGACTTGTGTGATGTACTTTTAAAACTTGCATTTTAAACAAGGATAGTAACTGTCGAACAACGTAAACCAAGCCCGGTTACTTCCCTTATAACATGACGCTCCCAAGAAAAGAATATTAACCCTTTCACCGCCAGACATTCTATTTTGCATAAAATCCCCATCGCCAGCCATTTTTCCAAAAAAGCTCTTATTGTATACCACCATATGTGAAACGCGGATATATCTGGAACTAAACAATCAATTCTCATGCTATTTTTTTGTAAAATGGAGGAGATACACTGTACTTTTATTATATCATAACATGTTAGTAATGGTAAGTCAACAACAATTTCAATTTTTTTTGTGATTTCAAGTGCAAAAAAAAAAAAAAAATAAAAAAAGAATGTTATTTCTTCTAAGCGTAAAAAATAAAGAATGCCAACAAACTCTCAACAAGGGAGGAAAAATACTCCACTCACAACTGAAGACCAGAAAGTATGGTATTTCCAACAGAAAAGTGCATGAAAAACAGCCACAAATACAACTACTCCAATAGCAGGGAACACACACACACACAGTGACACACACACACACACACACACACACACACACACACACACACACACACACACATTCTTATGCCTAACTGGTACACATGTAAGAAAGAAAAAGGGAACACACACACACACACACACACACACACACACACACACACACACACACGTCCCTTTCACTCTCAACAGTAATATATATATATTTTTTTTTATGAACACAAAGTCATTCATATGCCTGTTGGTCTCTGAACCCTTGCCATTCAGTTGATCTGTATAATCAGCTGTACACCCACTCGAAAGACGTCAGTGCTACTCGCCTCTCACGTCACGTGTCAGTTGGCCACGCCCCCTTCAACCTCGACCAGCAAGAGTCGGCCCACAGCGTGTGTGTGAAGTTCGTTACCTAAAGTCTTAGTTCGCTTCCTCACATAGAGTTAGTGAACAGTCAGTCAGTGCTGGCTGGCTCAACACAAAAACACTGTGGCAACAAAAACACTGTGGCTGTGGCGGTAGGGTAGTAAGTGGGCGTCTTATCAGCCTCTCATAACAATTTGGCCACGGTCCAACGCTTCACGTTGGAATAATTCGGTCAAGCCCTCACTATCGTTCTTTACTCGACTGTCTGGGTCTTCTTCATCTGTATTAGGAAAACCGACTGTCTATTCGATATTCCCAGCACTTGATCTGTGGTAAATGTACGGCAAGGTCGAGTACGTAAAGTGCTTGGTGGTGATGTCATAGTGAATGGAAAAACAATCGGAATAAAGTCAATAAAACACTGAACTGAATAGTGTTCTGACAAAGCAAATGGCTGTGAGCATGGGCCCAGACCATCCCCCAACTATGACGTTTATTGCTGACTTTTTATCTCATGAACTAGGATCGTGAGAGTATCGGGAGTTAGGTCACCCTACTTTGTCGCCAAAAGGCGCCTTTGGCGCTCTGCCAAGTCGTCGCCAAAAGGCACCTATGGCGGTGTGAAAGGGGTAATGTTTAGCAACTTAAAATTCTGCGCAGTGAAATTTAACTCGTAACACTCAAGAGATAAAACGTCATGTGTACCTTGTGACTATCAAATTAATGTAAGTCACTCATTTATTACATAGAATTCACTCATTGAGCTCTTCTTTCCCCATATTAAACTAAAATGAGAAAGAAATGGAACACAAGTATGACTTTAATTACTTATTTGACTTTCCTTGGCCTTCTTCCTTGTGCTGAACTCTGAAGCGATCAAAACTAAGTGAATTTTCGTTATTTTATTTCGTTTTTGTTTCACCTGAAGAAGACCTAAGAGTTGAAAACGTGTTTTGTCTTGTGACTCGTTTGTCCACATTTCTCTGGGCAGTTCGCTGACATTATTTAAGATTGGTTTAGATTCTGCTGCCTGCAGTCGTCTCACTTTGCAGCTAGAACTTTCCTCTAAAGTTATGATAGAAATGATGCATTCTCAAAGTTCATGCAGTTCACAGTGAAGCAATAGTCTTGTAAAATCGGGTCTGAAATAAGCTCAGCTAAGCAAGCATAACAAGTTGATAATTTCCTAGAATAAGAGGAAAAACAAAACAAACAATTTAATCGTTCATTTAAGTTTAACTGTCTCTAATGAATCTGGTTGGGCGTTTAATCATATGGCCATACCGCGAGACAGTTTGATGATGTTGGAGAGGGTAAGAGGGGTGATGCACACAGGTTCTTTGTGGTGTGATGCATCATTGTCATCATCTGGAAGGTCAAACACAGTCTCTGGAGGTTAACTAGAAGTTATAGAACCCTCTGCAGATGTTTGAAGATGGGTCGAGTCACACCAAGGAAAGTGTCAATGAGATATGATCTGCTGCTGGAGTCAGCTGGATCAGATCTACTGCTGGAGTCAGCTGGATCAAGGACTTAACCATAGTTGTGCCATGTCTTCAAGTCATCAGTTTTGATCTGGACTGGGTCATCTGGCAACAACTTTGGTAGTGTACGATCACCATGTCTATTGTCATAGTACCACTTATAAGTATGCTTGGTTTTCTTATTAGCTTGGCAATGTATCACTGTCATTGTGTGGTACTGGGCGAAGATGAATTGGCAATACATGAACTTTGGTACACAGCAGCCTTCCAAACAACATGACGGAAGGACTGATGCCTGTAACTGAATTTGTGATGTTCGATACGTCACCACTACCACATCTTGACCTTCTTGCGCAATGAGTTTCTCGGCATTCTTCACAGCAGACTCTGCTTTGCAATTTACTTACGGAAAATGAAGATTGGAGGTGTGATGATTACATCCATAGTCCTTTGCAAACTGATGAAAGTCTTGTGAGTTGAATGTGAGACCATTGTTGGTGATAACCATACCTGGTATGCCATGCATGGAGAAAATCTGTTTGAAACACTGGATCACAGCACTGCTGCTCAGATTTGATGAGTTTAATAATGATCCACTGCAAGTAAGTTGTTGCCCAAGTTATATTCGCAGAAATCAGCTCCTAGCTTTGACCAAGGTCTTGCAGGCTGTTCTCTTCAGAAGTGGTTCTTGTTGCTGAGTTGGACGATTTTCCTGACATGTGTGACTCTTCTCAGTGTTGCCTCTCAAGCCTGGCCAGAACGTTGACAATTTGGCATACTCTAGGCACTTCATAAAACCTAGATGGCTTTCATGGGGTTTGTGTAGCACTTCTTGGTGCTGGCTGGTAGGAGTCACAATGCCATCTTGAAATGTTACTTATTCATCAACCACAGAGTTCAGATTTCATCTTTTCATAAGGTGGCAGTGAAAATGGAACCTGGGTGGGCCAGCCTTCAGACAAAACTTGATTATCCTTCGGTGATCTTTATTGTTAGCAGCTGCTGTTTAAAGAGCTTTCTTTCGGTTTTCACTGATTGGTTTTCATGATGAGACTATGCCAGTATGTGCTGCCACTTGATTGGCTGCATGGATGTCACATTCGGCAAATGGCAGGGGGCCGTGGCTGAGACAATCAGCATTTGCCAAATCCTTGCCTGGAAGATGACATACTTCTGCATTGAAGCGTGCCGTTTCCATCAGTAGACGTTGACATCTTGGGGCTGCTTGATAGTTGATCAAGATCCTTTGTTGACATCAGAGGGACAAGAGGTTTGTGGTCAGTGAGTAGATCAAAAGTCGGCAGTCCTGCAACTGCAAGATACTTGTAGCATTTCTCTCATGCCCACACACTTGCTGAGTATTCCTTCTCAGACTGACTATCAGTATCACAGCTCAGATGACATCAGGGAGTGAAAAGCAATGTGATCACTGATTGGCTGAAGTTCTGCATTTTGTCATTCCACTGGAGGAAAACAGCACCAAGTCCGAATGAGCTTGGGTCTGCATCGAGCAGAGTTGGACGCTCAGTGGAGTAGAAGGAAAGTGACACCAAATATACAGTTCTTTTCTTCACAGTTTATGCATCATGCTGAGGACTTTCCCACAACCACTGAACATTTTTTCCTCAGAAGGTCAGTCACACTGACTTGTACTTAAGACACATTTCTTGGTGTGTCCAATTTTAGAATAGCATTCACCATTCCAGGATCTGGGCAAATCCCAACAACAGTCATGTCATGTCCAAAGGAGGACACTTCAGACTGTCCAAAGTGACATTTGTCATGGTTTAACTGAACAGTCCAGAAGTTTGAATTCGATGCACAGCCTGCATCAGTCTTTCATTATGTTCTTTCTGTGTTGCCTCATGAATCAGCACATCATCCATGATGACTTCACAACCAGGATGACCACTCAACGTTTCAGATATTTTGTGCTGGAACGCTTCAGGACCTATGCTGATGCCCATAGACACATAGAGAAAACAGTAATGCCCTTAGCTGGTGATGAATGTTGTGAGAGGAATGCTGTTCTGGTGCAGAGGCACCTGCCAAAGCACACATTAAGCGTTGAGAAAACTTTTGACTCTTTCAACTTTGCCACTATATCTTTGAGATTTGGCAGCATTAAATAGGGTATTTTGATGTTCTGGTTCAGTTTCTTATAATTGATGCACAGGCGAATTTTATCTGAATGTTTCAAAGGGAATACATCTGGCAGTTGTTATGCAGTAAGGTTTTGCTTTTTCTTTCAGTTTCAGTTTCTCTGGCTCTGTCTTCAAAAGACTTGTTTCAGAAACTTAAAGGTCATTTTCAGTTTCTTGAACAAGTCATTTCATCAGTCCTGTTGCTTCACTGACTGATCTTGTGAGTAAGCTGGCACTGGTCGATGTCAGGGCCATGATAACTTGGAAGTGATACAGCACATGTTGACCATCATGCACTATTCTTGGTACCTCAGCCATAAATTCTCTAACAGGAAAAACTTTTTTGCAAGGTGAATTGAGATATGGGATTTTAGAAGGACAATATGGTTGGTCTTTGTGGTAATTGCTTAAAGACACTCTTTCAGAATAGTCATGTCTGCACCAGTATCAACTTTGAGCTGCAATTTCTTGCTGCATAGCTCTAGATCTACATTCCAAGAAATTCTGATCTTCCTCAATGTTGACGGTGATAGCATCAAGCCAGTACTCAGCATCTTCTCATCATCCTGTGCTGGTTCACTAACCAAATGCACAGTTGATGCATTGTGTCTGCACAAATGGACAAAATGGTTATGACCACCACATCTTCTGCAACACTGCCCCTTGGCTTGACATTTCTGATCTGGATGCTGATAACCACATTTTCCATAACTGTTGTCTCATGGAAAAATCATGACTGACTTAATGACATTTACCACAGATTGCATCTTGGCCACAGGTAACTGCTCTGCCAAGGTCTGTGTCATGATGAGAGTCTGAGCCCTGACCATGAAAACTTTATCTGACTGGAGACCTAGTTTCCTCAGTGCCAAGTCTCTCAAACTGATTGTCTGTTCTTTTCTTTGAAGTATGATTTGCTCTCGTTGGCATGCCATAGCGATTGCTTTTTCTAAAGTCAAGTCACTCAAAAGCTGAAGCTTCTCTTTCAGTTGTCTGTCACCAAGGCCTATCACGAGCCTGTAACTGACTTGCTCATCAGGGTTGGCATAGTTACAATGTTTGACAGGAATGTTTAGTTCCCTGACAAACTCATCTGCTGACTTGCCCTCATGCTTTGTTTTGTTATTGAACATGGAACAATCATGAATGACATTGCATTTGGGAAGAAAATACTTTGTAAACTTCTCAGTCAACACATCAAAGTCAGTATCATCTTCTGTTGCATTGCCGTCTTCATCGCTTGAACATGTGTTCTAAATCTGCACAGCTTGCTTCATTCCCTTTGCATAAAGTAGAGAGTCTCTTTGTATATCACCATATTCTTTTAGTAACTTTGTAGCTAATCTAAACCTGAAAAATTTTTCTGACCATTCCTTCCAATCTGCAGCTCTGAGACTAAAATGCATTGGGGGATTGTATCTTAATCTTGCCGCTCAGTGATATATTTCTCAGACCAGACAAAAGTTCAGTTTGGCTCAAAGTCAGTGTGCCCATGGCTTGTTCATTCAATATTCAGATACCAAAATCAATATGTCTCGATGTTGTGTTGGATGGATGATTGGGACGCCTATGATGTACCTTTCAAACTTGCATTTTAAACAAGGAAACAGTGATTTGAAGTCAGCCATGTAATCTGGCTCCAGAGTAGCAACTGTTGAACAATGTACTAACCAAACCTGGTTAGTGCCCATATAACAGGGATTTGGAACTCTGTCTCTTGATACCAGGATTAAATGATTCAATGAAATGTAACAAAAAGCTATTTTTGTTGTTGTTGTTGTTCACAAGAAATGAGAGAATGGACTGCAACTTACTTTTTAGTCGCTTCGCTTAATCATTGTTGTGGGGCATGTAAATTTGCATCGATATCACTTCTTCGCCGACTTTGTGTGTATTAAAATGTGGGAAGTAGGCCATGAGCAAGGCCTGATAGTGAGTTATTTTTTTTATAAATCATATATGAAGGAAGGAAAAAAAAAGGCAGCTTGACAGTGAAAAGAGGTTTCTGCAAGCACTCTGATGAATTTAAAGCGGCGCATAGAAAAGGTTAGTTACGAAGTACTCCATCACTTTGGCATCACGAAATTGAAATAAAAGGTGCAGATTTAGATCTTTTTAATATACAAAAAAACCTCTCTAGATATGTCTCTTTTGCGAGTGTCCGCCTGGTTTCATGTGAAAAATGAATTTTGCTTATACCTTAATTCATCTGGACAGTTTGTGGCAGTGTGATAGCTGATCAGGGGGATGTGACAGCTATGATAACATGATCTGTTTGTCACCCGTTATCTGTTGATGTAGTCTCTCACGACCTTAGATTTCTTTTGATCATGTGGCCTTGATGTGTACTGAGAGACTTCGTCTTGCACAAAAGTTCAACTTGTTTAAAAAAAAAAAAAAAATCGCCAAACTTTAATCACTCTAAGGATTTGTTTTCAGATGTCTGATTGAAATACATTTTGCACCATATGATTGTCTTTTTGTTCGGTTTCAGATGGTTGTCATCATTTTTTTTATCTAGTCATGCATACACCTTTTTTTTTGCATATTTCTGTCTGTTGCAGGTGAGGCCATGTTGGAGCCAGCACAGCAACACACCTCTTGACATGGTGATCACAGTAACATGGCAATGAAGTATCTATTTCCATTCACCTTACATATAATGATAGAGTAATGATTTGTTTGCATGACTGTTTTATAACTAAGTATGACAAATGCCTGAATGTACACTACACAGTTTTTTTCCCCAATGTTTCCAGATGTTTAATTGCATGGAAGTTGCAAATGTGATGAGCAAAAAATGCACATAAACGATCAGTGAAATATGAACAGTGTCATGAGAATAGCCAATAATGTTTTGCTTTAAATGCAGAGTGACTCTAGTGGTGTAATAATTGGTGGTATTGTGCTTCAAGTGTAATAAAATTGGTCACACAATTCTGATGTCACACAACAAACATGTTGCCACTTCTCTCTGACATGGCCCCTGGTCCAGAGGCCCACCTTTGTGTTTAGCACTAATCAATAAGATCCAAGTGGAGGGAGACTTTAATAATAGCTCATAGACTTGCGTTTGGATGATAAGTGTTTTACAGATGTTAGAGGCTTGAATGTGGCACAGGACTTGGAATTGTGGGTGGTGAGCTTCAGTAGTGTTCGAGATGAAATATGAATCTGTAATTATGTTGTCGAATTGGTGGGGTGATCATTTGTTTGGAATTGGTAATATCACACGTTTCAAACAAAAGTCATAATTTCATCAAAATAGGATCCAAATTCAGAAGGTATGTTTGTTTGTTTACTTTGTTTGTTTGTTTATTCTTTTTTTAGTCAGTTATAGCAATTCTCATCTCAGAGCAGAGCATTGTGTCTCTGTCATTTTGCTATAGATACCACAGCAAAACTCAGCATCCGTTTTTCATTAAGTACACCACATTTGGTGCTGATTGAACTATATTAAGGGCTGCTAGACAGGTTTGTTTACAACGCTGGTTATCTTGAAGTTTCTTAGAGGCAGGCTCAGTTCGGCAGGAAGATAAGGAAAAGGCAGTGACAGTCGCAGTAGTTTTAAGACCAGTCTAAGACCACATTAATAATGAAAGTTTTCTTGTTCAAAACAAGATGTTTATATTTGAAAGAGACTCTAAATGAATGTCATTATGAAACGTATGGAACCCCTAAATTCCAAGGTTGCCCATTGCATTAGATGTATATGAAGGTCATTACCTCTGTTAGATTGGTTGGAGGTGTTGGTTTTATGTTTTTTCGTTTTAAATTTGAAATTGGTTTCATATGTTCTGCCCCATTAAACTCTTACCAGCTACGTCTGTGGATCAGCTCTGTTCTGTCAAATTTCATGAGTGATGCAGAAAGTAGATGCCCAACACATCATCTTCCACAGAATGAGGTTGTTCCCACTTCCTCATCATGTCACTGTGAGTGCTGCCCTAGAAACAGGTACAGTCGGTCAGACTGTTTTCATATGTTATGTCTAGTAATCAGTGAGCAAGGAAACTCAAATGTGACAGAGCATAATAGAAATATGGTAAGGATAGGGGAGCAAATGGCATTCAGCACGGAACAGAAATCCTGCTTGCAGCACCAGGTGTGATGTCATATATTTGGGACGGTCTCACTTGGAGTCTGATTCTTTGAATGTCTTGATGGTGGCTTGGGAGCAGCTTGTACAGGTGATGCAGCTTCAGTCTGGGTTGTGGAAAGATTAACCAGTCCTCATCAGCCTGATCGCTACTCCAACCTGCATTGCTGTGGCCCCAGTCAGGAGTTGGTTTGGCTTGCAGCATGGAGTTTATTCTGCTGTCAGGCAGGTAAGTTGTTTGATAAGGCTGGACCTGTTCATTGTTGACCAATGCATCCTGCTGAGAACTGGGTCCTGCAGACAAGCTTGCCAGTATAGAGATGCTGGCAGTCTGGTGGACCGTGCTGCAGGGTTGGCCGTCAGCCGGATGCTGTTTAAGAACCTGGTACATACTATGCCACTACACTTTGGGCTTAAGCACTTCTGCATCACTCTGGTAGCCTTTATCACCCAGACAGTAATGGAATGACAACAAGAGTGAGCTGGAGAGGAGGAGCTGCTCACAGGCCCCAGGTTTGGGTTCTCCTGTTCCGTTTCAACACCCCAATCAGTAGACAAGTTGACCATGCTGCTGTATGAGGGCCTTTAGCTGTCAGTTCTCGCCAGCTGCCGGTGTGGTTGGCCAGGAGGAAAGAACTGGCCAAATTGACTGGTCCTCCCATGTTAGTCAGCACAGCTCCCATGGTAACCACTGGGGCAGGATGGGACTTCATCTGCCACCTGGGTGCTGCTCTGCTGTGCTGCTGGGATTTGTCAGCATTCTGGCTGCTGACACTAGTATCAGAGGACTGCGGTTTGACCCTAGTCTTTCCAGCCATAGTCTTCTGTTCCATATGCCTGAACTGCTGTCAGGAGCATCGTGAGTCTGCTGCAGAGCTGTAGATATGCAGTGGTGGCTCTGGTGGTTGCAGAAGATGGTTTGCTGTTGGACATGCTGCATTGGCATCGGCAGTGCTGTCCTGCATCAACCTTTGGATGTCCTTTGTAGCTTTCAAGGTAAAGGCAGGACGGCTGTGGAAGAAATGCCAGAGGTTCCTGCTGAGGGCTGCTGATAAGGCCACAGATGGAAGCATATTGGGGAATGTTTGCCAGCAGCAGTCCATCTCTAGCCTGATTTACCATCAATGGGAGGCGTATTCCCTGATGGTCTTTTCCTGGCCCTGCTGCCTGATGAAGCTCAGTTTCTGACAATGTTGAATATCTCGCACTCTCGCTCCCTCCTACCCCTACCCCCCCCCCCCCCCCCCCCCTCCACTCTCTCTCTCTCTCTGTGTCTGTCTGTTCCTCTCTCTCTCTCTCTCTGTCTGTCTCCCTGTCTCTGTCTCTCGCTCTCTGGCTCTTGCTCTCTCTCTCTCTCTCTCTCTCTCTCTCTCTCTCTCTCTTGGCTTGCCCTCATGTGATGGATTGGTTTTTAACAGCACTTGCTTTGTGTCTGTTGTTGGTTTTTGATTTCATGTCAATTTATGGTAGTGTTGATTTTGTATCAGTTTATGTTGGTGATGCGTGTGAAGCTTATAAGTGAATAAAGGAAACAAATTCCAAAGTATTGAGCAGCCAGATGAACAGAAAACAAGCATTGAAGAAACAAGCTTTGACCAGTTAGTCTTCTTCAGGCAGATGAGAACAAACAAGTGAACGATGGAAGTAAGCATGCAATGAGGAGAAAAGTGTGGGTGAACAATTTCAGTTACTATAAAAATGATACAAGGGGATGGGTTTGGAGGGGGTAGGGGTAAGGGAGGGATGGGGGAGTGGGAGATGACATGAACAAAGAGAAAAAGAAAGAAAAGGAAGAAAGAACTGCATTGAAATGTAAATATTAAATCCTTCACTGATAGCATTAGAGATATAGCTGAGTTCCGTATCTTTGATGTACCATTTGTTTATGCATTCGAAGTTAACTTATCGTCTCTTGGATGAGAATTCGTTATCGTTAAAAAGCTTTTGTGATGGTTCCCCCACAGCACTTAACTTTGAACACCATCTGTATTTAGTTGCATTTCCAGTCCTGCAGGTGAAACATCGTAATCGAATATGCTCTTAAGGGGGGGATAGTGTAGGACATAAAAGGGAAATAAAATCAGAATGTGATAGAGAAATGTTACCAATATTGAGTCATCAACATTCAAAATAAAACAACATGTTTGAGTCTGTGTTTGAAGATCCAAAACAAATGCCAGTACTCTCCACAGACAAACTGCTATACTACTCATCATTTACGTGATTTAATTTCATTATCAATCTATTCTTTACTTACTAATCTGTCCACCCCCTTTTTCTTGTTCAAATTTTCTTTCAAATATATATATATATACATATACATATATATATATATATGTATATGTATGTATATATATGCATATATGTATGTGGCAATTGCTATCTTCCTGTGGTTGGAAGACATGCGTGGTCTGTGATCCCTTAGGCTAGGCTGATGGGGTCACCAGTATTGTAAATGGAAGACCAGTTTTTGAAAACACTTCTAGGTTGTATTTGTGTATAGCCAAGTTGCTTACCGGCCTAAGTTCATCATGGTAGGAGATGCCTCGAGTAGGGGTTTTCCATGTCTGACTGGCAAAGGGTGAAGGCCCTTACAAAGGGCTTTCTGCCATAATATTTTTCCATCTCCTGCCGTTCTTAATGGATCTTTTCTAAATTCATCATCACCCAGTCAATTTTTTCCACATTCTACTTTTCTCTGTGGTCTTCTTAAGATCCACCGCATTTGCTTTGCGGTACAACCTTTGATAAAGGGCAAGAGGTCCAAGTGGTTGAGAGGATAGGTAGTGTGAGCATATCTCTTTGGCTCAGATGTCTTCTAAACAGGAGGTACTCATTGGCACATGTTTATTAACTGGCTACTCATGCTGGGTTCAAGACATGTAGTTACTCAGTTCAGTGTTAACCTGTAGTGCTTGGCACTCTGTCCCTGAGAATTGAGCTTATTGGGGGAGATCAGGTTAGTTGGCTTCTGTTTGTCGTGTGTTACTCACAAAGCCCAGAAGGGGTTAAGACATTGGTGTCTTGGCCCTGGACCCTTAATTGGCTGATGGGGGGTGAGAAACAGTTGAATGAAATTCAGAACAACACGGCTTCTTCACAAAAATTTCGCTCCCCTCCCCCCTATGGAAATGGAAAGTACAGTTGAAATCATTTAGACCATCTGAGGACTCAGTTTCGACAGCAACTTTGATAGAGAAACAAGGAAAGGGTTTTTTGGCTTCATGGTTGGTGGTGTAAGGAACTGAGGTGGAAAAACTTTTATCTACTCTTTGCCCTTTTTCTATCTAGAGAGGGTTCCAAGGCATGCAGGTGATCCCAAGTCTATCAAATGCTTTCAAACAACTGTCCTTGTTGAATGACAGTTGTTTTGACTGCGAAGTAAAACAGCTCTGAAGTACCACAATGCTGATTGACAGGGGGATCAGGGTGTCTCCACAGATGCAGCTGAATTCGTCCCATTGGAGTCATCAGGTGTCCTGGTCTCAAAGGAGTTTTGGAAGCAGGAATCAAGAGCAAATTAGGGCCACAGGGTGTAATCATCCTTCACAGTATGACCATTTGCAAAGGTTAAATAAATGTCAGCGAACCGCCCAGAGAAACGTGGACAAATGAGTCACATGACAAACCACATTTGCAAAGGGTCGTATCAAGTGGCTCCAAACACATTCTTCCTGACATCACCATCACTACCACAGTTAGAGTTGCTAAGTCAGTGTTGCAGTAGACCTCTATGTCCCAATTCCATGTGGTTCTTTTGCTGTCAGAACTTTGGCCACATTCACGACAGATGCTCAGAGGAGATCTGTGGTCTGTACTCCAAAACATTTTGTGCAACACTCCTCAGAGATGTTTCAAACACATTCCTACTGACAACTTCATCTATGTTGCTGATCTGAGGGCCTTGGTTCTGGCTCTTAACCCTTTCACCGCCCATGGGCGCTTTTTGGCGATGACTTGGCAGATTGCCAAGGGCGCCTTTTGGCGACAAAGTAGGGTGACCTAACTCCCGATACTCTCACGATCCTAGTTCATGAGATAAAAAGTCAGCAATAAACGTCATAGTTGGGGGATGGTCTGGCCCATGCTCACAGCCATTGCTTTGTCAGAACACTATTCAGTTCAGTGTTTTATTGACTTTATTCCGATTGTTTTTCCATTCACTATGACGTCACCACCAAGCACTTTACGTACTCGACCTTGCCGTACATTTACCACAGATCAAGTGCTGGGAATATTGAATAGACAGTTGGTTGTTCCTAATACAGATGAAGAAGACCCAGACAGCCACGAGTAAAGAACGATAGTGAGGGCTTGACCGAATTATTCCAACGTGAAGCGTTGGACCGTTGCCAACTTGTTATGAGAGGCTGATAAGACGCCCACCCCACTTACTACCCTACCGTGTGTGCCCCAGTGTTTTTGCGTTGAGCCAGCCAGCACTGACTGACTGTTCACTAACTCTATGTGAGGGAGCGAAACTAAGACTTTAGGCAACGAACTTCACACACACGCTGTGGGCCCACTCTCGCTGGTCGAGGTTGAAGGGGGCGTGGCCAACTGACACGTGAGAGGCGAGTATCACAGACGTCTTTCGAGTGGGTGTACAGCTGATTATATAGATCAACTGAATGACAAGGTTCAGAGATCAACAGGCACATGAATGACTTTGTGTTCATAAAAAAATATATATATATATTACTGTTGAGAGTGAAAGGGATGTGTGTGTGTGTGTGTGTGTGTGTGTGTGTGTGTGTGTGTGTGTGTGTGTGTGTGTGTGTGTGTGTGTGTGTGTGTGTGTGTGTGTGTGTGTGTGTGTGTGTGTTCCCTTTTTCTTTCTTACATGTGTACCAGTTAGGCATAAGAATGTGTGTGTGTGTGTGTGTGTGTGTGTGTCCCCCTGCTATTGGAGTAGTTGTATTTGTGGCTGTTTCATGCACTTTTCTGTTGGAAATACCATACTTTCTGGTCTTCAGTTGTGAGTGGAGTATTTTTCCCTCCATTGTTGAGAGTTTGTTGGCATTCTTTTTTTTTTTTTTACGCTTAGAAGAAACATAACATTCTTTTTTTTATTTTGCATTTTTTTTTTGCACTTGAAATCACTAAAAAATTGAAATTGTTGTTGACTTACCATTACTAACATGTTATGATATAATAAAAGTACAGTGTATCTCCTCCATTTTACAAAAAATAGCATGAGAATTGGTTTGTTTTGTTCCAGAGATATCCGCGTTTCACATATGCTGGTATACAATAAGAGCTTTTTTGGAAAAATGGCTGGCGATGGAGATTTATGCAAAATAGAATGTCTGGCGGTGAAAGGGTTAAAATGATCTCTAAGGCAAAACATAAAGACTTCTTCATTCGATCAGACTCCTTTTCTGCTTAGGAGGCTGTTGCGGTTTCTGACCTCAAGCACCCTCAGTTGCTGAAATTGAACTGTACACTTTGAAATCTGATTGCTACAACATAGTTTTTGCTTGGTAAGAAGTTGAGCAGATTCACACTCACACCTACCTGAAACTCAAAGCTCAGTGTTATGTGAAAGACCTCCAGCAAGAGAAATGGAACTCACAGATCCATGAAAAGTAGACTCTTCCAAATCTGTCCGAACATGAAAGAGTTTATGCCATGCACCACTGACCGTCGAAAAGAAGAAACAGTCTTATGCCATTTGCATGCAAGCCATTCCTTTTACACCTACTCATATCTTTTAAAAACATGAAGAAGCTCATTGATGTATTCAATGTGATGTATCTCTATAAAAAACATGTTCTTATTGTGGTGGGACTTACATAATGACAGACATAAACATTTCGTTGTAGATGCCATGGAAATCTTGTTCTGAGGTCACTGACATGATGTTATTTTTTTTTCAGCGTTTGAAAGAGATGAACATTTTGTCATGTAAGATTTAATGGAATTAAGGTTTTCACAAAATTCCGGTTTCTACCTGTAAAGAATCTGTTTTAATAAGTTGTATGTTTGATAATTGACTTGACTAGGTGACAGCTCTAACATGGCCCTTTGTGGTCGGCTGGGCTTTAAGCAACATTCTCTCTGCCACTGTCTCTGTCTTAGTCTCTCTGTCTCTGTCTCTATCTGTTTGTCTGTCTGTATGTCTGTCAACATTTTTCATCTGGTCTAAATTTCTATGAAATTCTGATGTGTATTTAGAAAATCTATTTTAATGAGGTGTGTGTGTCTGTGTAAAAAAAATATATGTCTGTGTGTGTGTGTGTGTGTGTGTGTGTGTGTATATATATATATATATATATATATATCAAGAATACTACTAAAACACCTAATAAAATTCTTAAAGTGCTCAACCCCTTGGGGAGCAACATCTGTTAAAAAGAGGATGGTAAAAGGAAGTTTTAAAATCAACAGATCTGTTTCGAGCGCTGGCTCTCCTCAGGATGGTTTTGGGGTCGCCTACTGCCGGTGTTATATGGCCTAATGTCACTGTTTGCACGTGCAGATTGGCTGCACGTGTTGTTTGGTTTTTTCGGGTTGTTTACAGTTCAGGGTGCGTTTGCTGACAACGATTTCCATTTGTGCCTGCAGTTGTTTACTATTTCTACTTTAGTATTTAGGGTTGCTAAGTATGGTTTGCATAGTATTAACCATTTTCTTGTTGAACATAGGTTGCATCTTTTTGAAATGTTATTGTATGGTGATGCCCTTTTTATGATTTTCCAGGATATGTTATAGTTTATTTTTTTTGTCTTTAAGTCTCCAAATATATTTGCTCAGTTCTGTTTGGTTTTTTGTATTTTCTTTGTTGAATGACGTTTGTTTTTACTCGTCCATCATATGGAGGGTTGTACCATGTGATTTTCCTTTTCCTGCTTTTTTTGTTTTTGTTCATGTTGTTATCTGGGTTGTATTGTAGTTTGTAGCTATAACCACTTTTTTTTGCAATGCCTCTTGGTATTCTGCTGCTGCGTTGTTGAATACTACTCTTTCATTATGTGACAGATTAGATAATCTCTTGTTTATGCCATTGGGTATGGTTTTTTAGTATAGATGGTGGGTGGTTGCTATTGATGTTTACATAAATGGGTGTGTCATTAGGTTTCTTGTATGGTTTATATATGTAGTTGTTGAGGTCAAGTGTTATGTCTAAGTAGTTCACTACCTTTTTGTTTGCTTCGATGGTGATTTTTAAGTTATGGTTTTGGAAAATTTTGCATAGTTCTTTTGTCTTGTTTTCGATGGTTCTTGGATTGTTGTTAGCGCGGCGAGGCCGTTGTCTCTGTACAGTCCGACTTGCTTTCCGAGTTGTTTTTTGGATGTTGGATAGCATAAACAGTCCCACCAGTTCGCATGTTTCGGCACACCGTCATACGATCCCATGGTCACATCAAATGTTGAGTTTTTATTCGTTTTCTTGATCCATGTTTCATTTCTGCTGTACAGTAAAGTTTTCTTGGTGTGAAGAATGATTTCCATTTCTGACCCAGTTATGTCTGTGTGTGTTTATTAGCAAATTTCAGAGCTTTAGTGAGTAGCTCTTCATCTATGGATGGGTAGAAGTCTACTATGTCGAATGTGATGAATACTGTGTTCTTCTGTTTGTTAAGATTTTTGAACCATTGGATATCTTCATATGTGTTCTTCCAGAGGTTGTATTCCATGTTTGATTTTATGTTTTTTATGGCTTTTTCTAAGATTTTCTTACTTATTTTGCCCAGTTCAGATTTAGATGGGTTTATTAGTCTACATGTTGGGTTGTTGTGGAAATTGGGTTTATGGTCTTTAAGGGTTATAAAGGCTTCTTTTATTGCTGTTGTTTCCACACTGTCACCTAGATCCATGTGGCATAAACAAGAGATTTTCTAATCTGTCACATAATGAAAGAGTATTCAACAACGCAGCAGCAGAATACCAAGAGGCATTGCAAAAAGTGGTTATAGCTACAAACTACAATACAACCCAGATAACAACATGAACAAAAACAAAAAAAGCAGGAAAAGGAAAATCACATGGTACAACCCTCCATATGATGGACGAGTAAAAACAAACGTAGGGAAAGAATTTTTCAAAATTTTGACAGCATCCTTCCCAAAAGAACACAAATTGTCCAAAATATTCAACAAGAACACCATCAAACTATCATATTCATGCATGCCTAACCATAAAAATATAATTGATTCATCCAACAAAATGAAAAAGCAACACAGCAAAGAAGGGTGAAGAAAGGAAATCCTGCAATTGTACTACAAAAGAACAGTGTCACTTAAGCAACAAATGCCTCTATAACAACATTGTATACCAAGCCACTGTGACATCAGAAAATGAAAAAGAAACATACATAGGGATCACTGAAAATCACTTCAAAACCAGATACGCAAACCATAAACAGTCATTCAACAAAAAAAAACACAAAAACCAAACAGAACTGAGCAAATATATTTGGAGACTTAAAGACAAAAAAAATAAACTATAACATATCCTGGAAAATCATAAAAAGGGCATCACCATACAATAACATTTCAAAAAGATGCAACCTATGTTCAACAGAAAAATGGTTAATACTATGCACACCATACTTAACAACCCAAAATACTAAAGTAGAAATAGTAAACAACTGCAGGCACAAATGGAAATCATTGTCAGCAAACGCACCCTGAACTGTAAACAACCCGAAAAACCGAACAACACATGCAGCCAATCCGCACGTGCAAACAGTGACATTAGGCCATATAACACCGGCAGTAGGCGACCCAAAACCATCCTGAGGAGAGCCAGCACTCGAAACAGATCTGTTGATTTTAAAACTTCCTTTTACCATCCTCTTTTTAACAAATATATATATATATATTTTTGTTTAAAACTTTGATTAAAATGTAAAAGCTAAAACCTACAGCGCTGTTTCTTGCTGCTGTGCAGTCGTCAGGGTATCGTCAGCGCTGTAGGTTTTAGCTTTTACATTTTAATCAAAGTTTTAACAGATGCCGCTCCCAACCCGGTTGAGCACTTTTTTAAAGTTATTGTTGGTTAGCAACACAATTATTATATATATATATATATATATGTGTGTGTGTATGTGTGTGTGTGTATTGATTGACTGGTTGATTGATTGTCACTTCATTGGGGTAACAGCCCCCTGATATGGACCTGTAATGATATTGTGGTAGGCTGGGCTGTAAGCAAGATCATCTTTATGTCTTTCTCTTTCGCTAAATTCCTATCCTTGACCTGTTCCTCATATTCAATGAAGAACAAACAAAAATGAAAGATACATACGTAGTTCGTAGGAGAAGCGAAGGGAGGAGAGGAGAGGATGAGGATGAGGAGTGGAGGTGACAGGTGCACAGCTAAGTCCTCAAACACAATGAAACTTACCAAGGATTTTCAGAGGATGGAAAGAAGGGTGGGTGGATATGTTAAGTGAGAGATGGAATGAAACTGTCGGCATGAAACCTCTTCTGACTGTATATGGGGCACCGATGAATTCTGGCTTGTGAACAACTCAGTATGTGTACATTTGTCTAGTCTACTTGCACGTCAATAGAAATAGTTCAGTTCTGGTTGTATGTTTTGAATTCACCTTGAGAAACTACAGGGAAATGTTTCATGGAGCTTACCTCATCTACTGCCATCCTTGTGCTGTGTGTATGCGTAAGTGAACACGCTTGCATGCATGTGTGTGTGTGTTCCAAATGTTGACTGCTTAAAATCGTATATTATTGAAAAACCAGGTCTTGATATTTTGCTTTTGATTTGTGTTTCAGGTGATGCTTTGAAAAGCGCTCTGGACTATGCTGTATTTCTTGGCTATCGGCACATTGACACTGCCCTCAGCTATGACAATGAGGCTGCCATTGGTGAGGTGATCAATGATCGCATTCGCTCTGGGTAAGCTGAGCCGAAAAGATCTGTTTATCACATCCAAAGTGCCACCAGCATACCTTGCTTACCATGCTGCTCTGGACAGTGCCAAAATGTCACTGGACAACCTGAAAATGAAGTACCTGGACTTGCTGCTCATCCATCAGCCATGGGGTGTTGTCAACAAGGGTGATGGAACTCTGAAACCCATGGATGAAAAAGGTCATCGTCAACTGGCCATCTACAACTTAAATGAAACATGCAGGCCTTTGAGTTCCTTGTCAGCAAGGGTTTAGTGAACAACATAGGACTCTCCAACTTCACAGCTCGTCAGATAGAAAGAATATGGAAGAGTGCCTCCATCAAACCAGCCAATGTGCAGCTGGAATGTCACTGCTATCTTCAACAGTTGGAGCTGGAGAGTTACTGCTCTGGAAAGAATTTGGTGTTGAGTGCATACTCACCTGTAGGAGCTCCTGGCAAACCTGACCGGGGAAAAAAACTGAACCTTTGCTTCTTGAGGACCCACTGGTGTGCGCTATTGCCAAGGATTGTGATAAGTCCCCAGCCCAAGTGCTGATAAATTTTCTCCTACAAAGGAAAATGGTTGTGATTCCAAAGAGTGGACATCTCCATCACATAGAGGAGAACCACAATGTGTTTGATTGGTCCCTATCCAGTGACCAGATTCAAGCACTCCGTAAACTGGATCGCAATTACAGGTTTTTCCGGTTTGAGTGGGCAGCCAGCCATCCAGAATTCTGTGATGAACCTTTTTAATACTTGTTGTTTGTAGGTAAACATCATTTACTCTTGAGATTTTATGTCAAAGTTTTTAGATGTCACTGGATCAGAAGTAAGATTCACTGACTGATTACTTCATGTCTGATTCATCGACTAATGAGAATCTGAAAAAAAAAATGTGACAACTTTACTCACAACTCTCTTTAATTTTCTAGATATTGGGAAAAATATTTATTTGCTGCTTTATTTCAGTTGGTGTTTTTGGAATGGTTTATTGATATCATGTTTCAAATTACAATTATGTTTATTGAGGGGGAAAAGTAACTATTTCTTGTGTTTTCTGTATCATGTGTGAGTGGTACCATGCGTTTTCCATGGTACAAGAACTTCAGATCATGCAAGCCTTTTAGGTCCTCTACATCCTTTATAAGTGTGAAAATCAACAGATAATACAATCTTGTTTTGTTTTTAGGGTTAATTGTTTTAAGTTTTATGAAAGTGTATGTTGGGGGTATTCCTTTATTTTTATTTTTTTTTTTTTTTTCATTTTCACCCACCTAAAAGTATCATATGCGGCAAAAACATCAGAACCCAAAAGAGATTTATTTCTAGCTGTATTAAGCAAGTAGATCATGTATCAAGAAGTCTGATGGATTAAACAAATATTTTGCAAAATGTGTGCAGAAATATTAAGAATACTCAGGAGCCAGGAAATCAAAAGCTTTTTCTTTTCATGAATAATTTCTGGGTCTGGAAAAGCTATAACAAAATCAGTAAACTTTCACTGGGTTTGGATTTCAAAATAGGAGACATTTGATGTGTTCTGACATATCTAAATAGCACAGCCACTTCAAAAAAATTGTTACAGTTGCTGGTTGACCATAGTTGCTGCCTGAGTGATTAATTAAATCGTAAATGAATGTTAGCGAACCGCCCAGAGAAACGTGGACAAACGAGTCACAAACACAGCGCGTTTCGACCTCATAGGTCATTTTTTTTTTTTTTTTCTGTCCCAACCTCTGCGCCATCTCAGAGGTAGTGCACCCCACGCCGCTCATTCCGACACCCCGTCCCACAGCCACGGCCCGGTCGGCCCTGCCGCAGCCCCGGCACTGGCAATCTACAGGGAGCAGTCAATGTCAAGTCGTCAAGAGGCAACCCACCAGAGGAGACACTGCACTGCTGCTGGGTCACTTTCGTGGTGTTCAGTGGCGCCTGTTCTGATCTAATATACGCAGGACCACCTACTAAGCCCCCTACTGATGACAATAATTGCTTAGTCATGGAGCCGGTGTGAGTGAGCTCTCCCTCCGGAGGGCGCCACCAAGGCCGTCCAATGACAGCCCCCATGCACTCGCCGATACCGGTGACCCTGACGGAACCAAACCAAGGCCACAGACGTGGAGATGACATTGAAACTGAGGTCATCATGAGAGCAGGGCATGAAGGGCCACAGAAATTGAGACTTTTTTATGCTGATCGATGGGAATGAGGATGATTAAGATGATGCTACAGATTTCCATTTTGGTCTGAGACTACATGACAGGGCTGTTCTCTACGCCTCCTTTCATAATATATCCCGGCGTCAACCAGGCCCGAGATACAGGCACCCTGCAGTGTTGGTCAGGAAATTGAGCAACACTCTCAGAAACGCATCCATTAAGTGGATGAAACTCGACTGTGTGGTCCCAGTCTTCCCAACTGAGTCTGCAGCAAACTCAATTCTGGGTAGGAGCCGGTCGGGGCAGAAAAACCCATGACTTCTGATGGGATTCGAACCCACGACCTCCCAGCTGGGAGTCCGCGGCGCTAACCACTTCGCCACGGCGACTGGTCAACCTCATAGGTCATGTTCAGGTAAGACACAAACAAACAGAACAACGAAAATTCACTTAGCTTTGATCGCTTCAGAGTTCAGTGCAAGGAAGAAGGCGCTGAAAGGTGTTCAACACCTTCTTCCTTGCGCTGAACTCTGAAGCGATCAAAGCTAAGTGAACTTTCGTTGTTCCATTCGTTTGTGTCATACCTGAAGAAGACCTAAGAGGTCAAAACGCGTTGTGCTTTGTCTTGTGACTTGTTTGTCCTCGATTTCTCTGGGCGGTTTGCTAACATTTATTTAAGATTTGTTTAGATTTCCGCCTGCAGTCGTCTCACTTTGCAACCTGACTGAGTGATTGTTCAGCACCTTGATGCAATATGTTCTTGATGGCCTGTAAAATCTTTTAAGTCATCAATCACTCTCATCTTGGAAACTTGTGATTTTCTCTCTCTCTCTCTCTCTCTCTCTCTCTCTCTCTCTGTAAGAGTGTGTGTAAATCACATAGTAGTGAATAGACATTCAGCTTACTATATAATGTTGTAGACAACATTTTTAGACCCCTGCTTGTACATCATGCGTGTGCACAGCATATTTTAGTCCTTGTGCTCCAATTTCTTTTGAAGAATAGACATGCATCACATTTGGCCTTACTGCATAAATCACATTTTGCTGTAATCACAGTTTGTCTGACTTCGTTATCACCATCCTTTTTCACCTTAAACCTGGAGGGGGGTAGGGTGTGTGAGCACGCCTATGTAGACTTTAAAATGTGCTAGTTGCAAATTACATCTTCTCATGCTTCCTCTTTCCTCATCTACTCCACTCTCCTGCCCTGCCCAATAAGGGACTTAGTAGGTGATGTCCTCTGTGTATTAGATCAATGACTCCATTGCATTGCAGTATCCCCAGTGGAAAGTTGTCTCATGGCAACTGCTCTGTATGGATTGCCAGTGTCAGGGCTGGATCAAAAGTCAGGGTGTAGCGTTAACAGGAAGTTGAGATGTGCGATGCCATAAAGAGTAATGCTACCAAAAGTGGCATGAAATCTGAGACAGAAAAAAAGAATAAAAGAAACCAAAAGCTGAAAGAAAAAAAAAAAGATGAAATACATAGGGCTACTTACATACCTGTACAAACTGGATTGTCACCCTGACCAGACTTGCAAGAAATATTCAAGACGATAATTGTACTGACACAATGAAAGAGCTTCTTGTTGGTGTTGACTTTAATTTCACAGAAGGAGAGTTTAGGTCTTATATTCCATATTTTGAACAACTAGGGAAGGAGAAATGGTCTGTGAGAGGGTTGGATGTCCGCTTGTCTGTCTCCTAGTTTCATCTTGTATAAGGTTTGAACATTGGGTGGCTGTGGCTGTGTATAGTATTCTTGTGTGCTTTGTGCATGCAAACTTTGTGGCAGTGATTATTTTTTGTTGGTTGGTTTTTTTTGCTGTTCGGTCTTCTGTGCCACCTCAGTGGCATTCCACCCATGCTGCTTATTTCGAACCCCTGTCCACAGCCTCAGCAATGGCAATCCACATGGAGCAGTCAGTGTCAAGAGGCAGCCCACCAGAGGAGACACTGCACTGCTGCCGAGTCACTTTTTTGGTGTTCATTGGTGCCTGTTCTAATCCAACATATGCAGGACACCACCTACTAAGCCCCCTTCTGATGACAATAATTGCTTAGACACTAGAGTCGTCGTGAGTGAGGTGTTCCTCCGAAGGGCGCCACTACGTCCGTCCAATGACATCCCCCATGAAGTTGCCAATCCCGGTTATCCCAACAGAATCAAACCAAGGACATAGATGTTGTCATGACTAGTGATGAAATTGCAGGCAGAAATCTCTGCTAGAGCATTATCTTAGTGCTTGTTCCCTATTGGTGAGTATCACGTTGAGTTGGCCAATTGCGGGGATGCACGATTTCTTTAAAATGGAAAGAGAAAAATGAATAAATGTCTGGTAAACGATATTGACATATTTGGATTGATAATATTGATTTGTGAATAATTCATAATTGATTTATGGACAATCGCATGTATTGTAAAGATTTGGAAATATATAAAAGCAATATTAACTTTCTTGAGAAAATTTCACTTTTTAACCCCCAACTGTATGAGAGCGCTTGGAGAAACAATATGATTTGTGAGTATCCGTTCGTGTTTATATATGGAATTTTGTGTATGGAAGAGAAAAGGGGAAAAAAAAGAGAAAGGGAAAGAGAAAAGAATTCTTCTAAGTATTAATTACAGGACCTGGGGTTTCTTTCAGGACACCTCAGCGTCCGAGCCTAGAGTGGCAGCCTCCCCTAAACAGTCTGGGAAGAAGACCGTTCTTACCCAGGAACATTTAGTCTTGGATGATTGGAGTCATAGTGTTGTTGAAAGAGTGAAAGTGGGAAAAAAAAAGTATTTTGTCATGATATATTAATTTGGAAAGAGAAGATTGGAGTGTCATGATATATTGATTTGATTTTTGTATGTATTTATTTTCATTTTGAAAATTATATATTGAAAGGGAGCATTTAAAAACAAAGGATTGGTCTGTTAGTGTTCCTTTGAATGAAGTAGATGCGTGTGCATGGAGTTTGCATGCTGAGTTCGTAACCAAGAGCGTGTGAACAGGGTGTGTGATGATATCAAACTTGAAGCCACCATGAGAGCAGGAATCCAGGGCCATGAAGGGCCGCAGAATTTAATACTTTTCTTTTTAAGCTGATCAATGAGGATGATGGAGATGATGCTATTGATTTCCATTCTGATCTGAGACTACACTCTATGCTTACTTTAATGATATACAAACATCAACAAGGCCAGAGAAATGCAGACACCTGCAGTGTTGGTCAGGAAATTTGAGCAACACTCTCATAGATGCATCCGTTAAGTGGATGAAACTCGACTGTGTGGTTCGAGTCTTCCCAACTGAGCCCGTAGCAAACTCAGCTCTGGGTAGGTGCCGGTCGGGGCAGAAAAATCCCACATGACTCTGATGGGAGCTGAACCCACAATCTTCCAGCTGGGAGTCCACAATGCTAACCACTTTGCCACCGGTGGCAGTTGTTAGTCTCTGTTTCAGCTGAGTTTTGTTGTTGTGAGTATGAATCAATAGTCGTTGCCATTGTAAGCTGCCCTTTGTATGACCGTACTGGTCTCAGCAGCAAGAGGGGGGCTGGGTCTTAAGCTGGCTTTTCCAGTGTATGTGTTGGCCTTTGTATTGGTCTAACTCGTTCGACTCGAGAGATAATGTCACTGTCAAGAACTGTGTACCCTAGGAGATGCCAAGGTGACTTTACTGTTGTATTCAGTGTGCGTCTGGCTGGTTTCTGGTCGGAGGATCCATGACACGTGTTTTGTATCGACATGGAGTAAGGTTCTGGGGAACAGCCACCCTTTGAGAATGGGAGCCTGCATGGAATGCATGTCAGTGGCTGTCTCTGCTCCCTCCTTGGCCTTAAAACTTTTGGACTTTGGCCCTGGCCAAGTGCTCCAGTGTTGTCAGATTGTGATGTGTAACTAAGACTGCCTGGAACCATTAGTGGTCAGGGTCTCCATCTTTGTTTCACCTGGCACCTTACCTGAAATGTCTGTCTTCACCAGTGCTGCCCTTTGGCCTGGCATCATTCCTTTTAAATCTGCATGTACTTCCGTATCGGGAGCTTGATGATGCTGTGTTGAAGTGTGGTGGAAAACGCTAATGTAGGCCTGCACCTGCATATTCACTACGTATAATGACTATTGCACATTGTGGTTCTGGATGTGAGCATTGTCAGAGCGAAAGATCTTCAAGGCAGCTGAGTGATGCAAGTTTCATTTTTACAAATATCTTTTTAGAAAGTGGTACGAATAGTGAATAAAATTGACCTAGGTTTGCATGATTGTAAGTATGGATGGTAATGTGTACATTATAGTCGTATATATAACCATCACCGTATGCTATTATAAAAAAAAAATGCTTAGAAATTCCTTTAAAATGTATCATCAGACTATTGATCTCAGACATGAAAGAAAATTTATTATTTACTTAATGGCTGAGCCCTGCTACTCGAACAAAATGGCGAGTTTTATGGAAATATTTTTAAGCAATTAAAAATTTGTGTGTGTGTGTGTGATGGTGCGGGCAAAAAGTAATCCATGCTTTTAACCTTATCCATACATCATGGGTGCAATTGCACCCATAATTTTACTCAGTGTTTCATATTTCAATTATCATTCATCCATCATGCTGAAATTTCATAACTTTTTTGATAATAAATTAAGGGTCCAAGCATGTGCTGACCCAAAATGATGCAATGTTGTTCTTTAATGAATAAATAAACAAAATAACAAAACATTGTATAAAGAAGAAGTAAGCTGTTGCCAAATGCATGAGGTTAATTTTTGCATGCATGGATGTAGATGTAGGAAACTGACGCAGGTGAGACAGAAAAACAGTTCCGAAGGCAGCAAGCCGTAATGTGATAAATTTGGCCAGAGAAATAGAATAAAGACAGGTATACAGTGGAAGCTACTTATAACGAAGTTGGATATAATGAATGCTCGATATAATGAAGCAGAAAGGTTGGTCCCAGCGAAAATCCTTCTTTACATGGCCAAAAATACATCGGATGTAATGAAATGCCACTCATAATGAAATGGATTTTAAGGTCCCCAGCGGGTGATCACGCCAGTTAAAATGAATCAGCTGCCTATAGCGGATCATATATTTGGCCTTGTGAAGAATTGAAGCCGGATATAATGATGTGGCGCTTTTGTGTTTGGGAAGCATTTATCAGAAATGGTTGGTTAGTTCGCTGTGATGTATATTGCTTCATACTGTAGCTTGCTATTTGAGGGAGATGTCGGCATAGCACATGAAGTGTTGAGCTGTCTGTGTGTGTTGCTCTAAATAGAAATCACACGTTTATACATGTGTTTGATTAGCTGCATAACGAAAGCTTGTTTTATTTTATTACACAGCTTCACATAGGTAAATTCAAAGTACACAGTATTTTTACCATATGCTTGTTATATTGTAAACGTCTCCTCTGATAATAAAATCGTATGTCCTGTAATGCGAGTGCCTGTAATTGTTGAAGCAGAGCAGTCAACTCATGTTGGGTCAAGGTCAGTGACTGTCGACGGAGGAGAGATGGTAGAGGGACAAGGCTGGGGTGAAGGGGAAGGAGGGTTTCAGTGTGTCAGGCTTTTTGATTTAATGGGCCATTTCATCATGGCGTCTTTCACACTTCAAAGTTCTGTGGTAAAGCGAAAAATTGAAATTGTTTAGGAAGTTGAGAGAAATCCAGCAACACAGATGAAGAACTAATGGAAATTTGAAACTTGGCCGTGGCACTGGCAATCATTCTGGCTTCCGAAGAGATGTGTAAAAGTCAGTATTTTGGAAGTGAAGACATGTTTTTAAGTATCTATCGCAGAGAATCAAATGAGAAGTTTGACAGAACTGTGGCACACACAAGAACTTGGGTGCCTTTGTGTACTCATGTGGACTGCTGTACGTGTTACGAGGATGAAAAACAAAATTATTTTCCATTTGAGATATTTTTCTTCACTGTTCATAGTTGAGTTTTGATTGCTTTTTTCGTCCATCTGTGCCAACAGTCAACCTCTTCTGTTCCATCAAAGAGTGTAACATTTGATGGATTTTTCCGTCCAGTGTGGTAACAATCATCCTTATTTGATGTTTCACAGAGTGAGAAAATTCACTCTCTGCATTCTCTCTGCCTCCCACACCAGTTCACTCCAGGGAACACTGATCTCTCTCATACAGCGCCTGTTAATATGTACGGGTGAACTGGACCGCAAAGCCAGCAACAAGGCACCGCAGACAAAATGGGCCTGCAATACCTGAACGGACAGAAATTTGTGCTATCTGTCCCAGCTTCCATGTTGTCTGGCTTGCCGTCCATTCAAACTATTCACATGTATTTACTGTCAATGGAAACCTCAGAACCCAAGGAATAAAATACAGCGAGTCACATTTGTCAATTTGTTCCTGTTCTAAATCATTGCTGATTAATGTCCCAGAGTGAATCCACTTTCAACGTGCGTGCATCATATTTTCTCTACTTTGATGAGAAATACCAAACAGCATGAAATGATTTTGTAATGAATGAACAGCTGGCGCTTCACTCTTTTATACATATAAATTTCATTATCCAAGACAGTGTCTAAGCGGAGAACTTTCTTTCTGAAAAGTGGTAGAAAACACAGCTGGCTTTTTCTCTTCGCTGGGCTGTCAACGCGTGTTTTGAATATGATTTTCAATAAAATATTAGACTGTTGAAATGGCCCATCATGATATTTTTTTTATACATTTTTTAGTTCCTTCTATCACAGAAATGGAGTCATCAACAAGAAAGTTCAGGAAATCCGAATTTCTTAAAACGACAATTTAGATCAAAACTCCTACAATGAACAAAGAAGGTGACTTGCTCAAGTGAACCGGTGTTGTCAGTCATTTCGTATAGTCGCAAGCCTGTGCGGAAAAGATCTTAGACATGCAACATACAAAATGAGAGCTTATGGACATTGCTTTTAATGTGCGTTTTTAGATTCTTCGGTTTTTCTCTTTTTTTTTGTGAAATCAAGAATTATTCAATGTTTGTTCGACGGACAATTGAAAGTGGTGCCAGAATTGATTGCAAAATGCCAGTTTAGAGAAAATATGGACTTTTGGGCCCAGAACGGTTGTAACAAATAAAATACATTAAAATTGTTACTTAGGTGATATATATACAACTATATATATATATATATATATATATATACAATGATACAATAAATTCCAAGGATAAGTACCGAGCACCATTCCAGCAACTTACAGAGCAGCTAGGTGTTGCAATGACTGCAAGAAATATTGATTATAAACAAAGCTTGCTCTTATGTCTCATATATATATATATATATATATATACTCTGTGTAGGTTCTGAGGTATTCGTATTTTAAAGAGTTTAAAAAAAAGAATCAAGATTCATCAATCAAGGGAGGTTAAGGGGAAGATAACTCTCAAACAAAATATGTTCGTCCACAAAGGGTAACCAAGAAATATACACACGGTTAGCATCTGGCTACAACTGTGATGTTGATGAGACAGGTGGTGGTGGTGGTGCACTGCCAGCTCCTGGCGGTGAATACTAAAACATGGCCTCGGTCTCACCAAGACTGATTGTAAATCCAAAGCATTGATAGGACCTTTCAAAACGATCTGTGATGCACTTGATGTCTTCATGGGAGTGTGTGGCCGGTGCACAGTCATCAGCAAAGAGAAACTCTCTCAGAAGGGCATCAAATACTATAGCCTTGGCATGAAGCTGTCGAAGATTAAAGAGTTTACAATCTGAACAAAACTGGATGCATACCGCTTTGTCACAGTACTCCATCTGAACAAAACTGGATGCATACCGCTTTGTCACAGTACCAGAATGCATTAATCAGCAATGGCCTGAAGCCGTTGAAGATTAAAGAGTTTTGCCAACTGAACAAAGCTGGACGCATACCGCTTTGTCACAGTACCAGAATGCATTAATCAGTATTGCAGCACACAGAATGGAAAAGAGGGTGGGAGCTAAAATGCATTCCTGCTTCACTCCATTTTTCATTGGGAATTGGTCAGCAGTATTTTGCACCCTCGCCTGCATGCCATCATAAAATGAAACAATCCGTGAGATGAACATTTCCAGGCAACCAAATTTATGAAGAGACTTTCACAAGTCAGTCTGATTAACGGTGTCAAAGGCCTTGATGAATTCAATAGACACCATGTAGAGCTCCTGGTACTGTTCACGGCACTTCTCCTGCAGCTGGCAAACAGCAAATACCATGTTGGTTGTGCCTGCGCAAAACCCGCTCTATGATTCAGGAATGATAGAATCTGCTATGTGGCTGATGAGTCTGTTCAAGATGACCCTGGCAAGAATCTCTGTGATGCACAAGAGGGAAGTCTGACAATGATTGTGACTGGGTGCATTATCATCTTTTTTCTCATAGAAGTGTACACTAGAGGCGTCCTTGAAGTCTTTGGGTATTTCTCCCTTTTCCCATACAGACTGGAAGAGGTTAGCTTTTCCAGGAGTACCTCGCCTCCATTCTCGTTGATGTCAGCTGGAATTCCATCTGCTCCTGGTGCTTTCCCAGACGTCGTCTGCTTCAGAACCTTTGCAGTATCTGCACTGGAGGGTGGATCTGCCCGAGATTCCCTCACTGGCAGGTGGGGGAGCTCTTCGATCGCTTCTTCAGATATTGACGAGTCTCTATTCAAGGCAGCATTGAAACGCTCTGCCAAGCGAGCATGGAGACTAGTCTTATCTGTCAGCATTGTGATCTGGTCAGAAGAACAAGTGGCTGTTGAGCCAGTAGTCTTTGGTCCATAGATGGCCCTCGATCGTGATATGTCTTCATGTCATTGATATCAGCTGCAGCTCACAGACTTTCTGGTTTCTTTTCCCGCCAATCTTTCTTCACCTGCCGAAGCTTCTGTTGGATGAGTTGCCTGGCTTGCTGGTATGTTTTTTTCGTGTAGCGTGACTGAGGTGACTGAGCGAGCATGCTCACAGGATCAAACTTTCAGAACTGTAACGCCGCAGTATGTCTCGCTGCCGTGCAAAGGATCATTAAAGATCACTTAGATTTTATGCAAGACATGAATAGTTTAGTTTTAAATTTTATTTACCCCTATCTGTTGAAATATTCTTTATTTCAGGTATTATTTTGCAGCATTTGCGTGTGATGTTAAATTTCAGAGAGACCTCCCCACGGCCGCCATCACAAGTGTCAAAATTTTGTTATTTTTTCATTGTTTGCTACATTTTGATTTCTGATCAAAGTTCGTTCCCGATCCATGTTTTATCGTGTAGCATGACTGAGCGAGCATGCTCACAGGACCAAAACTTTCAGAACTGTATCGCCGCAGTATGTCTCGCAGTCGTGCAAAGGATCATTTAAGTATAGCACTTAGATTTTATGCTCCTTTTTGTTGAAATATTCTTTATTTCAGGTATTATTTAGCAGCATTTGCATGTGATGTTAAGTTTCAGAGAGACCTCCTCACCGCCAGAATGGATGCCACAAAGACCAGTTTTATTCAGTGTTTTGATGCAAAACGTTTAATATACGGTATGGTCATACAATTTGTTCTAGACAATTTGAACTTGCTTGTTCATAATTATTACTTTAAATTTAAGGTTTAAGTTCATATTATTTACAGCCATGTTTTGGACACAGTTTTTAAAAAATCGTTTTTATTAATTAAAGGATAGGAAACGAGTTTGATTATTTTCATGTATGCTGGCACACATGTGAGTGTATATTTTGTGCGTGTGTGTGTGTGTGTGTCTACATTAATTTACAGCCATGTTTTGGACACAATTAAAAAAAAAATCATTTTTATATAACAGCCTAGGAAACGAGCTTGATTATTTTCCATGTATGCGGGCAAACATGAGAGTAGTATGTGTGTGCGTGCGTGCGTGCGTGCGTGCGTGCGTGCATGCGTGCGTGTGTGTGTGTGTGTGTGTGTGTGTGGTGGATAGGTGGGTGGGTGAGAGAGAGAGAGACGTTACGCCAGATATAACGAACCAACCAGTTTGAAATTCGTTATACTTATAGCCTAACCGGCGCATCAGTTGTAACGAAGGCTCGGTATAACGAAGCAGTTTTGAATGTTCCCGGCGATTCGTTATAAGTGGCCTCGACTGTATAAAACGCTCTTATCCTCGATTTCTAGCTGCTGGTGGTATGCCTATGTTCTTCCTCTCATCTCCTCTCCTCTCTCTCCTCCTCTTTCATGTGTATCTGCCTTGTCATGGAGTTTAAACCGGGTGTACCTTCCCATCACTCACTGACGCTAAATAAACTGACAAGCCACAAAGCACAACAAATCCAGCACTAACCAACCTTATTAACACAGATAACAAACTTGCACAACTGCACACACCGTTGTATCAATCACTTCACAGGTTCAGTACTGGCCCTCACAAAAATACTTGCTCTCTTTACAATGGTCTCCACAAAATTCGAAACAGTGCGTGCCACTTCAAGCCGTTTTTCAAAACCAATGATGTAAAGAAAACGACGCAAAGCATATAAACGTACTTCCAGTTTATCCTGAATACGCGTGATATATTCCATAAAGAGAGTAAAAAACCGTCTTGGGCTGGTGTAACCGTTAGTAATGGCTATTCTGGTAAACATCGGCCATCATCTGTGACCTATTATGAACATACTTACAAATTTTCAGAAAGATCGGCCAAGAACTTTCTGAGATTTTCCATCAAGAAGAAAACCGTTATGGGCCGTTACTAACGGCTATAACGGTAAACTTAAACATCGGGCATCTCTGTGACCCATAATGAACATACCTACAAATTTTCAGAAAGATCGGCCACTTACTTTCTGAGATACTCCCTAAAAAACAAAAACTTATGGGTCATTACAGCCGTTAGTAACGGCCATGACGGTGAATTAAACGTCGGGCGTGATCCAAGACCCATAATGAACATACCTACAAATTTTCAGAAAGATCGGCCTAGTACTTTTTGAGACATTCCTTAAAAAAGAAAAATTATTATGGGCCGTTACAGCCGTCAGTAACGGCTACAACGGTAAGCTAAAACGTCGGGCATCATCCGTCGCCTATAATGGACATGCCTACAAATTTTCAGAAAGTTCGGCCAAGTACTTTCTGAGATATTCCATAAAAGAAAAATCATTATGAGCCGACATAGCCATTAGTAACGGCTATAACGGTAAACTAAAACATTGGGCATCATCCGTAAGCCATAGTGAACATACCTGCCAATTTTCACAAAGATCGGCCAAGTACCTTCTGAGATATTCCATAAAGAAGAAAAAGCGTTACAGCCGTTAGTAACGGCGATAACGTTAAACTAAAACATCGGGCATTATCTGTGACCCATAATGAACATACCTGCTAATTTTCACAAAGATAAGCCAAGTACTTTCTGAGGTATCATGAAGAAGAAAAACCGTTACAGCCGTTAGTAACGGCTATAATGGGGTAAACTAAAACATAGACATCATCCGTGACACATAATGAACATACCTGCTAATTTTCACAAAGATCGGCCAAGTACTTCCTGAGATTTTCCATAAAGAAGAAAAACCGTTACAGCCGTTAGTAACGGCTATAACGGGGCAAACTAAAACATCAGGCATCATCCGTAACTATAATGAACATGCCTGCTAATTTTCACAAAGATCGGCCAAGTATTTTCTGAGATATGCCATAAAGACGAAAAAGCGTAACAGCCGTTAGTAACGACTACAACGGTAAACTAAAACAGGGCATTATTCGTGACCCATAATGAACATACCTACAAATTTTCAGAAAGATCCGCCACGTACTTTCTGAGATATTCCATATTAAGAAAAAAACAGTTACAGCCCGTTGCAGCCGTAGTAACGGTTATAACGGGGTAAATTAAAACATTGGGCGTCATCCGTGACGCATAATGAACATAAATACAAATTTACAGAAAGATCAGCCAAGCACTTTCTGAGATATTCCATAAAGAAGAAAAAATCCGTTACAGCCGTTAGTAACGGCTAAAACGGGGTAAACTAAAACATTGGGAATCATCTGTGACCCATAATGAACATACCTGCTAATTTTCATAAAGGTTGGCCAAGTACTTTCTGAGATATTCCATGAAGAAGAAAAAACCGTTACAGTCGTTAGTAACGGTTATAATGGTAAACTAAAACATCGGGCATTATTCGTGACCAATAATAAACATACCTACAAATCTTCAGAAACATCCCGTCAAGTACTTTCTGAGATGTTCCATAAAGAAGAAAAACTGTTACAGCCGTTAGTAACGGCTATAACGAGGTAAACTAAAACATGGGGCATCATCCATGACCCATAATGAACGTACCTGCTCGACATTATTACAAAGATCGGCCAAGTACTTTCTGAGATATTCCATAAAGAAGAAAAACCGTTACAGGCCGTTACAGCTGTTAGTAACGGCTATAGCGGTGAACTAAAACATTGGGCATCATCCTTGACCCATAATGAACATACCTACAAATTTTCAGAAAGATCGGTCCAGTAGTTTTGTCTGGAGCAAGTGGAACACATTTTGACCACGGACACACAGACAGCATTTCTTCGTTCCCATTCTAAAGTACAAAAACTGAATTGAACTTAGGAAGATTCAAGATTCAAGATTTAATTATCCTGTCACCCCTTTGGGGGGTATGGAGGACATAAAACAAAAGAAAAAACAATGTAATCCACTTCAACATGACAAAAAATGACTCAGCAAAATGCAGGAAGCGTTTTATGTGTAAGCCAAATCACACTGTAACCCAGGTTCGAGTATGGCTGTTCAAGATACATACAGCAGGCAACATGCTGAAAATGTTACTTTTTTGTACTCCCAGTTCTTAAAGAACAGGGAGTACTTTAGAATGGGAACGAAGAAATGCTGTGTGTCCGTCCGTTCGTGGTCAAAATGTGTTCCACTCGCTCCAAACGAAACTCTTTGGCCAATCATGTTCATTATGGTTCAAGGATGATGCCCGATGTTTTAGTTTACCGTTACAGCGGTTACTAACGGCTGTAACGGCCTGTAACGCTTTTTCTTGTTTATGGAATCTCCGAAAGTACTTGGCCGATCTTTGTAGATTAGCAGGTATGTTCGTTATGGGTCACGGATGATGCCCGATGTTTTAGTTTACCCCGTTATAGCCGTTACTAACGGCTGTAACAGCCTGTAACGCTTTTTCTTCATTATAGAATATATCAAAAACTTCTTGGCCGATCTGTCTGAAAATTTGTAGGTATGTTCATTATGGGTCAAGGATGATGCCCAATGTTTTAGTTTACCGTTATAGCTCTTACTTACGCTTAGCCTGTAACGCTTTTTCTTCCCCATGGAGTATCTCGGAAAGTACGTGACCGATCTTTGTGAAAATTAGCATGTATGTTCATTATGGGTCACGGATGATGCCCGATGTTTTAGTTTACCCTGTTGTAGCCGTTACTGATGGCTGTAACAGCCTGTAACAGTTTTTCTTCTTTATAGAATATCTCAAAAAGTACTTGGTCGATCTTTCTGAAAATTTGCAGGTATGCTCATTATGGGTCACGAATAATGCCTAATGTTTTAGTTTACCGTTATAGCCGTTACTAACGGCCTGTAACGCTTTTTCTTCTTTATAGAATATCTCAGAAAGCACTTGGCCGACCTTTCTGAAAACTTGTAGGCATGTTCATTATGGGTCACGGATGATGCCCAATGTTTTAGCTTACCGTTACTAACGGCAGTAACGGCCTGTAACATTTTTTTTTTCTTCTTTATGGAATATCTCAGAAAGTACTTGGCCGATCTTTGTGAAAATTTGTAGGCATGTTCATTATGGGTCACGGATGATGCCCGATGTTTTAGTTTACCGTTATAGCCATTACTAACGGCTGTAACGGCCTGTACTTTTTTTTCTTTATGGAATATCTCAGAAAGTACTGGGATGATGTTTGTGAACATTAGCAGGTAAGTTCACTATGGGTTATGGATGATGCCCAATGTTTTAGTTTACCGTTATACCGTTACTAACGACTGTAACGGTTTTTCGTCTTTGTGGTATATCTCAGAAAATACTTGGCCGATCTTTGTGAAAATTAACAGATATGTTCATTATGGGTCACGGATGATGCCTGATGTTTTAGTTTGCCCCGTTATAGCCGTTACTAACGTCTGTAACGGTTTTTCTTCTTTATGGAAAAATCTCAGAAAGTACTTGGCCGATCTTTGTGAAAATTAGCAGGTATGTTCATTATGGGTCACAGAAGATGGCCCATGTTTACCAGAATAGCCATTACTAACGGTTACACCAGCCCAAGACGGTTTTTTTTCTCTTTATGAAATATCTCATGCGTATTCAGGATAAACTGGGAGTACGTTTATATGCTTTGCTTCTTGTTTTTTTTTTTTATGGGACAGGCAACTTGGCCGCCAAAACCCGTACTGTTGCGGTCCTTACAAAGAAGCGAGACCAGACCTCTCTCCAGATTCCTTTTGTGGCGATGGTTTTCCTTAACAAAGAAGTAAGTAGATGAATAAATACATTCATGATTTTCTTTAACATGAAAATAACACTTTATCTCCAAATAATATAAGTAGATGAATAACTAAAATTAGAGACATGCTCAAGCCACATGCACACGTTTAATTTCTTTCGCCGCCCTACTCAACATATGTTTTACATATACATAATGTTTCATAGTCGTGGTGTCGGAACAATAGCCAGAAACTGAAATAATGCCCTGAACTGGGAGCCAAAGTTGAGAATCAGTTGCCTGTGCACAATGTGTGTGGATCCAGTGTCCAGTATGTGTGAAACGGACTTGCACAACCTCATGACACTACACGATGTTACAGATGCACGCAATAACACAGGATCAAGTGGAACTCTGATCGATTCTCCCGTTAATGGTTTCAATGTTAGCAAGGTGTTATAGCATACGCTACACACGAGAGCACAGTGCGCAATATTTACAACTGATGGATGAACGAATTAATAACTATTATGATAGGTTTTAAGATGAGGGTTTTAAGGATTGGAATTAGTTGGTGTCTGCAGCGCAATTGCCCAGCGTGACGGCGGGACTTTGTATTTACCGAATGTTGTCTGCAGCACTGTTATAGTTATATGTTTGCTGGTGTGATCGCGCATTTTGTGTGTAAGTGAGAGGGCCCGTATAGTGTGTGTGTGTGCCAGTGTACGCAATGTATGGGTGCATTTGTGTGTGTGTGTGTGTGTGTGTGTGTGTGTGTGCACGCGTTTGTGCGTATGATGCGTATGTGATCTGTGAGCGTATTTCAACATACACACATGTGCGCGTGAATGTAACTGCTCAAAAGACATCGTAAAAATCTGTCAACAAATGTGATGATAATGATAGTGTTGCTGGCGAAAATCAGAAATGGTGATGAATATGCAAGTAACTGGGATGAAAAAACGCTGATATTTAACAACAATGAAAAAGAAGTAAATAAGTAAAAAACATAAACACGCTACATAACAAAAGCAGTAAGATGGGGGAAAAGGGGTGGGGGAGTAGGAGACATACAGATAATTCTGTCAATCAATGGACGAACAAATATAGCTCACGTCTTCTTCACCTCACTCCTGTTTCCCTCCACCACAGCATCTGGAATACATGACATGCACAGCCATACATTTCAGTCGCCTCCACCACCACTACCCCATTCAATTAGGCGTGCCTGAGATCGCGCACAAGACAGCCACCTCTATATCTATCCACACCTACATACCACGAGCATAAAAAGCCCACTGTTAACAAGCTGAGGTCCTGATGAAATTTTGATACACCCCTTCATTGCATACCACCAACGCACCACCAAGATGTGTTCCTTTTATGGCATACTACCAACGGATCATGGTGTATGGGGTGTCTGGTAGAGGTAGCACCTGTGATGGGCGTGCTTGGCAAGTCCTTCTGAGGGTTGCTTTGGTCTTCACTCGGCACTCAGCTTTCACCTGTGGCTTCCCGTAGTTGTTAACATGAGACAGCAGCCACATACCAGGCAACAGCTTTGGCAGGCTGGCAGAACCAGGTGGTGTACCCGACGGGTCTTAAACCCTCGGTGAATTGGAACATATTGTGGAGTGCGTAGAGCATGGTGAAACATAAAAGAGATCATGGTCTTCCATTACACCTGACTCCGTCTTCAGCCATCTTGAACCTGTATTGCTGCTGGACTTTGATGGCTTTGGACGAGACAGTGGAACCAACGAATTGCACAACTCCTCCCCATTGCAAAGTCACTGCGCAAGTCACTTCTATAATCATCATTCATATCAATTCAACTTTTCCCTATCTCATTCCTAACTCCTGTGGTGATGTGCAAGTGACGAAGCAGCAGGTGTGAACACATTGGCAACTGGCCGCGAACGTGCACACGGGCGGCTCTGAACTGGAGCAGCAGTGGAGTTGAGCAGCCACCTGAGTGACTGAGCAGCCCTTTTTACGATAGCACTGCTCGCCTCCACAGTATGAGGCAGGGGCTAAAAGGGTGTACAAAACATTGCCTGCTCCATTCTTCCCAAGCCAGCCTAACGCAGCTGGAAGGGACCCTGTTACAGCGGTCGACATTCAAAGAAGAAGAAGACGAGGTCTATTCCTCTCACCCTTGGCACATGGAATGTGTGCACCCTCCTGGATAGAAACGATGCAAACCGACCTGCAGAGGAGAACGGCTCTCTAACTGATAAAGAACTCGCCCAGTATAACATCAACAGCACAGCCTTGAGTGAGACATGGCTTGCGGGACAGGACAAACTTTCTAAAAGGGACTCTGACTATACCCTTTTTTTTTGAGCGGAAGAGGAAGTGAAGAGTGACGAGAGGCTAGTGTCGTCTTTGCAGTGAAGACAGCTCTTGTTTGCAAGCTAGCTGGACCTCATAAGGGAGTGAACGACAGGCTGATGACGATGAAATTCCTTTCATTTAGAAAAAAGCACCTGAAAATTATCAGCGCCTTCTGACATCAACCCAAGAGACGCCCAAAAGGCTCCAAGACGGCTTAATGTCACCAAGCTGAAGAACACCATAACCAAGCAGTTATTTGTAGACACTCTGGAAGAACGCTTGGAATCCGCCTTTCTGGACAACCAGAATGTGTACAGAAACCAACTGGTCGACCTTCAGAGAACTGGTTTACAACACACCTGCAGAGATCCTGGGACCAGCAGCCAACAAACACAAGGTCTGGTTTGATGAGAACTGCGATGACATCCAGCTGCTAATGATTGAGAAATACATTCGCACAAAGCTTACATCAGTGACACCAAGTCTGCCTCCCAAAAGATGCGTTCAACAACATACGCAAAACAGTTCCAGTGAAAATACGAAAGAATCAAGACACATGGATGAGAAACAAAGCTGACGAGATCCAAGGATATGCTGACAGCATGATATGAATTTTAATGATCCCTTGAAAGAAATTTATGGCCTACATCATCAGGATCATCCCTCTGCTCAGCGTTGATGGAAACACATTGATCATTGATAAGGAAAAGATCTTGGAGCGCTGGGCAGAACATTTTTCAGTGCGCACTAAACCATCCATCACTTATCAATGACAAAGCCATCGACCGGCTCCTTTAGTGCCCACCAGCAAAGACATGAATGAACCACAAACCCTCCTGGAGACCCAGAAAGCGATATGTTTGCTGTCCTCTGGCAGAGCTCCAGGCTCAGACTCCGTACCAGCTAAAGTCAACAAAGAAGGTGGCATGGCTCTGACTGAAAGGCTTCATCATTTGTTTCGTCTGAGGTGGCAACAGCAGATGATCCCTCAGGAGTTGAAAGATGCACCTATAACCCATTTGTACAAGTGCAAAGGGAACAACTACTGAGGTTTATCCCTCCTTTCTTTAGCTGGCAAGATACTTGCCAGGATTCTGCTGAACCGCCTTATAACACCTTGAGCAGGAGTTTTTGCCAGAGAGCAGGTGTGGCTTCAGAAAAGACAGAGGAAGCATAACTACGGTATCTACTGTTAAGACAGCTCCACAAAAAAATGTCAGGAACTAAATGCGGACCCATTCTCCACCTATGTCGACCTGACCAAAACCTTCAATATTGTCGATAGAGAGGGCCTGTGGAAAGTCATGGCCAAACAAAGATGCCCACCGAAATTCATTTCTCTGGTGCAGCCATTTCATGATGGCCTACAGCTAGGCCAGTATCCAGGATGATGAAGAGAGACATCTAGCCCATTCCCTGTCACAAATGGCGTAAAGCAGGGCTGTGTTTTGGCGCCCACTCTATTCAGCATCATGTCCTCTGCAGTGCTGACTGATGCCTTCAGAGAAGGAAACGTAGGCACCGACATCAGATTCAGAACAGATGGAAAACCGTTTAACCTCAAAAGGCTCTTGGTAAAAATCTAAGGTTACGGCAGACATCATCAGGGACTTTTTGTTTGCTGATGACTGCACTCTCAATACTGCTCAGAAACTGACATCCAATTCAGCATTAACGTTTTCCGTAGCTTGCGCCAACTTCAGTCTCTTCATAAATACAAAAAACACAGACGTTCTGCATCAGCCCGCACCAGGCAGACCCTATGATAAGCCTAACATCACAATCAATGGTGTTAAACTCACTACAGTGAGTAAATTCACCTACCTTAGCAGTACACTGTCCCAGAACGTCACCTTCGACAATGAAGGCATACTGGGAGGCCACAACATGATATGCCCTCAGTTGCTGATGCCATGCCCAGAGAAAAATGTAAAAAACTGACAAGCAGTCTTCACTTTACCTTCAACCAGAGAGTAACAGAGGACCAAAAACAAGCCGACAAGCTCTGGAAAAATTTGTCCATGGATGGATGGCCTGCAGAAAGGATTCAGCAGAATACCACAGAGGAGCACAATTCCATGGACGAGATTATGGTTGCCTTCAAGGGACACTCCTCGCTGCTGTGACTGACTGTATTCAGTTGTATCAAATATGATATACATGGCTATATCTAGTGCCTTGAAGGCCTATTGTATCATATATGATACATGATCAAATCTTCTTCTTTCTTTGAATGTCCACCTTCATCCAGTTGAAGATTCTGACACTTTTGTGTGTATGGCTGTTGTTTTTTTTTAATGCCGCCATTAAGGCAGCTATACCCCAACTTCAGGGAAGGTGCATGTTATGTGTAACGTGTCATCCATACCAACGGCCAAACTGGCCTTCTCTTCCGAAAGTTGGTGATGGGATTTTACGTGTGTGCAAGGTGTTGTGCATGCGTTCACACACGGAACCTCGGTTTATAGTCTCTTTCGAAGGACTGTATGGTGAATGAAGTCAGAACCAATGTTAACTCCGAGGGAAACATCCCCCTGTACCGAAATTCGAACCCGTAACCTCAGGATCACGAGTCCGGCGCTGAGCTGTTCCGGGCCCCCAAAAATCAAATTACATAACAAATTGACAAATGGGCTATTTTTCCCCTTGTGTGCCTAATTTGTCACTTACTGGTTAAATTTCAAAGAGGCAGCATTTTCCCTTGACATTTTTGTACGTGCAGGCTGTAGAGGATAAAGGGCCTCCGGCCAAATAGGACGTTAATCTCACCTATGAGCAAACGAGAACCGGTGCTTTCAACGTTTGGCCTCTTGTCCTATGGTGCTTGGAAGAGCACCTCACAACTGCCAACTACAGGCTATAGCAGGCGCTGAATGTTCTTGAAAGCTGGACAAAACAGTGTGGCTGGTAACAATTAATGCCAAGAAGACCACTTACACTGTTTTCAGCCTCTCACCCAAAGAACAGAAGGCCAACCTGGGCACAAATGGACAAACTCTGCTTGCTGAAAATAACCGCACGTACCTGGGAGTCACCTTCGACAAACGCCTGACGTGGAAGAAGCAAGCAGAGAAAACAGAATTAAGAGCAAAAGTACGCCTTGCCCTCATGAAGAAGCTGGCAGGAACAACATAGGGTGCAGACAACACGACCCTCAGGAGACAACACGACCCTCAGGCCAGTGCTGGAGTCTGGCATGACTGCATGGGGCACTACACAAATCCAATTTTGAATGGATCAGCAAGACTCAGAATCAAGCTGCCCATATCATCACAGGAGCCATGAAGTCTACGCCAATACAGGAGCTTGAAACCATCACAGAGCTCCAGCCCCTTGAGGACCGCAGAGATGCCAAACTCCTGACCCAGGCTGCCAAGTTCAAGAGGCTGCAAGGCCACCCCATGAAAGACAGACTGTACCAGCCAACAAAAGGACGGCTGAAGAGAGGGAGCTTCGTACATCAGAGCAGGATCCTAGAACGGCAACATCAAGATATTCTTGACCATGACCCCAAAGTGATACCCCGGTGTCTTGTCGTTCCTCCCTGGAGCGAAGGAACCCCTCCCCTCATCCAGTGCAGCATCCCTGGTGTTGGCCCCAAAGATTCCGAAAGTGGCCCTGAAAGAAAGACCCTCACTGTTGAACACCTCCATACCCAGTTCCCCAAAGAATCCTGGACTCATGTCTACACCGACGGCTCTGCAGCAGATGCCATTCGAAATGGAGGGGCAGGAGTCTATGTCCAATATCCAGGAGGTAGAGAAGAAAAGATCTGCCTCGCTACCGGCCTGTACTCCATGAACTACAGAGCTGAAGCAGAAGCCCTGAAAACAGCAGCAACCCCACATCGAGGTCAGCCCCTACGCCAGCCACAACGTTGTCTTCCTGACCGACGCCCTGTCTATCTTGCAGGCCCTTCAGTCCAACATAGATCCAGAGCTCAACGATCTGTCCTTGTCTCTCCTCCTCCCTCTGCACAAGTTACACAGTCACTCTGCAGTGGATTCCCTCCCCACTGCAATGTGCTCGGCAATGAGACTGCTGACTCCTTGGCAAAGGAGGGCACTACAAAGAAGCAGATGGACAGATCTACCAGCTACACCGAATCCAGGGCCATCATCAAAACCAAGCTGCAGAACAAGTGGAAGCAGCAGCATCCACGCCACAACAGAGCAGACCCGTACTACCTGCTGACTCGACGAGAGCAGGTAGTCATCTTCAGGCTCAGGACAGGCCACAGCCGCCTGAAACACCACCTATTTTCTAAACTCTGCATCGGCAACACAGAGCAGTGTCCCTGCTGAACAGGCAGCCAGACAACAGAACATCTGCTGCAGTCCTACCCACTCCACCAAGCACTTGGAGAGAAAACCTGGCCCGACCCAGTACCACTGGCCCGGAAGCTCTACGGAGGACTAGAGGACCTGCGACGTACTGCCACCTTTGTCGAGGAGATGGGAAAATCCATCTAAAGACATGACGAACGAGACAACAACAACAACGTTTGGTCAATGAACCAAGGCTATTTGTGGGGAGCGGACCCAAATAACGACATGCTGCCAAATCGAACCGTTTGAGAGCAAATCGAGAGAAACTGGAAATGAAATGAGGCAGGGAACAGTAAACAATAAACAGTAAACAAGTGGGGTAGTTTTTGCTCCCATAAGGAAACCTAACACAGAATAACTTTTATCCAAGACTGGCACAGCCTTTTAAACTTGAATAAAGTCAGACAAATACAAAGACGAACAATCTAATAGTGGGGGAAAACAAGCGCAGGCCAAAAACTAAATTGTCTTCGTAGTAATGACTTGGCAAAACTTTGAACTTTGAACTGTTCCCTGCCTCATTTCATTTCCAATTTCATTTTGATTAAATCGAGGTTATTTTGTATTTGTTTCTGTCTGTCCTTGTGTATTATGGACTGTGGTGTGTCTCTATTTGACGCCAGGAGCGCAGATACAGCCAGCCGTGTCTCCCTGATGAGTTCTGACCCAGCAGACGAAAGGCCTCGGAGCAGGCAATACAAATATATCTGCCTTTAAAAGAGATTGCGATGGTTCCCTTATGCAGCCAGTGAAGAGTTTTCAAATCTTTAATATATTTTCTTAATTTCATGTTCCCAGTTTTTTACATCTTCAACCTCCTGCCCCCCCCCCCCCCCCCCCCCCCCCCCTCCTTAAGTTCGAAGTTTTGCCAAGTCATTACCACGAAGACAATTTAGTTGTTGGCCTGCGCTTGTTTTCCCCCCACTATTAGATTGTTCGTCTTTGTATTTGTCTGACTTTATTCAAGTTTAAAAGGCTGTGCCAGTCTTGATAAAAGTTATTCTGTGTTAGGTTTCTTTATGGGAGCAAAAACTACCCCACTTGTTTATTGTTTACTGTTCCCTGCCTCATTTCATTTCCAATTTCGTTTTGATTAAATCGAGGTTATTTGTATTTGTTTCTGTCAGTCTTTGTTTGTCTTTTGATCTCCCTTGCATCCTTGGGTGGATCCTCAAGCGTAGACTCAAAGATTGCCCCCTACATTTATATACTATTGGCATAATATCTGTAGTTTTTCAGCAACTTTTTTTCTCCCCACACTTTCATTTGGTTTCCTTTACTACTCTTTGCTGGCTGCTTCGGGGGTGCTATGGATTCTTTTTTTTGCACCCTTGGTGGTGAGAACACCACGGTATTGTGGACTTGTGGTGTGTCTCTATTTGACGCCAGGAGCGCAGATACAGCCGGCCGTGTCTCCCTGATGAGTTTCCGACCCAGCGGACGAAAGGCCTCGGAGCAGGCAATACAAATATATCTGCCTTTAAAAGGGATTGCGATGGTTCCCTTATGCAGCCAGTGAAGAGTTTTCATATTTTCTTAATTTCATTTTCCCAGTTTTTACATCTTCAACCTCCTGCTGCCCCCCCCCCCCCATAAGTTCAAAGTTTTGCCAAGTCATTATTATGAAGACAATTTAGCTGTTGGCCTGCGCTTGTTTTTCCCCCACTATTAGATTGTTCGTCTTTGTATTTGTCTGACTTTATTCAAGTTTAAAAGGCTGTGCCAGTCTTGAATAAAAGTTACTCTGTGTTAGGTTTCCTTATGGGAGCAAAGACTACCCCACTTATTTACTGTTTATTGTTTGCTGTTCCGAGCAAAAAATCGGAGAAAGTCGAAGGAATTTCACTGAACTAAGTAGGCATAGCCCCATAGAAAGACCTATCGAGACACCCCCACCCCCTCATTTATTTCTTTTCATTTTTGTTTGTTTCATTTTTTTTTTTCATTTCTCTTCAATTTTCATTTGATGTTCCACAATGATTGCATGACTGCTTTGTTTGTTTGCTTTCTTTTATTATTTCATTTCGCAGCACGTTGTAGCCCCTACTCAGGGCGAGGACTGGATGTAAAAAAGCGCGTCAGTGCCCATCTATTAACCTCGTAAATAAAGAATTTAATCTTCTCTCTCTCTCTTGTAACTGAGTACAGTTAGCAAATAATCCGGTGAAATTTGCTGCCCATTTACTATTCTCGAGAGGGTAAACGGAGTCTAGGTCTAACATCCGGTCCACTCATCGAGTCTGGCTTTAGCCTAATCCACAAACAGTTTGATTTGGCAAAGCTAGAATTGGTGATCGTGTGGGTGTCTGCTTATGGCCAGTTTGAGTACAGTAGGCCTAGTTTCTTTGAGATAGCACAAAAAGGATTCAAATTAACATGACAGTGTACGACTTTTACCTGTTTGACAGAAACGGTAACTGTTTGTATTATGCCGAATGGAATAGGAAGCACCAACCGGGAATAAGCAAGGAAGAAGAGTAATTTTTACTTTTGTTCCCCATTTTAAAAAATCTTTCATCTTGATCTTGATCTTGATGCATAGTCGATAGGGCCACACTGTGGCATAAAATCGACGGAAGAACTTGGGGAGAGCACATACACACACAAAACAACCCCTGCATGCATGTTAGATGGTCTGACCAGCCAACGTTCGGCTAGCACTGAGATGATGATGCCAAGCCTCTGCAGCAGTTGTGTGTGTGTAGGGGGGGGGGGGGGGGGGGGGGGGGGGGGGGGGGGGGGGGTTTTTGTTTACTTCTCTTTGGGGGGCTGTTGGAGGAGAGATTCTTGAATTCCTCCACAGTCCCTGCGGAAACAACACTGTTGTCTAGGTTGTTCCATTCCCTAATGGTTTGTGGGAAAAAGCTGTTCTTGAAGACAAGTGCTGCAGTGTGCTGGGTGTTAGAGCAAAGCTGGTGGTTCCTTGCGTATTGCTTCAGTATGTTTTTCCTTTCTTGATTTTCCACTCTTGTGGGTGGTATAAGTCTTTTGTTTCAGACAGGGGTCAGGTATTTATCCGCCTCTATGCCAGGAAGATGTTCTTTGATGATCTTAAATAAGAAGGTCAGCCAGTGTTGTCGTCTTCTTTCCTGCAGTGAAGGGAAGCCAATGTCCTGCAGCATAGCTGTGACACAGCCTGGGTTTCACGGTTGGTTCTGCATAATTGGAATATTAGCAATAAGAATATCATAATAATGCCTCACACTGTCACAGACACATCTTTATTTACTGCACTATGTATTCATGACTATGTGGTGTATTTTGTGGCTTATTTAAGTTACCTGTATGATTGATCTCTGTACTTTGTTTTATAGGTTTTATACAACCAGTGTTGTGTCAAAATTCAACATTCAGATAATTTAACTGCTCTCTTTTCTGCTAATTCTGTCCTGTTTGTTATTCTATGCAAATCAATAACACAAAAGCTGAACTTTGTTAACAAGGTCATCTGGAGGATTAGGAAGCAGCATCCAGAGATACCACTTCAGACAGTTTTAACGATTTTAGTGCAGCAATTCTCCCAGGTGATGTTAATATGCTTCTTTTGATCAAATTTTAAATAATAATTGGACCTCGTAGAATTAGTTGGAGTAGTAGTTTTTGGTTTCACCCTTCTTTTTTAAGTTTTGTGTAAGCCTGACACCAAGTGTCTTAAAGTATTTCATAATCAAACCAAAAACCTGTCAATCTGTTGTTTCCAATATCCTATAAAGTTCCACCCCTTATTGCCTCTCTGCCTGTCCATCACTTCTTTATTAATCATCATAGAAAATATTGTATATCAGACACGTTTTCTTTTTGAAAACAACAAGTATATAAATTGTGAATACAGTTGTTGGATGGGAGTCCAAACAACATTTATGGCTAAGCTGAGTCTTGTGCCTAAAATTTCCGTAAATGAGGACAGTGCTTCCAGCATGTGCAGCATTAAAAAACTTCTTTTAGCTCGGCATTGTCTATTGAATATTTCCATGCGCTCATTGAGAACAATGTCATCTTTAAACAAATTCAAGCAAGAAATTCAGCTTGTTAGTTTTGTTGATTAATATGACTATGACTTCACCATGAGACTTTTTCTCTTACATAATTACTCATATTAAACCAGCAATTCAGCTTATGCAGAATGAGGGTATGAAAATGATGTCATCCTTGTATAGGAAGCTGGGCATAGAGGGGTTTTTGATGCAAAAGCGCACTTCTCCATCCTCCATGTTTTTGATGCTCCCAAATATAGGAAAAGAAAAGAATTAATGAAGTTTGAAAGATAAAAGACCATGGACCAACCGACATTTTTTCTCTAGTGGCAAACCCAATAGGAATTTTGAGTAAGGGGAAGTGGGGGAGAAAGGTGGGTGGAAGTGGATGGTGCAGGATGAGGGGAGGAAGGGAAAAGGGTGGGGTGGGGATTAGAGTTGTTAAGGCTTTTGCAAAATAATGCTTTAAATACCATGTCTTTTTTTTCTTTCAGGAATTCAAACTGATGTATGGAATGATGTTTTCCATCAAATCTTTCATCAATCGGATTTCACCAAAAGATATGTATCCTTTTGTTGGCGTTGTGTGTTTGAGTGTTGTACCACAAGAACACGGGGAAAAAAGGTTTGCATGCAAGGCTTTTGCAATACTGGTTGCTGGAAGAATGTTGCCCTCATTTTTCAAAACAAAACTGTATCATTTCAAATTGTCCAGCAATCATTTTCAATTGTTGTGAAGGCACATGTATACTTGTGATATCATATGTGTTGGGGATGTATTTGCATTTTGTGTTGATATTCACAGAACCCATTCAAACTGTTAAGATAAACAAATTGAAAATGATTTATAGAGCATATTTTAAATTTTGCTCCAAAGAAATTGTCATATGATGATGATCATGATGGTGATTATCAAGAGCGTGAGGGTTTTTGATTTGAATGAAAGAGTTTTGAAATGAAGGCTGATGTATGATCCTTGCACCCCATTGCAGTTACTTGCAGATGTGCTATGTTTTAAAATTAATGTAAGAAATGTTTTATTTGTGTTAAGTTCTTTTGACTTTGCTTCTTGTATGAAAATATAAAAGAGGTGAAGAGTTGTGAACACATACACTGAATATGTATTACTCAAACCCTGACTGTAGATACACAGCATAAAAAACAGCTTTGAAACAAACCAGACCAAGTCCTATTAACTTGAAGAAAAACTAGAATGATTTGTCAAACTGACAAGTCCAGCCACAGTTGCGGCCCTGCCTCAGAATAAAGAATGGTCACTTCCTTCCCTGAGGCTGTAGATAATTGTCTTGAGTAGAAGACCTCTCTTAGATAAAATGGAACCACTTCAGGGATAGACCATTCCGGAATAGTCTGCTCGTGAAACCATCTGAAGAAAAATGAAGGCAGTAGGCATATATATTCAACTAACCTTGTTCTGTCTTGGCATCACAGCTGTCACGTGCATTTAACAAGATCGATACCAGTTGAGTTAAGATGGAAAGCGTACACCATGATGATCAACAGGAGTGAAAGGAGAGAATAGGTCACAGAAACAACTGAGAATGTGACAGTGAGGCATGACCAGAGGGGGATAATGCTGCCTTTGTCACATTTGGCCAGCCTGGCAGAGACCAGCAGTTGGAAATGTTTTTGAATCTGGTCCTGCAATTCTCTGCTTAACAAGATTGCTGGACACCTTTTGGCTGCGGTGGACAGTGTCGCTTTGGTTCGCTTCAGTACATTGCTGGCCAGAGGGTATGTGGTCCTCCTGAGGGTAGCCTCCCAATGGACCAGCAGTCAGCCCTGAGCACTGTTCGAGGCCAATTGCACTTTCATATCTTGGTGGTTTTCAGCCTCCACTGTAATTCACTGTGTTATGTCGTTCTCCTCATACATACATAACGTGTGGGCTTACAAAATAGGTGAGAGAGTGTTATGACTGCTAACATGCTATGAAGTGGCTTGCATGGCAGAGGAAATACTAAAACCATTCATGAGCATCACACATTGATCAGATGATAGGGAAAAAAGAGGGATGACAACGACCAGTGCTGTATTTACGTCAACGTTTTCTAGAACATTGTCATTAGAGTTGGGCTGTATCATCTTGTCCACATGCAGCCAGCCAGACGGAGGGAAGGGAATGAGAGGAGAAGGGGCCTGAGGGGATGAAGCTTGGTATAATAAAAAAAAAAAAAATGCATACTGTGAATGCTTAAAAATGCATATGTGTGGATTAAGGGGGAGGGTGGGGGTGGGGGGGAGAGAGGGGTAGTGGTGGATGGTGTTGGCCGTCAGTATTGTTTTACAGATTACTAGTGTGTTGCACAGCCTTGCATTATCTTTAGCATCAAAATCAGCATCATTGTTAATTCAGTTCAACAGGCTTCTGACTGCACATTGTTTTTAGATTATTTTGCTGTCTGTGCAACTGGAAGCTTGTACCCGAGTGTTCAGCGCAGGCTCCACCTTTGTGGGGATAAAATTCATCAGAGGGTGGGAAGACAATGCTTTACTTTCTTTGCTACTAAGACACAGTGTATTCACTTCCATAATTGTCAACAGGTCTTTGCTGATCCTTAATTCCAAATAGGGAAATCTCTCATTCCAGCAGTTACAGAGGCCAGATTTCTAGGAGTTATTTTTGACCAAAAATCAATTTTCTGAGTCACATTATATACTTAAAAACTTATTGAACATTCTGCAGGTCATACCACACACTGATTGAGATGCTGATAATGTAATCAACTATCTAAATGTAACAAAAAAGTGTGGATAATTTTTAGCATTAGATTATCATATAGCATTTAACTCTGTTCTAAGGGCATTAGATTAATGTTACAGACCATTGACAAATTTGGGTTTGGGAACCAGTTCAAAGGTGGGTAAGTGTGATAATATGAATCAGTTAGCAACATAACCAAGGAGGCTGGATTTCGGAATCATTCCCAATAAACTGTGGAATCAGGCAGGGCTGTCCCTTCTCACCTCTGGCTTTAATTCTTGCTGTTGAAGTTTCCCAGTCAAGATTCGAAATAGTAACATTTCGAAATTGCACTTTTAACTTCTAACAATGAACTGACAAAGCTCAAAATAAAACAGCAGATGACATAACATTGTTTCTAAACAGCAAGGATGTGATAAAAGTGCAGTACATAATACATAAATTCTTAGTGTTTTCAGGTCTGAAATTGAATTAAAGAAAAAAAAGACAAAGAACACAGAGGCAGGAAACAATCTGCCATTTACATTGACAGAAAAAAAAAAAGAAGAAAATTGAAGGAAAATCTTTAAAAATAATCAAGCCACAGTAAGTTTAGAAGAAAACTGCTAAAAAAGAATTGAAACACCTATGAAATTAATAAAAACATCGAGCAAGAGAGATTTAGGAATTTATGGGAAAATAATAATAATAAAATACTTTATTTTGAGTCAGTTTATATTTGTAATGCAGTTTATATTTGCAATGGTCTGCCTAAAAAGGCTTTGACAACCTTAAATTGTTATGGCAATGGAAGAGTTCTAATAAAAAAAAAAAGTTTGAAAAGATAATAAGGAAAATAGTGATGCCAATATAAGCCAAGGTGGAGTCAAGATGGTCAGCATTTTCAGGATACAAGAAAGTTTTTGTTTACAGTGGATTGGTAGATTATCCTATCTTGGCCATGATGTCTCGGTCCGTACCCCCCTGCTTGTCAACTACACTTCCCAAGTAGACCGAGGAATCTACTTCCCTGATGGCCTCGCCTCTGACTGTGACTGGGCTGCTGCCTGTGGTGTTGATCTTCATCAGCTCAGTCTTCTTCTTGTTTATCTTGAGCCCTATTCCTGCCGATGTTGTCCCAAGGCGGGTGGCCTTGTCCTGCATCTGTGTGTGACTGTGGGTGAGGAGTGCCAGGTCGTCAGCAAAGTCAAGGTCATCTAGCTCAGTAGCTGCGTCCAGAGTGTCCAGTGTATCCCATTGTTCCTGCCTGTTGTTGTGGTCTTCATGATCCAGTCGACAACCAGGAGGAAGAGAAAAGGTGACAACAGACATCCCTGGCGCACTCCTGTCTTCACCTCAAAACCATCTGACAACTGGCCTGCATGAGCCACCCTGCAGTTTATATCCTGATAGGTGCACTGGATGAGAGAGATGATCTTCTCTGGTATTCTGTAGTGTTGCAGTAGCTTTCATAGTGTCTCTCTGTCTACACTGTCGAAGGCCTTTTCATAGTCAATGAAGTTGATGTAAAGGGGCAAGTTCCACCCCAAGGACTGTTCGATGATGATCCTGAGGCGGCGATCTGGTCAGCACAGGATCTGTTTCACACCGGAAGCCCGCCTGCTGGTCTCCAAGCTTTGGGTCAACTGCTTCCTTCATCCTCTTCAATAACACTCTGTTTAGAACCTTGCCGGGCATTGACAGGAACATGATCCCTATATAGTTACTACAGTTGGTAAGGTCGCCTTTCTTAGGCAGTTTGATGACAGTGCCTTCCCTCCACTCTGCTGGGATGTTCTCCTTTTCCCATATCTTGCCGAAAAGGCTGTACAGTAAGTTGACAGCTATACCAACATCTGCTTTAATGGCTTCTGCTGGGATCTCATCAGGTCCTGCTGCCTTCCCATTCCTCAGTGTCAGGATGACCTTTCTGATCTCTGCTTTTGATGGTTTCTCACCGTTGATGGGCAGTTCTGTTTCTGCTGTGGGATGTCGGGTGGTGCTTCAGGGGCGGGACGGTTTAGTAATTCCATGAAGTGCTCTGCCCATCGCTTCAATTGATCTTCTGATGATGTTGTGTGAGGGTCTTTCTGTTTTTGTCTTTGACTGGTTTGCCAGTCTGTTGGAACTTGCCCGCCAGCTTCTTTGTGGTGGTGTCATGTTGCCCTGTCCTGCAGCATCCTCTGCTTGTCTAGTAAGTCTGTGGATGAAGTCGTTCTTATCTTTCTTCACACTTTTCTTCACTTCTTTGTCCGCCTGGGTGTAGTCTTCTTAGGCTTGTGCTTTGCTTGATCTTGTCCGGTTCATGTTCAGTGTGGCTTTCTCCTCTTTCCTTTTGTTCAGTTTCTGAATAGTATCATCAGAGATCTACTTGTTCCTTGTGTTTGGTTTTCTTCTTTCCAGGTACCTCCTCACAGGTCTCATGCCAAAGTTTCTCGGTATGTTGCCACTGGTTCTCGATGTCTGTGCTCTCTTCTTCAAGCAATTCTTCAAGTAGCTGGAACCTGTTGGTAAGACTGATCTGAAATTTCTCCTTTATTTCTTTACTGCTAAACAGTTCCACATTATATCTTGTCCTTGCTGCATTTGTTGAAGTGTACTTCTTGAGTTGGAGTCTCACTGTTATCACAAGCAGTGGTGGTCTGATGGCACGCCCTGCCATGATCGCCTGAATTTCCTGCTGATGCAGATGTGGTCGACCTGGTTCTCCGTGATGTGGTCCAGGGATCTCCAGGTGGCCTTGTGGATGCGCTTTTGAGGGAAGATGCTGCCTCCTATCACCAGCTGGTTCAATGCACACAGGTCTGCAAAGCGTTCTCTGTTCTCACTCATCTGTCCAAGGCCATGTGTCCCCATGATGTCTTCATATTCTGTGTTGTCTGATCCTGCCTTGACATTAAAGTCACCCATGACTGTTGTGATGATGTTCAGCTTGATATTCTTCTTCTTGGTGCTAAACTTGGCTGTGATGATGTGGGAGTTGATAGGTTCCCAGCCAATGAGTGCCCGCTGCACCCTCTGGTGTCAGTATCAGGGGGCCACACCTTCTGTAAGGGGGGCTCCATCCTCTGTATGTCCCAAGTACAGCAACAGCTCTCCTGATGAAAGTCTCAGCTGTCCTATCTGTAGCCACCTTGTCTCGCTCAGTCCTAGGACTTCTGTCTTGTAGGTCTTCATCTCTCTTGCTATCTGGATGGTTCTGCCCGCTTCGTACATACATTGTCCTGACGTTCCAAGTGGCTATCCTTTTTGTTTTCCTGGGGGTCAGAAGGGGGATCAGTCTTGCAACTTCCTCTTGGCTTTCACTGCCTGACGTCACGAGTCTCCGGGATGGAGACCCTTCCTCTCCCAGGTGAATGTCTTGGTTTGATGTTGTCGATGCTTCTGTAACTTGATTTTTTTCTAGGAAGGGGTGTTAGCCCTACACAAACCCGTTTAACCTCCAGGAGTGTTGGTCTACATTAGTGTGACCTCTACCCTTCGACCTGTCCAGTTTGGGTGGCCCTACCAGGAGCTTATGCTCCTGCTGGCATAGCTCTCTGGGTCATAGAGGTACGCAAATTCCCACACCCATGACAAGGAGTAGACCGGTGTGGAAGAACAGGTAACTATGAACAGGGGTAAAAAAAAAATGATAGTAAAGTTAATAAATGAACACCCACCTCTCTCTCTATTCCTCTCTCTCCTTCTCTTTTTTTTTCTCTTTTCTCTCTCTCTTTTGAATATTGTGCATTCAGATTTGTACACCTGTACACACACATTCACACACATACACATGCATGCGTGCATGCGTACACATACACACACATACTCGGACACAAACACACACATACATGATACACACACGCACTCACTCTCTCTCTCTCTCACTTACATTCTCACACATACACACACACAGGCATGCATGCGCGCACACGCACACACATACACACACACACACACACACACACACACATGCACACACAAACATGCACACACACACACACACAAATCATACACACTCAAATGCACATGATTATTCTTACACTTGTACCAGTATTCATCAGTCTTAAATCTGTCCATGATTAAACAATGTTTGAAAACAGCTTACCGCACAATCATGATAAAATGAATTACATAAGAGCCTTGAACATACTCTCATACAAAAAGAGACCCAGACAAATTTATACAACGCAATTATTAAATTCATAATCACAAAGTCATAAAAAAATGCACAGATGAATGTATCCTTTCATTACTAACAGAACATACTTCTGTATGTTCAGACACCTGTAGTACTCAACTTGTAAACACATGAGCAAATATAAAGCCCAGACACTAGTTGAAATTGTCCAGTGTAATATGTGAAGAGGTTTTGATGTGCAACTGCACTAAAAGAAGGTGAAAAAAAAAAGAAAAAAAAAGAAAAAAGAGAAAGAAAAATTTAGAAAGGAAGAAAAAAAAAAAATAATGGAAAATGCCAGTGAAGAGAGCCATATGAAGTAGTGAAAGGGAAAAAAAAGATTGAAAAGAGAGTTGCTCCATGACCTGCATGCAACCGAGGCATTTTATTTAAAAAAAGAAAGAAAAAAAAACCATCAACAAAGCTTCATATTCTATGGCCTTTAAGTGATTTTTTTTTTTTTTTTTTTTTTTGGTCTAATATCATCCGCCGGATGGAAAGACGTAAAATTATACCACCACCACCTCTGTGGCCCTTCTTCTCTCAGTGACCTAAAGTTTCGATTTCCTCTCCACGCCTATATTGATGTATGTGTGGGCATATTTCCTCTCCAGGTCTATGGCCTGGTGAGTTCATGTTGATGTATGTGTGGGCCTATTTCCTCTCCAGGTCTATGGCCTGGTGAGTTCATATTGATGTATGTGTGGGCCTATTTCCTCTCCAGGTCTATGGTCTGGTGAGTTCATGTTGATGTATCAGTGGGTTGCTGTGGCCTGTCATAGGAGGTGGAAGGGGACGCTCGCTTGAAAAGAAAAAAGAGAGACAGAAAGTGCTACCTTACAACAATCAAATTGAAATGTTTTACTGGAGCACAGTGAATCTTAACATTCTAGACTTGTCAGGGATTTATGACACGTTAATCACATACACGCTTCACTGTTCAAAAGGACATTGTTGCTGTAGAAAGTATGCATGTGCTGAAAGCAAGGCAGAAATGGTTTTTTTGTGTATTTATTGTGTATTCATAATTTATGTGATTGTTTTGTAAAATCTGTATTTATAGATAGATACATCGAAGTGAATATGTTTTGTTTGTTAGGTTCACAAACAAGATGTGAAGGGAAAAGTTACATTGCAAAGTATTTTTTTCTAACTCAGAATGTGGGTGCTAAGTTAACACTTTTTCTGTCAGTGTTATGTAAGTGCATGCACACACATACACACTTTTACGTGCATACATGCATATATATCATCTACACACACACACACATACTTACACAGACACAGACAGTCACACACACACACACACACACACACACACACACACACACACACACAAACACACAGGGCTTTTGTGACTGGTGAATTTTGAAGTCCTCTGAAAACTATGTTTGAATCTTTCATTAGCTGTGTATAAAATGCTGATTTTCACAGAACCTTTTTCCACATTACCTTAACTTTGACTAGACAGGATGGATTCATGAATTTCAAGACCAGCAGATACAAGCTACATTTCTATGAAACACCCAGTGGCTGAAGTTCATTATGAATACTGATCTCAATGTTGGCAACATTCGGGACATACTACAGCAAATATTCAGTTCTGTAAGTTTTTCAGTGTGTTAGTTTAAGGTCTGAAACCATAGATTCGTATCAGTCGTTATGTTGGATGATGAAGATGATGATAGACCGGTCTGAAATTGATAAAGAAATACTTGGCATTACATACTGCATATTTGCATCACATACTGTGCTGTCTCACATTATGACAAACAACTGACCATGACTTTCTCAGTTTCTGTGCCATGTCTGACCAGTTTATGTTTGTCCATCAGTTAGCCTTCTAATGTGGTTTCTTTCCCTTCCAAAGTGGTTTCTGCAATCTAATGTGTTTTGCCTGTTACTTTACAAGGAAGTTACATTTTGAAAGTTGTCTGTTAGTTGGTTTGCCTATCAGGAAGATAATCGCCAAACTGCACAACCGAACCCAACCAGCTTCATACATCATGGGTGTGAAAATCACTTGCACCCATGGGTTTTTGTTTCATTTTTTTTTTCTTTTTTTTTAACCTTGTATATCCAGCAATTTCAATGCCACTTCTACGAAATTTCATTATTTTATCATAACGTATCATGTAATCTGTTTGCTGAAAACTTTTTTTTGTGTAGTAGATAAACAAACAAGTAAACAAATAATTAGTCTCAGCACATCCTGGGTGTGAGCACACCCACACTTGCATATAGCAAATCTTGCCTGCCTCACATCATGGGTGTGGGATTATTCATGCTGGGCAAATCACATAACTGAACACATGTCAACGGTGATGATGATGATGATGATGATGATGTGATTACTGATAATAAAGGATACATATTGCATATTATCCAGGAAACTGCTCTTGGTGCCTTACAATGATACTACTACTATTATTATTAATACTTACATAGCACCTATCCTCGGCTAGAGACCAAGCTGTATTACTACTATTATATATCACTACTACTATATTTCACCTACTACTGATACACTTATACATACAAAAGATTCTAGTGTGAGGTAACCAAAGAAGTCGAGCATTAGAAGAAGAGTGAAGGCACAGAAAGTGCAAACATCACTGTTCTATGTCCCCAACTTTTTCAGCATCACATCAAGACTAATGTGTCATTATTCATAAGTGTAACCATTTCATTTTTATGTCAGAAATTTATACTCAGATAAAGAAAAAAGTTTTTTCAGTCATTTTCAATATTCAGTTTTATATCCCAGTTTCATACAGATTTTCGGGCATGTATGATTATATCTATAAATATAATATCTATAATTATAATATACTTGACCCTTTACAAACTGGCATCAACTTTTTGTAACATATGTGCATATTTAAACATTTATAGTAGTATTTTCAACTTTGATTTTTGTTTTTTGTATATATTCAATTACAGCTCCTCTAAAGCCAGAAAAAGTGACAAAATCAATGTTTACATCATAGTTTTGTTTGAATTGTTCATAGAAATAAACTGGCCATTGTCAAGCAAAAAATGAGCAATGCAATATATGTCCTTTTTTCCCAAAATAGTCTTTTTCCCAACTTGTATTCTGTTTGTATATAAGACTGGTTCCGCAAGGAGTTCATAAGAATTCTTACAGTTAACTTAGTGGAAAAATTGTTTGTACGCCATATACCTCTGCCCCAAAATACATTTGATTTACAGAAGGAAGAAAGCATTTGTGGTCCATATTTCTCAGTATCGCTTAAAAGTGGAAAGTTAGATGTTGTAATAGTTTTCCATTTGTGGTGTGTAATCTGAACTTTTTGCAGATGCTACAGATTTCTGTGTCTTGAGACTGCATGACTGGACTGTTCTCTGCACTTCCTTTCATAAAGTATTCTAGCATCAACCAGGCCTGAGAGATACAGACATCTGCAGTGTCAGGAAATTTGAGCAACACTTTCAGAGATGTATCTGGACCATTAAATGGATGAAACTCGACTGTGTGGTCCCAGTCTTCCCAACTGAGCTTGTAGCAAATTCAGCTCCATGTAGGAGCCGGTCAGGGCAGAAAAATCCCACCTGACTCAGATGGGAATTGAACCTCCCACAACTTCCCAACCGGGAATCTGTGATGCTAATCTGACCTTGCCATGGCGGATGGTTTCCTTATCAAATTGAACGAAACGAATAGTGGGAAAGATGATGATGTAAACCACATCAACTTCACTTGGGGAAAGGAAAGGCAAAAAAAAGGAGGAGACAAAGCTTTTAGTTTCACCAAAGGAAAAAAAGGTTCACTGAGCATGTAAGCATGAACTGCATCATGGCTTTGTTTCTTTCAAGTAAAGATGAATAATAATGAAAATAATAAAATGTTGTGCTGCTGGCACTGACACCACAGTAGCTGATAATAATCACCACACAGTATAAAAAAAAAAGCAGAGTGTGAACCAGACATGGAAAATACACATTCTGGAGGAAAAAAAAACACATTATACACAACTGGGGTGCAGACCATCTGGCAGTCAGTTGAAGGATCGGTCCAGGTTCCATGAATCTAACTGTCACAGATGAAGTCTTGAAGATGGTCCGGTGGTCTAAGATGTCTTTCCGAGTGATGAACGGTAACTCTGGTGAAGCTGGTGCTGGGGGCGGTGTAGACTGGTCTGTGTTGGCGTTAGCCCAGTCACTGGTACTGGCCAATGGTGTAGAGGTGTCTGGTGCCTCACCTACATATGGTTGAGTGTGCATGATGTTGCATTTCACCAAATGGCTGGAGCACAACCTGGTTCCTAAGGTTTTCTACATCTTGGTATGGCTGACTCGAATGTGGTAGACAGTTTGTTCTGGTGCTTCAGCTTAAGCAGAACCTCCTTCCCAACAGAGATGTCACTCACTGTGGCGTGTCGTTTGATGTCGGCGTTAAGTTTTCCAGATTCCTTTCTTTGTGCATCTCCATGTTGAGCACCGTCAGTTTGTGCTCTGGAGGTTGAACTGAACACCGAACTGGTAATTTTGTTCTGATTTTCCTGTTGAATAGGAGCTCTGCCTGAGTCACTCCTGTTGTGGTATGTGGTGTACTGCGATAATGCTGCAAGAAATCATATGTCTGAGCATAGTTGTTGTTTTAATGATGCCTTGTGTCCCTCATGCACCAATTTCAAAACATGTTACTGAGTTTCTCTGGAATCACAAACGTTGTGCCTGTGATGAGTGTGTTGCCAAACATGTCAGTTCATTTCTCACTGTTTTATATGCAATGACAAGACACTGTTTCCATTTTCCAGTCAAGACACAGTGTTTCATTGTTGAATTTTCTGGGTCATCTTTGATGCAGAGTCAAGCTCATCCACTGACACAGCAGATGTTGCGGTTACTTCTTTGATGATGAATGAGACGTAATCTTCTGCTTGATTATGAGTTGGCTGTTGTTTTTTCTGACCAGTTCTGACAGGTGTTTCCAGGCTTATATTTGAACTTGAAGTTGTAGTGCTGAAGTTCTATTCTTGCTGATGGTTTTGATTGAGCTGTGTAGGTGAAGTCAAGTAGGCAGTGATCTTTGACAAGTTCAAAGTAGTGCAGTATAGGGATTTTGTTTGTTATTGTTTAATAAGACTTGTGAGTTGACTTCACAGTGACAGTCCTGAAATGGCCCTTCGCAGTCAGCTGGGCTATAAGCAGCACTGCCTTACCTTTCCTTAGATATTGGTGGAATCTTTCACAGGCCCACAGCAAGCTAAGAGTTTCTTTCTCTGTCTGCAAGTATTTGAATCAGTATCAGACAGACTTCTGCTGGCATAACTGATGACACAATCTTGTCCTTGCACCCAGGGCAACTGGTCCAGCTTCAGCAACAACACGGGTTTTTGCCTTCTGGTCAAAGTATGCCAGAGTAACAACGTTTGCAAGCCTTTCAGAGTTATGAAAGCTTCCTCTTGCTCTTTCCCTCAGTGGAACTGGGTGCCTTTTCCGGTCAACTTCCTCAGAAGTTCAGCATTTTTTGCCAAGTCTGATGAATTCAGTGTTGAAATTCACCTATCAAAGAAAGCTTGGCATTTCAGCAGCGGTTCCTTGTCTTCTTGCATTCTTCATGGTGTCAGATTTCAATGGAGCTGGGCTTACAATTTCCTGGTTCAAAACATACCCCATGGACTCCAGTTCATTCATTCTGAAGATGCAAGTTTGATGCTTTCAGACCACTGTCTTCCAGTTTCTGAAGTACTTTGTTCAAGTGTTTATTGTGTTTATCGATGTCTTTCCTATGCACAGTGATGTCATCAGTTATATTTCTGACTCCAGGACAGTCTTGCAAAACTTGCTGGGGTGTGTGCCGGTGCAATTCTGGAGCAGTGCTTACGCCGAACATGAGATGATGATAATGGTAAAGACCAATGCATGGGTAGTGATGATGCGTGATTCATAGTCCAATTTAAGTTGGTGGAATCCCCGTTTCAAGTCAAGCTTTGTGAACACTGTACTGCTGCTTATCTCCAACAAAGTTTCTTCAACTGTTGGAAATCGTTGTCGCTCCATTGCATGTCTCACATCAACACACAGGTGAAGATTTCCATTTGGTCTCAGTACCACCACTATTGGACTGACCCAAGGAGTGGGGCCATTCACTTTCTCAATGAATTCACCAGCTTTCAATTCTGCCATCTTTTCTTCCACCTTTTTTGCATGCATGCTTGGTGGTTGTGTGACTGGTTTCACGTCATCCTGAATGTCTAAATGAACTTTATGTCCTTTTAGATTTCCAAGTCCTTCAAACAGCTTCTTGTGCACTTTCATGTGGTCTTTTGTTTGTACGCTGTGCACAGTTTCCAGTTGATTATCATTTTGGTATTCCTTTGTTGTATTTTGGAGTACAAAAAGATTGTGGTCTTTGTTTCCCTAGTCTCTCCTTTGAATGAGTGGAGTGGATGCGCGTGTATGGAGTGAATATGATATGTTTGTGATTGAGTGCATGCAGATGTGGTTTGTGACAGATAGCTTTCCAAGTTGTCCAACAGTCTGCCATAATTTCTTTTTTTAATTCAACCCTAGAAATCCTTTTTATCTTGCTTCTTTCTGCTGTCTAGCATACAATACCATTTTGCTGAGCTTTGTTCAAAATTTCCGTCCTTGAAAAAGATATTACTGATGGTTCCAAGTCGGAGGAAGAATTTGCTTCTGTTGCTAAACTGCTTCTGGTCATTCATTTTTTCAAAACTTGTTCCCTCTGATCTCAGTTTACATTGCTGAACTACAGTTGTGGTCTTGGCGCACAGTCTGTCCAAGCATAAGAACTTTTATTATTCTGCCTGACTCTTTTCTGTTGAGTAGGCCATAACGTAACCACCCTGAACTCCTGCTCTTTTCCGCTTTGTCCCTGTCTTATATATGGGGAGTCTTTATCATACTCCCTGTTTGGCTAGTATACCTACCATGTCAGACAGTAGCATTCTATGGCAGTTAGTTAGCTCTGAAGGCCGAATTTTCATGTGGCTAATGCATTAATAAGACACCCACCCTACTTCTGTCTTAGACAGAATGGCGGTGCAAACTTCCTGTTCCTCACGCAGCAAGGCATAAACGCAAGGTAAACCCCCGAGGACCATAGCGCTAGAGGGGAAGAACGGGCGGGCGTTAGAGTCTGACATGGTAGGTATACTAGCCAAACAAGGAGTATGATAAAAACCCCATTTTGGCGTCATATACTCTACCATGTCAGACAGTGGCAGAATTGAAAGAAATTGGAGGAGAGTAGAGTGCCCTAATGGTTTTTGTGGTAGAAGTTGGGATAGAGATGGCTGTGTTAGCCGCAACAAAAGAAATCCCTTTAGAACCATCAGCCCAGGTCATGCGGATATCCCTCAAGTAGAAGTTTATGAAGGAGTTCTCCGAGTGCGAGTAGGCAGCTTCCAGAAGGTGATGTAAGGGGACTGAGTGTTGGAAGGCTGTGGAAGTGGCAAGGGCTCTAACCTCATGTGCCTGGGGAGATAAGACCAGCAAGTCTTTATATGCTTGTGCATATGCGGTCTTAACTGTGTTCGAGAGCCACATGGAGATGGTGTCCGTGGAGATGTCTTTGGAGTTGTTCGGATTGATGGATATGAGACACCTCTGGGAGAAGCACCTATGTCGCGTTCGTTCCCAGTAGTATCTTAGGCACCTGGAAGGGCATAAGTCCATGTTCCCCCCCCCCCCCCCCCCCCCCCCCTTCCCGAGGGGAGAGAGAGGCTGTGCCCAGTTCTTGGTTCTTAGCAAGGAACTCGGGGAGGAACCGGAGGGAGACAGAGTGTCTCTTTGGAAGGCGATGTCCCTGGGATCACCACTGAGGGCATGGATCTCGCTACGTCGGCGAGCAGAAGCGAGTGCAAGGAGAAAAATGGTTTTGAAAGAGAGGCAGTCAAAGGGGATGGAGACTAAAGGTTTGAACGGCGGCTTCCCGAGTATGTCAAGGACGACGAAGAGATCCCCCAAGTGGGACTCGTCTAGCGGATTGGGCCTCGCCTAAGGCTGCGCCCCTAGAGATCTCCCTGAGCAGGAAGTCGTTGGCAAAGGAGGGCCCCCTGAGTTGATGAATGGTGGTTCAGATGGCAGACCTGTAGCTGCGGATAGAGCTAGTTGATAGTTTTTTTTGACAGAGGAAAGGTGAGATAGGAAATTGCCCAATGTATAATGGATGGGTGTGCATGCGGGACGAGTTATATGAGCACCAGGTGACCCATCTCACCCAGCGGTAGTCGTAGAGGGACTCTGTGCTGGATCTGTGAGAGGCCGTCGCTAAGTCCCGAAGGTCCTGCGAGGTGCCTCCACAGAGAGCCTGTCTAGGACGGACTGGGATCAGTCTGTTTGGGAGGGAGGGGCAGATGTTCGCAGTTGGGTTACACAGGAGCCAAGCGTGTGGCAGAGCATCTGTGGGTTTGAGTGGGTGCGACCCGAGCGTGGTTGTCTGAGCGTGTCCCAGCGTGGAGCCAGAGGGAATGGGGGAACATGTGAAAGAGACCTGAGGTCTAGAAACCACAACTGAGTCGGCCATCACGGGGCGATCAGAATGAGTCTGGGTCTCTCCAGTCTGCTTTCCTGATCACTCTGTGAAGGACTGGGAATGAGGGAAGGCGCAGGCTATGAGGTCTGTCCAGGGTAGGGAGAGAGTGTCGATTGCATGCGCTTCAGGATCGGGGACTGGTGAGACATAGACCAGGAGACGGTGGTTGAACCGGGTGGCAGAGATTGATCATCGGGGTGAACCAATGGGTCCATACAGAGTGTAGGATGTGGCTGTTGAGGGTCCATTCTGTGTGCAGAAGGGATTTGGACCGACTGAGAGAGTCCACCAGAATGTTGTGAGCTCCCGCTATGTGTCTTGCGCAGAGGGAGATTCCCAGAGAGTGGCACCAGCGGAGGAGGGCTTCTGCTCGGAGAGTTAGTTTGACGGAGCGTGCCCCCCCCCCTCTCCTTTGTTTATATAAGAGGCTGCTGTGGTGTTGTCCGTGAAGAGGAGAACATGTTGGTGTGACATGGGGTTGGAATTGGAGGAGAGCAAGTCTGACTGCCTCCAATTCCAAGATGTTGATGTGCATTTGAGCTGTGCTGGGGTCCCACAAACTGGAGGCATGGAGGTGGTCCATGTGGGCGCCCCAGCCCGTGTTGGATGCGTCGTGTAGAGTTCCAGTGGCTGGGTGGGACAGGAAATGGGAACTCCTGAGGTCCACGCTGGGGAGTCAAGCCACTTGTCCGTGGCCCAGTGGAACCATGGACCCAAAGGGATGACTGGTCCCAGCGTCTGGAAGTCTGGGACCACCGAGATCAGAACTCCTGCTGGAGTTGCTGTTTGAGGACCCTGCCCAGGGGAATGATGGTGGCTAAAGACTCCATCATCCCCAGGAGGGAAGTCAGGGTTCTGGCCGAGGTGTGGTTGAATAGAGATGAGGTCCGAGATGCGTGTGGACCTGTCGGTGATGGTGCGGGAATTGAATGTCATGCCCAGGAAGGAGAACCGCTGACTGGGGGTGAGTTTGCATTTGTTCGTGTTGGTGACATACCCTTGTTTGGAACAGAGATGTAGGAGTTGCGTGGTGTGGGCTTGGCACAGGGCTTGAGAAGGTGCCAGGATGAGCCAGTGGTCGAGGTAGACAAGGAGGCGGATGCCGTCCTGTCTGGCTAGCGAGGCCATCTCCTTGACCCACCTTTGTGAAAAGGAAGGGTGCGAGTGAGAGGCTGAAGGGGAGCGCCTTGAACTGGAACACCCAATCCTGCCAGACAAACCAAAGGTAGCGTCTGTACACTGGATGGATGAGAATTTGGAAATAGGCGTCCTTCAGATTGATCAAGGTGGCCCAGTCCTGGTGGTGGATAGAGTCTCTGATCTGGGACTGAGTGTCCATTTTGAACTTTGCCATCTTGAGGTACTTGTTGAGGGGTGAGAGGTCGAGTATGGGCCTCCACCCCCCTGATGTCTTGGGAATGACAAATGGGGTGGGAGCAGAACACCGGAGTGGGGTTGGTTAATTCCATGATGGCCCCTTTGAAGAGAAGATCTGAGACTTCCTTCCTGGAGCGCATCTGCATGGGTGGGAGAAGGCTGGCGGGGGGAGTTGGGGGGGAGCGCGCGAGGGGAGGAGGGCGTTCGGAGGCCCAGGGTAGATGGTACCCCTCCTCTAAGACTGCTACTATCCATGGGTTGAGATGGTCGAAGGACCTATTGTCATTTCTGTGGGGGCAGTTTCCGTCAGCCTACTATCCATGGGTTGAGACGGTGGAAGGACCTATTTTCATTTCTGTGGGGGCAGTTTCTGTCAACCTACGATCCATTGGTTGAGACGGTGGAAGGACCTATTGTCATTTCTGTGGGGGCAGTTTCTGTCAGCCAAATCGAAAATTTGTATTCCATGGGTTCTTGTTTGGTTGAGCGGTGCTGGTGGGGGCAGGCTTCTGTTTATGGGGTAGGGCTCTGGAGGGAGGGGCTGGGGGGGGGGGGGGGGGGGGGGGGGGGGGGGGTTTAAAGGGGTCTGGGGGTCGGAATAGACAGGAGGGCATAGGACCGGCCGCGTAGGAAGCTGCCTCCTTATTTTGTTCAGCAGTGTGTGTGATGAATGCAGCCGCGTAATCGCCTAAGAGCGACTGGTCTTGTCCCGGCATACACCGGAGGGCCGCTTTTTGCTCGGGGGAGAGATTAGCTTTGTGAAGGAAAGCGTCTCTGTATGCAAGCACACAGTTGTAATGGCTCTTGGCTCTGCTGTCCGCCGCAGCTGAAAGATGATGAGATATCCTGTTGACCAAGATCAGCATCATCGGGTCCCAAAAGAACCGTATGTCAGTCTCTTGTTGTGTGTCAGAGGCAGGTGCGTCAGATGACACAGAGGCTGAGTCGTCCTCCTCAGGCCAAATTTCAGCAGCACGTTGCGAGTCAAAGAAGATGTGACTCGCCATAACGTGTTGGATGCTGAATCTGGGGGTGCAATCCCATTCTGCCAGCGCTTTTAAGCGGAATAGATGCAGCAGAGGGAGGGGCCGAGTTTAGGATCAACCAGCGGTCAGATGGAGAAACAGCAAGTTCCGTGGCCGCAGGGTTGTTGTCCTTACCAAAGAGGGGGAGATTGCCGGGGGGTCCTGAGGAAGGTGCCCAAAGGGGCTGCCCCTGGAGCCGAAAGTGACTCCTTCCCTGGGGAGGGACGACCTGCGCAACCTGGAACAAAGTAGCCAGATGCTCCCTTATGGAAGATAGAATTTGAGGTGTGACAAAGTTTGGGGGGTGCACGCTTTGGCAGGGCAGCCGGAGCAAAGCGTCAAACGGAAAAGATTTGATCTGAAGGGAGGGTCTTGTTGGGGTGCCGTTGTTCAATGGCTGTGAAGTCACTTGAAGGTGAGGAGAACTGCTCTTCCACACCATCCTCAAAAGCGGGAGGGGAGTCATCCTGGAGAGGTTGAGGTGGATCAACTGGAGGAGGCAATGAATAGGGTGCGTAGGAGTCCCGCCCTAGCCGAGAGGTCGACGGGAGAGGTGAGGGCGGGTCAGTGGTAGCTCCATGATCGGCGACAGACAAACGTGGGGAATGTTTGTCGTGCCAATCGGACAGCACCTGAGAGGGAGGCGGACCAAGGTCAAACCAAGGAGAGGAAGCTGTATGCCACAGACGACCGGAGAGCTGATGAGTGTCGGCATCAAGCCACTGGTCCCTCAGAGGGGCATAAAACCACCGGTCCCCATGGAGGAAAGTGGGCTGGCAGCCCGGGGCGGAATTTCCATAGGGGCCTGGGTAACCTGAAGCACCAGGGGGGGGGGGGTTTGGGAAGCCGATGGGCTTGCCGCGCCCCACCCAGAGAGTGCACCGCCACATGTGCATTCTGAGTGCGGTCCGTGTGGGAACCATGGTTGAGAAAGAGAGAGAGTAGTCCCAAGTTTGCCCCTTGGGGAGTGGTGGAGTGAGCGCCAGCCGAACCCCCTTCATGTTGGTAACTGGAGTGGTGGGGGGATCAAAGATCGCCTGCACCAGCTTCTGGATCACGCCATGACGGACCCGGTAGGTTACCCGATGTCCTGCGGGCCAATCCTCCCCCCAGAGGAACCAGACGTTGCCCAAGTGGGGAACAGAATTAGTCCGATCCCCAATGTCCTGTGCCCTTAGGGGATAGTTTGCAGTCGATTGGGGTGAATCGATCGATGTGGGTCTGGCTCTGGCAGGTATGGATGTGTCGGGATCTGCGCGCCAGATCCAGGGTTTTGCCCAGTTTGGTCCTACCAGTGAGAGGGCTCCACCCTGCCATTGGAAAAAGGGTGCTTCAAGTACACAAGTGGTGGCTGCACCGTGTCCTGTAGAGGGGAACGCCATGAGACTGAGTGCTATGAGTGGGGGGATAGCTGATAGCCTGAGTCTCATGTGAGCAAGTGACATGTGCCGATCCTGAGGCAAACATGTCACTCGTGCCCGTCACGAAGTCAGAGTGTGGAAAATTATCCGGGTACTGCTGACCGCATGACTCAGCATGATAGCGAGAGGAGAGAGGGTGGCCAAGTGCTGAGTCATTGCACTGACACCCTCTCCCTTGTTAGTCTCCATAAGCAGTGTGAAGTAGGGGGCAAGCGTGACTGACGCTGTAAAGATGGCGAACAGGGGGGAGAGCGTTGGGGTGAGTGGGAATGAGAGCGCGAGTGGGAAGGGGAAGGAGAGCGAGGTATGGGAGAAAATCATGTGCGTTTACGTGACGCTTTCCCCTTGTCTACTGATTATATTTTATTTTGCTTTTATCTGTAGCCTGTGCAGCTTGCCCCTTTCTACACAAACGCTGTGAGCGTAACTCCGCCGGCCTATCAGAGGAGGAGGCATGATGGTGCTCATGGTCATATGTCCCCTGCGTTGAACCCTCCTCTAGGTTGGCCATACGTTCTCACCCCGAGGGAAGCACAGTTTGTTCCATGGGATCGGAATGCTGGGCCTCTGGGGCAGAGAGAGATGACGGAAAGGTGTCATCTCTTGACCCATCGTTCACCTTCACCATCTTGAGCTGTGGTGGACAGAACAAACACGGAGTATACGAACACAAAGTCGATACAAAATGGTGAAGCGCATGGCGAAGGAGGGATGATCGATTGAACGTCAAGTATGAAAAGGCAACGTGACGCGAGAGCAATTGTAACCTCAAACAGCTGTGATCAACGAGCATTGGCGCAAGCCACAACAGAAGAAGCAAAAAGCAAACCCAAGCAATCTGCTAAAAAGCAGAAGAGAAGATAGGCGAGTCAGAGCAAGAAAACCTGTCCTTTTGTGCTGGAAGACCGTGGCTGAACGAGGAACAGGAAGTTTGCACCGGCTTTTGTGTCTAAGATGTAAGTAGGGTGGATGTCTTATTTCTGCGTAGCCACACAAAAATTCGGCCTTCAGAGCTAACTAATGGCCGTAGAATGCTACTGTCTGACATGGTAGAGTATATGATGCCAAACTGATGATTGCATCATTGTTCTTGCTTGGGTACTGTTGTGTTGACATAAAAAACAATGAGGAGGTGATATGTTGGCGTTCGAGGCAGTGAGGTGGCTGGTTCACTTTTCTATAAGAAATTGTTCAGATCATCTCTCCCCTTCACAGATCTGAAATCCAAAATTAAAAAGGTATGTCAGAGACCTGGCAAAAGGACTGGAACAAGGTAGAGGGAAATACTTTGCTCAAATCATCCAAAGCTGAACGAACTCCTACCATCTGTCACAAGTATCCGAAAGGAAGAAAAAGACAAATTGCACACTTTTTCATTCCTTTTTAAACACACTTTACACTTCCATCTCTTTACAAGATGAGGAGGCTGAGCGGTACATTCTATGTGATGGGCTACTCGCTTTGAAAAAGATGTACTTACACTTGATCACAACAAAAAAAAACACCAGTTCTCTGCCAAATTTTTGTCTTTAATGGACTTCTTCAGGACTATCACCTTGGAATACCTAGTAGTCCTTCTTTGACGTCTGTCTTGTCATACGTCATCATCTGTACGCATTTATTGGTGTCTTGTTTATGTAGTCAAACCTGGAAGATTTTTGTGTTTCTGTTTTCTTTCTTTCTCTCTCTCTTTCTTCCTTTCTCTGTTTCTTCTTTCTCTCTCTCTCTTTCTTCCTTTCTCTCTTTCTTTTTCTTTGTTCTTTTCTTTCTTTTTATTCTTTCAGAACACACACACACACACACACACACACACACACACACACACAGAGTTTGTCCGAGTGGCAGCAGGGGAAGAATTGTGGACACCACTTGAGCTCTAGTCCCATATATTTAGGCCATCGGGGTTATTTGTTTTCAGTTTGTGGCGCCACAATCGTTCCCTGACTTCGCGTTTGCACACATTCTTGGAGTGGCACTGTTCTATTGCAATAACCCTCATGTCTGCCATGGAGTGGTTGTTTGGCTTGGAAGTGTTTGCTACCAGGGTTTCAGCACGGCAGCCTTCCGTTTCTCTGGTCCCTTCATTTTTTATGCTTGACCTGTGGCCATAAAACTAAAAGCATTTCTTTAGTGGCTGTCCCGTCTCCTCAACGTACTGCGTGTCCCCACAACGTTCACATTTGATGAGGCACACCAGATCACTGCTGGTGCACGTCAGTCTATGGCGTACCTGGAACACCTGACCGGTGCGGACACTGGTGAACTGTGTGGTCTCTTGCAGATGTTCAGCGCAGAGGACACAGTTCTTTGACTGGCACCTGCAGCAGCCTGCAGGCCCTGGGGACACTGCCACCTGCACAGGGGGAGGCTGGGAGGGCATGAGCAGACTGCGCAGGTTTCTGCACTTCCGCTCTCCTACCATGGGGGCTTGGGGAATGGCCTTTCTCATCCTTCTGCTGGTATGGAGCATGCAGCAGAAGCTCCCGTAGCCACTGGGCAATGGGAGGGTGGGGCGGGGTGTGTGTAATTATGAAGGGGATGCGTCCTGTGGAGTAGGTCCTGTTCTTGTACGTGAGGGTCTGCTGCCTTGGTATTGCTGCTGCCCGGTCAATGGCTTTTTGCACCAGGCCAGGGGTAGCCCCGCTTCACGAGACGGCCCTTCAGTTCCACACACGCGCTGAAGAATACTTCCTGCTCTGAGCATAGTCTCCTCAGGTGGATGCTCTGCCCAAAGGGAATGCCACGGACGCAGTGGCATGGATGGCATGAGCTGAAGGGGAGGTACATGCTGGCGTCCGTTTTTTTTGATGTGCACATCCGTGGTCAGTTTCCCCCATGGTGGTGATGCTTCTCTCCGCATCCAGGTAGGGCACCCTGGACCTGCCGTAGTTTGAAGAGAACTTCACACTGTGATGCTGCTGGCTGAGCCCTGCTAGCCATGCTAGGAAGTCTTTAAGGCAGTCCTCCCCCTGAAGCCACAGCATCAGCATATCATCGATGTAGCGTCTCAGTGTCGGACCGGGATCTTCCAGTGGGAAGAGGTCAACAGTTCTTTCTCTAGCCACCCCATGTTGATGTTAGTGATGGCAGGTGCCGTGGGCGTGCCCATCACTGTCCCCTGTACTTGCTGGTACATCCTCCCATCAAACCTAAAGACTTAAAAAGATGTACTTAAAGAGTGTTAGGATTCAATACAAACACTTTAGAGCAGATTCCATGAAGAGCTAATATTTAGGGATGTTCCATCCCCTGTAGTCTTATCATTAGGAATAAGACGTGGAAAATACCCAACTGTTGTAGGGCATTTTGAGTATGATTTGATGTTCTATGGCGTCAAACGTGGCCAGAAGTTGCAGAACTGAAGATGCAGCTTTGGGGCAGCCATCAAGACCTTCAGAAGACTGGGATTCATTGTGGCAACAGGGTTGAAAAATTGTTAAACAAAAAAAAAAAAAAAGATCGAATGCAGATGAAGAAGAAAAAGGTTACTTGAAAATAATTGCTTCTTTTTTATATTTTTTTCGTGTTCTTCGATTTTGACTTATGTGACACCCATATGATGGCCTCCTGCAGTTATTGTCTATACCTAAGGAAAATGGAACTGAATAAAGGTTTTTTTTTTTTAGTATGTTTGAATCTGGTTTATCCATTTTTTTTTTTTAACAACCATATAGAATTGAAAGAGCTCATATGGCCCCCTTTGTTAGCTTAGCTGTAAATATGAATTCAGTTGAACCAAGAAATCAACCATCCTAAAAAAAAAAAAAAAAAAATGACCAGTTATTTGCGCAAAATGTTGGTCAACATATGAAACTACAAATTACAAGCTACATTTTAAAGTTCGACAACAAACAAACAACCTGAAACATCCTGAAACACACACACACACACACACACAAAAGCAACCAGAAAAACATGTACTGTAACTGTGTGCAGTTTCTCTGTCAACAGATTTATGTGTTTGTATGTTTCAGATTTATGTGGAGTATGTTGTGAAGAACCCGTTGACAGAACTGGGAGAACCCATCACCAGTGAACTTTTCAGAACAAAAATGGATGAATATGTCAGAGGACTGCCATTTTTTGCTTCCAAAGCTTCATAGACTTCAAGAAACGTTCACTTTTTTTCATTCCAATTGGTGCAGGATTTGTGATCTTTTACGGATTATGGAAATGATGTATGAACAGACTGTACTGTTTAGGGGGACACCCTTGGTTTCATCTTACAATCACAGCTGGGTGCATTTTGAAAATGCTTGCATATGTACACATGGCTGTAACTGTTCTGTGTTCAAAGATTCTTTATTTGTTGAAAAATGTGGTTTCAGCAGCAAAAAGAGCTGCTTTCAAAGCGGTGTGAGGGTAGTCAAACAAGAGAGGGAAAAGGGATTAGATGCCAAACCAAGCTTGTGTATCAACCTAATTGCCTTCTTCAGGCAGGACAATTGTATAAAATGGACTCTTGCTCTCACTCTCTCTCTCCACAGCACCCCCCCCCCCCCCCCAACGACCTCCAAGCTAATGGTAATTAAGCAGGTTTTTTTTATGCCAGTGGGAAGTGTGTATTCAGATCAGCTTATGTTTATGGAACAGAACAGAAGAGAATTTGCTTTATCATTTTTGTTTAATTTATTGCCTTTTATTTTATAATTACGGTTGGAATTTGTTTTAGTATTGATTTTTTTTTACAAATATTTTCTCTCTTCCCTCCTGCCTTTTTCCCATTTTTCTTCAGCACCATTTTGCAGTTTTAGTGGACCACTAACATATATCACACTAACATGAAAAAAAGATTAAGTCATCATTTCCTCAATGTGTGTGTGTGTGTGTGTGTGTGTGTGTGTGTGTGTGTGTGTGTGTGCGTGTGTGTATGTGTATGTGTGTGTGTGTGTGTGTGTGCTTTCAGAAGACCAAAAAGTCCAAACATTTTGCATCTCTCTTGTGACTTTTTTTGTTCTATTTGTTTAGTTGTTTGTAACTTTACTTTTGTTCTTTGAAAGAGTTATTTTGTTATACATAACAATTTTCAGGATTGTGTAAGTATAGCCAGGCTTGAAGTGATGGCCACAAAGTTTTGGGACTCTTCTCGTCTTACCATCCCTTTGTATAGTTGCAACTGGCAAGAGGATTTTTTTTTTTTCCCAGAAGTACAGGAGTGTTGATATTCCTCTTCATCTGCTTTACCAAGTTCTCATTGACATGGGTGAAACTTCTTCAGTCTGAGGACAGAATCTGTTTTACGAAATTATTTTGAGATGGAATTTTCCATTTTTCGTAAATCTGAAAAAAAAAAAAAAAAGTTTTTCAAAACAGTCTCTAAAATTGCGCAAATTACGTATCGAGTGCGTCTTACCACAAGACGGAAGTGCCAGATCAGAAGTACTCTTTATTTTAGGGAACAAAGATAAAGCACCATTTGCCGAAATCTAGATTTTGAGTTTGGAGTTCGTTGGAAACCATGAGAATGTCCTATCTTAAAAAAGGTGATTCGGTTGAGGAGATGACGCTGGCATCACTAATAAGTGGTGATGGGTCTTGGCTGAACGAAATAGATGATGAAAAATGACAACATGGTGTTTGGTGTTTGAAAATGAACAGACCTGGTGTAGCGTTTTTTGCCGCATGTGCAACTCAGACCTCAAGTATGGATCCAATGGAAAATCTCGGCTAGCAAAGCACGCCAGAAGTCCGGACCATATTAAAAGCATGAAGGTAAGAATTTTAGTGACATTTTTTTCAGCAGCCCTCCATGCCAAACCCCCCCCCCCCCCCCCCCCCCCCCCCCCTAGTGACAGACGCACACACATGCAATTGCATTTGCTCTACAAGAGAATATTGCTGTGCTCAGACAAACAACACTACAGCCTATTCTCCATTATTCCAGCTGTGACAACATAGAGGAGTTTTATGATCCATTCCCACCAGAAAGGAGAGAAAAAAATCTTGAGTAACCACAGAGTTCTACTGACTAAACACTCTTCTCATGGCTTCGAATTTACCAATAGATTTCCTGTTCAGGAAATGTGTTGGCTTGCAACAGGCTTGCGGTCCTGATGTTGATACCTTTACTGCCCATCTATGTCCAAGGCACCAACCAAGCTGGTTTTTGGGGGGTAATTTTTTTTTTTTTTTATAATAATTTAAAATAACTTTTGTTCACATGTATGTGTTTCAAAACAAGGTCTCAGCTCCATTTCTTTCACAAGAAGCCACGAAAACTGTCTGAATGTTTCAAAAAATCAATTTCGGCCAGGCAGCTTCGCCCTCCTGGGCCCCCCACCAGTGGTACTGCCCCTGGACCCCGCTAGGGGCCTAGGCGGCCCCTGTACCCCGACCTTTCAGTTTCTCAATTTTTTTCCAGTTTTACCCATGAAACTACATCAAAGTGATCAATAAAAATGACACAATGCTGCGAAGGCGAGTTCTATGCACTCTCAGAAGTCGGATCATTTGTGTTGAAAAGGTTGTTCTTTAGGATGCTGTCTGTGGGAAAAAAAAGGTCACTTTTCATATGAAAGGAGGATCAGACCGTCAGTGGCACTCATTATGAAAAGGTGTGCCGACATGTGCTGCTTGGCTAAGCAACAATACTCCTTTTTCATTTGTTGTGGTTGTTTCAATTAAGTCATACAGAAGATGATGCTGACATAAACAAATTGTCCTAGTAACCATACTCTTTAAATCTTGAGATGTGAAAATGTTTATTGTATGTAGGTAGATTTTTTCCTTCTGTCTTGCATTTGCCTTGTTCTCATGCCACCCATTCAGGCATGGTGATACACAACTGTAACCAGGCTTGGCCTGTTGAAGCCCCAGGGAGCAGTCGTCATCTAAAAGTTATATGACAACATGTCAGAGTAAAGATAGCACTGTCACCAAGTCACTTCAGTGATGTTCAGTGGTACCTGCTCTGATCCATTAGGCAGGACATGACCTAGTCAGCCCTGTATTGATGACAGTAATTGCGTAATCAGAGCTGGTTAAGTGAGCATTACCCTATGGATGCACCCTCCTCGACCATTCATGACAGTCAGGTGAACAGATTGATACAAAGTCATTATGTGTGCATGGACATGTGGAGGAAATCAAATCCAATGGAGGTGATACTTTAGAGTTCCATTCTGGTCTGATACTCCAGGGCAGGGTTTTTCTCAAAGCTTTGTTTCAGGAAACATCTCTGTGTCAACCAGACCTGAATCACTTTGAGCATTGAGAATTTTTCTCAGAATGCATCCATAAAATGGAAAGTGGGTGAAGCTCAACCATTTGCTTCCAGTATTCCTACATCCAATAATAATAATAATGAATACTTTTATAGCACCTATTCTCGACTAGAGACCAAGCTCTAAGCACTTTACAATCAACACTCATTTACACAACGGGCTGCCTACCTGGGTAGTGCCAGCTGAAGAGCTGCCACCTGGGACTTCTTCAGTCGTTTCTTGTGTCGTCCAGTCCTTATTTCCTTCATTCTTACCATTTCTCATGCAGAGTGCATGCTATGTGTAACGTGTCATCCATCCCAACAGCCAAACTGGCCTACTCTTATGAAAGTTGGTGATGGGATTTTACGTGTGAGCAAGATATTATGCATGTGTTCACACACGGAACCTTGGTTTATTGTCTCATTCGAAGGACTGAGTCAAAACCAATGTTAACTCCGAGGGAAAAATCCCCGTGTACTGAAACACCCCGGCAGAGATTCAAACCCACAATTGTGCAACCCCAGGATCACCGAGATCACGAGTCTGGCGCTCTACTAACTGAGCTATTCCGGCTCCCTAACATCCAACTCGGTGTATTCCCATTTGAGCCCATATCATATACAACTGGGTCTACCAGCTTGCTGTGGCCTAAAGATGGCACAAAGAAGTGCCTCTGATGGGAATAGAAACCATTACCTCCCAGTCCACAAACCCTTGATGGTAACTGCTGGTTTATCATTACTTTTAGAATGCAATTTCCAAACACAAATATAAAAATTTTCAACTGTTTTGTTGTCCACCTGAGCCAGTCTTCTCACTGTCACCTCGGTTAAAACCCACAACATTCTTTTCCTCCACTTTGTCATGTTGTTTTGAACCAGCAAGGTTTTGCGTGAAGAGGAATATGTAAGGCTGGGTGGATTTCAAAGTGGAAATAATTCTTTGTTACCTTGCTAGTATTGTTTGTTTATTTTGTGTGTGAAGGAATAAAGACTTCTTTCAATTGTAATCACTTGTGATTTGATTTCGACGTGGTGACAGCCCTGATGTGACTCTTTGCAGTCAGCTGGGCTGTGAGCAATATTATCTCACCATACCAATTGTAATCTCTGTTTGCTCTGTTCCTTCAAGTGGGTGAAGAGTGGGCTCTTAAGATCTTATTATTGGTACAGGGTTGGTGTTTGTGCTAGTAAAGGTTCAAACCCATATCTTGATCAGTCATCCAGCTGTGTAACAATGTGAAATGACAAGTATTCTTGCCTCAAATATACTTATCAATATTTTTCATATGTACTTACAGTACTTTTGGTATATGTGAAATATCTGTTTCTTGTATAGATGAAAGAGATCCCTTGTGTAATGTGTACTACTCTCTGCATGAGAATTTGTTGGTTGTATTTAGGAGTTTATGCGTGCACATACACACCAACCTAATCTTGTCTCTTTGGGACTTCACATACACACAAACACACACACACACACACACACACATACATTACTAACATGAGTTAACCCTCTTGTATGCATAACAGGCGCAGACAGGAGTGCTCGGACTGTGTGTTAAATTTCATAACAGGCGCAGACGGGAGGAGCGCGACTGCATGTGTATGGTACTTTTCCATCACATGCCGACGCTGTGAAAATCGGAGAGAGCCACTAAAAGTTGTTGGGGATTTCCCGCTATAGCTCAGTAATGTGGCACCACTATTTTTGGATGCTGGTACCTCCTCCATTCACAAAGAGAGAGGAGAAACTGCAAGCGAAGAGTTGTGTGTGATACTGACCGATTTTCACAATGGCGTTGTCTGCTAACAACAGCAAGTTTGATGATATTCCCGATTATTCAGTGGAGGAGTGGGATCAAATTTTGTAAGAAGACAAAATAGGGAGTGAGAAGAAGAGAGTGATGTTGAGATTTGCACCGATGAAGGAGAGGAAAATGTTGAAAGTGACCCGAAGACAGTGTGCCGCTCGCTGCTCTGCAAACCACATGTCGACCGCCTACACATCCTGCCAATGTGGCCACATTCCAACAGCTGACAGGCCCTGCACACTCACTGCCGAACACTGCCACCCCTCTAGATTATTTAATTTTGTTCATACACCTCACATTTTTTCAGTTAGCAGCAGTAGAAACCCAAGAGATATGCTCAGAAAGACAAGCAGCCAAGGGCACACCTGACTCTCTGTGGTTCGACACACACCTGACGAAATGCGGGCCTATGTCTCTGTACTCATTATGATGGGGATTAGGCGTCTGCCACGCATATGGTGCTACTGGTCATGTGATCACTGCTTCAACAATCTCTGGATCAGTGATGTTATGCCCAAAACATGCTTCTTCAAAAACAACCAGTACTTCCATCTGTGTGACACATCTAACACACCTGCACGAGGTCATCCTGCTTACAACCCTTTGTACAACCCTTTGTACAAGATTTCATCAACATGATTCTCCCTTGGTTCAGGACCAACTACCATCCAGGTCGTGAACTCAGCATTGACGAGGCAAAGAGGGTCGGATTTTTTTAAAGCAATACATGCCTGCGAAGCCAACCAGATGGGGCATCAAGGTGTGGGAGATGTGTGATGCAAACACAGGGTATTATGTTGTTTTTGATATTTACACTGGTTGTGCAAGTTGCAGACGCCACCATCTGTCTCGGGCATGAAGTAGTTGACATGCTGGCATTATATTTCTACCATCAAAACAGGCACCTGTATTTTGACCGATTTTTTTTTACTAGTGTCCTCCTGATGACACATCTATCCGAAAATGGGACGCATGCCTGTGCCACTGTCAACTTCAACCACAGAGGAGGTCAAGACTGCCAAGTTGAAAGAGCAGGGAGAATTACTGCAGGTGCAGAAGAGCTCGCTGATGGCCACTGTCTACAAAGACAACTGTCAGATCTACCTGCTCAGCACCAACCAGCCGCCAGGTATGACAACAGTAGAGGACAAAGTGATGCTAACAGTCATCGCCAGCTACAACAAATACATGGGTGGCGTTGACACATCGACCAGTACTGCAGCTACTACCCTGTCGGTCATCAGAACAAGAAATGATGGTGCTACATTTTCCATTCTCTGGTCAACTTGTGTATTGTTCAGGCCTACCTCACCTGGGAGGTGTCACCCCGTGATCTTGTTCTAATGAATGACAGGGTAGTAGGCGTGGTACTGGTCCGACCTGTCAATGCCACCCATGTGTTTGTTATGGCTGGTGATGACTGTTGGCGTCACTTTGTCAAAGAAGACATACAACCACATGTTGGCACCGACATCGACGAACAACTTCATGCTTGATTCACAAATTAGACAAAATCAAAGGCAAGACGAGGATCTGTGGGCAGTGCATCAATGACCGCCGTATGACAACTAAGGGATGACGAGTAGAAACATATATGTGTTCTTTCTGCCAGTTGCCTCTATGCTTTCATAAGAATGACTGTTTCCGTGACTGTGACTACCATGCACAGAATGTGGCTTAACAGTAGTGCAGTTCACTAGTCTCTGTGTATGTGTATAGGTGCTTACTTGTAGTTTATGGTGACAGTGCTTCGATGACACTTGGTAGTGACACTGTACTCAATATCCTCACTGTACAGCTATACATTGTGTAAATACATATGGACATGTTTAAGGTGCTTAGAACAGTGACAGAAAAACAATGAGGAACTATGCTTAATCTACTTTCAGTAACTCTTTAGTAGTGACAATTGACACTAGTTGTGTGTGACATTCTGTGGATTACTGTGGGGACTGAACAGGCGGATAGAAGACAGGTCATCTCAGGTAGGCCGCAGCTTTCATTTTACAACACTAACCTGTGCATGTGTATAGGATAACTGCATGTTGGTGTGCTGTATTAGAATTGTCACCCATCGCATGACACATTCAGTGACATTTGGTGACAGTGACACGACCTTTTACCTCGAGACACACAAAGTCTGGCTCATAGTTCGAATCCCACCAAGGCTGTTCTTTTGGCCCAACCAGCTTCTTCTCAGAGTTGAACTTGCTTTTGGAACTACAGTCAAGTTTTGGTGCTGCTAAAATTTCATGACTAACACTGCGGGTGTCTGCATTTCTTAGGCCTAGTTGATTCAAGAGACACATTGAGAAAATAAGAGTGAAGCCTGTCATGTGGTCTCTCACCAAAATGGGATTCCATAGCATGAACATTATCATCCTCACTGGTCAGCATAAAATAAAGTCTTAAAATCTGCGTCTTTTCCTGCCCTGCTCCCACGGTGATCTGGATTTTGAAGTCTTGGTCATTTGTATAAGCATATGTAGAATGTTGATGGATGTACTTGGTCTACAGAGAGAGACAAACTAACGATGGTTCAAACACAAAGCAGTTGTGGTTCTAAGTGGGAGTATGTGATATCCTGTACATGCTGGATCAGAACAAGCACTATGGAACACGACAAAAGTGACTTGGCAGCAGTACAGTCTCTTGCAGGTTGTCTTTTCAGAACTGTACACTGACCACTCCTTGTAGATTTCTGGTGATGGTACTGCGGTTAGACAAACCAGGGAGCGGCCTTGTTGAACAGGATGCTGGATGAGTGGCATGGAGTAATGACATTGAAGATGAAAGAGCTAAAACAAGGAAAAGTTTGATATGCAGTATGCATCAGCTCACTGGTTAGTTGCTGCTGTAAGCATACAAGCAGAGTAAAACAAAGCAATGTGTCACCAAATGCCAGCAGTGTGGCATGTTGGAGAAAAAGTGAAAGATCTTATTTCATCATTTCCTGAATTGAACTTAACATACCAACACACTGCAGCAGTTATTAGCAGTATCTGATCTAATTACATGTATACACAAACACCAAGAGATCTGACGAATATATCAACCTTTGCACAGAATTATGTGCCACAATAACTTGGAGTCATTTAACACTTACAGGTGAAATGCAGTCAATGGAAGGTGTAGCAGTGGAAATTGTCACTATATCTCTGATGTAGGACCATAGCCAACAACATCAAACCAGATACAGCAGAATACCATGCGTTTTCAATGGCAAGAAGAGATAAATTGGACACTCGGCTACAGGAACTTGGTAGGCAAGGGTGGGGGAAGGACTTGCAAAATCTCTCTGTGTTAGTAGGTTGTCTCCTCTTTGTCGTTTTCTTGTTAAGCCAATTTGGAGATCCAAGTAGTGTTGTCACCTGTTCAGTCAGGCATGGATGAAAACAGACCAACAGAAAAACACTGTTGTATTAACAAAGTTTAATGCTAGTTTGAAAAAAAAAAAAAAGCATGATGCAAGCAATGTTGGCATTCTGTATAGCACAATGGAGACATGCTGACGCCAAATTACACAGTCACACTCAATCTCTCGCACAACAGTGACTGGTAATCTCTTGGGTCGAGACGCTGTACAAGAACATTTACATAGCATTGCACATATCTTCTGACTTCACTGCTCTATACAAAAACAGATGGCATCACAAACACTTTCATTTCACTGACGTGACAGAAGGGATGGCCCTAGGTCCATCTTGCACACACTTGCGCATGTAATCAGATACACACATACATGACCAAACTGTCGCCACTGCTTTCAGACCCAAGATGTCTCACTGTTTAATGAGCGATACCCAGACTGTAACAAGACAAGTTTCGAGTGTTTACAACTAACTGCAAAAAAACTATGATTTCAACAATATGCAAAAGCCATTCATATTTTTACTGCTTGAAAAACCGTAAAATGTCGGATAAACACAGATATCAAAAAGGTAATCTTACATAACCTTTTTCCCCCAACGCACATGCTGAACAGGTGATCTTTCAGAACTTTTATTTCTTGCTTTTGAAGACTACAATCTCTGTTTTTGTGATGGGTCGTTTCAATATAACCATTATATTCCCAGCTTTATCCATCGTAAATTGTCAAGTCTAAGCCTTAATGTTTTGTATGTCTGAAAGTAAGTGGTAACAACCTACCAGGTGACAAAACGCTCAGCACAGGTCACCTTGATCTGCATCATAAAACACGTATATGCATATTTATTTTCAAAGCTATCACATTTTCTTGCCTTCATGTTCACTTTTTTTTTGGAACAGAATAAACTATTAGGTATGCCCATTTGCACTGTGGAGTGTAACACTCCATTTCGCCTTCACCAAACTCTCGCACTGAAGTAAAATCTTACCATTACAATTGGTCATAAAGTGGTTGCAGCTCATTTTATCCAAACAAGCAGCATTTGCAGTTGAGACCAAGTTGGGCCTTGCACAAACTACTATGCAGCAGTAGTAATGATGTGCAATGTGGAAGAATGTGCTCTTGAAGGACATGGTGTACAAATGCTGCTGGCAGAAAATTGTACTGCACACACTGACACAATCGATGTGCAAACACATAACATACTAAGTCAAGAACATGTCAAACTCACCTCAAATTTTGACTTTTCAGATAACCCTGTGACCTTGAGAACAAGATATAAAATTTGCAACCACTTGAGGCAATTTCTTCTAATTATAAAAAAAGACAACATACTTTCTGTAATTAAAGACAATTGGGGGATGGAGGGGGGAATTTGATAGAAAAACATTTCAAACTTTATGCTCAATAAATGTTTAAGAAATATGAATGAAGAGTACACACATACATACACACAAATACGTGCACATTCTCAGCCACTCTCCTTGAAACTTTGATTCAATCATTCAAGATGTTATTTCAAGACACATGATCAGGTCTCTTTCTTTCTTTGTTTTTTGTTTGTTCAACACCTTTGACAAGATGAAATAAAACATTCATGTAATAAAGAATCAATGTTTATAATCTGTACAATTACTTACTATCATGCACTGTACACCTAGTTTTGACATTATTGATATAGGCTATATTCTACTTCCACGTCAATATCATGTCAAGAAGATATTCTGCTTATTGGAGATTTCATCCTCCTGCAACTCTGCATCATACTGTCCACATGTGACGTCAACAGCAGGTCCTGCTAAGCTTGCTTTACATTTACACAGGATCTCAACTCTGAAGATGATTTTGTCATGTTGAAAATCAAACTAACATGGCTGGCCAGACTCTGATAAACTGTGACATTTTGGAATCCTGGTTGCAGACCCTACTCATTCTTCCATGCACTAACTTCAATGAGATCCATTTTGTATCACTTTGCTTTGTGTCCTCCATCCATTCTCTTCAAACAATATTCCACATGTCTCCAGAATAGTTTTAATATCGTAAAGCTGAAGTTCCCCACTGTTAAGCTTTTCTGCTTGGTAGTCAGCTGTAACAAATACCACTATTTCCCCACGAATAAAACCAAGTGACAGTGACTTCAATATCACCATACATCCAGTCACGTCTAACACCAAGCATCATGAGCTCACTAAGCAAACAAACAACAGACTGGCAGGTGGGAGTCTGAGAAGAGACAAACAGTACAAAAAAAAAACCCCCTCCTCTGCTGCCATTCATTGATCCTTTACGTTCATACACTATCAGCCACAGAGAGAGAGCATCCAGTCACAGTCAGAGCCTAGCCAATGAAAAGATAATCCCTGATATTCAAAGTTAGGTGTTGTTCCAGTTTACTTCGGAGACGGAATGAACAGAATCTCATCTGACAGACCAATCCCCTTCATTGCAAAAACAAAACATCGACACTAGAGATAAAAGGGCAGGGTGATGAAAAGGGAAGGGAGTGGGATGGGAAGAGGTCAAAGACGAAGTCGATGGGAGAGGTCAGCAGCTGACTCTGCCATATAAAGTGATAGGGATGTAAAGGACAGACGGTTAAGAGGAAGGACTTAAAGGGCTGACAGCAAAGGCCACCTCTCTGTGCTGCTGCTGATCCAGATTGAAAAGTCTGGATCTTGAAAAGAAGGCTAAGGACCACCTTCACCATCGTCTAATATCACGATTAGTGGAAAGACGTTAAATAAATGACACACACCACCTTCACCCCATAAGCGAGACATCCACACCTATCGATTGAACTGCAGCAGCACAGGTTCTACACTGAAAGCAGAAAAGTTATCTGCAACAATCAGCAGTCCACACAACATGCCACACAGGAAAGAGAGCGAGCTATGGAACAGTTTTCAATTTTTCACATGAGGTCTCCTGCAGGTGTGAGTGTGCATGTGCGTCAACGCCCCTGTATGGTCCTTCAGTGATGCTCCATTACTCTCCTCATTCGTGGCTGTATGCCACAAATGCTACAATCAGTGCTGTGTTGAAGCACAATAAGCACTAAAGTCTTTCTCATCAAATATATTTCATGGTTTTTATCATAAATATTCCGACTTCATCTTAGCAAAGATTACGTCTGGTAGGCCTCAGATTCCATCTACTCTAACTAAATGTTCATGCTTGGTGTAACCACATGTCTGCATGTCGTAATGCCACTGTCATCATTAACCATGCCACGATAATCAAACTATTTTCACACCAGACAAAAGTGCAGATTACAGTGCAGAGTTGAGAGAGTTTGCCTACCAAACTTCATTATCTTATGGTTCTTATACATCATCCACATCCACTTTGAAATTAACACAACAAAAAAACAATACTAAATCTATGAGGAATCTGATTTTGAAGAATTCGAATGACAGAAGTTTCCTGTGGCCTTGCTCTGCCACACAACTGTCACCACCGACCTCATCAGTTTTGATGAAATATTCTACTTAATACGGTTATCAACAGCCTCATTTTGATTACCCCATGCAGAAGTAAACTGAATTCCTTTCACAAAGTTTCTGGATCTCGAAGTGTTGTACAATTCTTCCCCAGCAAAGACGTATGGTGGGAACAAGCATATGAGCTACACTGAGAAATCGCTAGGTGGGAAGCACCCTTCTGTGGAAGCACCTCATCTGACACACGTTTCAAAATCTGAGCCTGTTCTACCCCTTCTTCAAGAATTTATATAAATTCTGATTGTTCCCCCCCCCCCCCCCCCCCCCCCCCCCCCCCCCTCCCCTCCCCAAATCTTTTTTTTTTTTTTTTTTAACATGAACAGACTCAGGTGACTTAACATCAAAAGTTTTGATTTCTTTTTCATGTTATACTGAATTAAGTACGTATATTGTACGACTCCTGTCCATGCTAATCAGATGGTGATGGGAGGGAATGGGGTAGATAAGCTTGAGAATGGCAACCAATGCATTCTTTAAAGAACTCTTGTAAATACCTGTGCAAGACCCATTATCAATTCCACATCCATGTGCATCAAAACAATATAATCCCTATCCACCACCACCACCACCCCTTCTTAAAAAAAACACTCACAACAAATCCAAAGAATTAAAAATTAAAAAGGGTGGAAGTCCCATAAAATTCAGTTTCTGCAGCAACAGAAATTTTTTGAGAGCGATGACATAAAAATCAGACCTAAAAGATGACGATGACCAAACAAGGAAACATGCAAGCATGATTTCGAGTCTTGATTTATCTTATGGGTTACAATTTTCATTTTCCTACAGCTTGTAATTTAAGGTGTAAAGTGCACATTCTTACTACATCTGAGATTAAATGAACAGAATCTACATCTGACATGAAATAAGAATGGTTACTTACAAATGAACATTACACATTCACACCTACAATTTATCTGGTAAATATGCATGTCTTTGAAGGAAATAGTTCCTGCTATTGTATGGCATCATTTATTGGTTACTAGTTGTAGTTTGAATGTTAGAATACAATGTCTTTGAGTAAAGATCACTTGGGTTGGGTTTACTATCACCAATGTGCAATCTAATACATTTCATTTTTCTTTGTTTCATGATTGGTCAAAATTCTACTCACATGAAATATGCCTGAGCATGAACAGCCAATTGCTGTGCTTGTGATGCAAGAGCTGGACAAATGCTGAAGTTATCTGAAAGTTAGAATAAAGCTGCCTGATGACAGAGGATGAAAGTTTGGAGATCAAAGTGTGTGATGGATCTGGCTAAGGCTGTAACACTGAAGAAATGATTGGATACACTTAATTGCCTAGAAAATTGTGATGTGTACATTGCCCCCTCGGTCATTAGAGAAACTTGGACTCAGCTGCCAACTCAAGCAAGGAAAGTCGACTTTAAACTTGCACAGGTTTGAAACTGTATCATCGAATCAGCAGCAGCAGCAGCAGCCATACCAAAGTCCTGTACAGAATTGTATTAAAAAAATCCAATATATTCTCTAAGCAAAATAAATGGACAATACACAGATGCAATTGCAATGCCTGGACATGCCATTCAAAAAAGTCAACACACTGACATGTGGATCAAATCACATGTCGACAAAGCACTGCGCAGAATTTGTGATGATATGGAAACCATGCTGGTCACAGAAATATAAACTGTACCAGTCACAGAAATATCATTTGGCAAAGATCTCACCACTTCTCTGAAAGGAGTAAAAGAGCTGGACAGGCACCAGTCCCAATGACAGCAGAAAGGACAAAGCACTCACAAAAGGTTACTGCCAGCATTGTTTTTTTTTTATAAACAGCCCCCTAAATTCCATGGTCAGGGGGCCGGAATAGCTCAGTTAGTAGAGCGCCGGACTTGTAATCCAAGGGTTGTGGGGGTTCAAATCTCTGCTGGGCCGTTTTAATACGGGGGATTTTTTCCCTCAGAGTTATAACTGGTTCTGACTCCATTTCCCACAGTCCTTCGAATGAGACTATAAACCGAGGTTCTGTGTGTGAATGCACGCATAACATCTTGCACACACATAAAATCCCATCACCAACTTTCGGAAGAGAAGGCCAGTCTGGCCATTGGTATGGATAACACGTTACACATAGCATTCACCTTCCCCAAAGATGGAGTATGGCTGCCTTAATGGTGGGATAAAAAAAACGGTCATACACACAAAAACTTCACTCCCTTTGTTGAGCAGACGAGATTGATACCTGCCTGTCTACACACGGAGTGTCCGCAGGAGTATCAGCCTGCGTACGCAGAAGAAGAAGAATTCAATGGTCAAAGGCGAATTAGAAGGCCACAGAAGGACCTGTTCTACAGATACATGGAAGGTCTATAAAGTCGGAAGAACCAATGCTGCAGAAAATCACTCAGTAAGTGAATACCATGAGTTACTGCCGAACATTACTGAATCTATCAAAAATGTGTTGACCTTTCAAGCTGGCAGATTAAAAATGTATGCACAAAACTGGAAACGGCTGACAGCAGATCCTGAATTCCTTAGCTTCATTATGGATGCTGATAGAGTCACAGTCTTAGTCAGAGCTGCCAGAAATTGTTAAAAGCACATACCCCCAGAATCATGGAAGTGAAGCAGCTTACTGGAAAAACTGTGGCAAGCTTCTGCCCATCAAATATGGCCTGTTGCATTATTACAGTTTACAGAATGACAAAAAAAGAAGACTTTTAATAAAGCCAGTCATCTCACTGATGATCAGATAAAGAGTAATCAAAGACGGAGGTGGTGAATTGACAAGTGTGCATGATGCATACAGTGACATTTGCAGCCTTCAACCTGATCCTGTGATTACGTCTAATGCCAGTTCGACAGCTGGGGATGTACACGGGGGGGGGGGGGGGGGGGGGGGGGGGGGGGGGTGGGGGAAAATCTGGAGGCCAGTCGTTACAGTTTCTCAATAATTATGTAGAGTTGAAGATATTTTTTGCATTTATATGTTCCAATTAAAGTTGCAAGGGAAAATCCTCTCAATGATTGACAACATGACTGAGGCTGCCTGAACAATATGAACACTACCCATTCCGTTATAACTGTAATGAAATCACAGAAGTGATCTAGACATGGTGCAGCGCCAAAGACTGGATTTGTGCTGCTCATGCAAAACCAGGGAGTCCTAGAGTGTCAATTTGGATGCAGAATGGAAACTTCATGGAGAGCTTTCAGAAGTAGTACTTTAGTTTTACATCTGTTCACATCTGTGATATTAAACAAAGAGAGAGAGGGGCGGCGGGAGAGAGAGAGAGAGAGAGAGAGAGAGAGAGAGGCATGAATGTCTGTGACTATGGAAGTGTATGCAAAACGTGGTTATCTAAATGTTCCTCTTTACATCCCTGCAATGTACAATAATTTTTACAGTAAATGCTTAACAAACACCCTTTATCAACTGAACATCTTAATGATTATAACACTACCCTCTATCAAATGAAGATCCTGCCTGCATGCTGATTATAACACTGCCGATGTTAACGCCGATTATAACACTACCAATGTTAACGCTGATTATAACACTGCCGATGTTAACACTGATTATAACACTGCCGATGTTAACGCTGATTATAACACTGCCGATGTTAATGCTGATGTTAACACTGCCCTCCATCAACTGAACATTCTACATACTGATGTTCGCACTGCCCACTATCAACTGAACATTCTACAACTGAACATTCTACATACTGATGTTCACACTGCCCACTATCAACTGAACATTCTACAACTGAACATTCTACTTACTGATGTTCACACTGCCCACTATCAACTGAACATGCTATACACTGATGTTCACATTGCCCACTATCAACTGAACACTCTATATCTTGATTTTAAATGCTGTTCTTTATCAACAGCACCATCCTACACACTGATTTAAAACTGCTTTCCATCAATTATCCTTTCTAAGCACTGACTTTTTTTTTTAACACTGCTCTCAATCTACTGTACAATCCTAACTACTGATTGTAACACCACTTTCTATCATAACCACAACATTTTTCAAACTTCTTGAATACTGCTCATTTTTAATTACACTGTTTTCCAAAATCATGTTAACACCCATCTCCATCAACAGCACCATTCTAAATAACCATTTTTAGCACTGCACTGTACAAACTGCACTATTCTTTAACTCGCTCCACTCTGACGTCTGCTATAGCGGACGTCCCATGCACGCTTTCTCTCTGAGATCCGCTATAGTGGATCACTTACTAGCATATTTTTTGAGTGAACATCATGCAGAGTCATGGAAACTGATGCATGCCATGTGATAGTCTCATACCTTAGAGTGACCTTTCACCAATGATGCGTGACGTCGTGATGTGTTTGCTAACCACTGACCTATTCTTACACCAAGCCAGTCCTTTCTTTGGAGTCAGATCACAATGGCGTCTCAGCCTTCGACTAGTGGTGAGAAGCAGACAGGGAACGCGTGTTTACAGCTTATGTGAAGCTGTTGAACTTGTTCAAACTGAAGAATCAGACCTCGAAGATATTGAACATGATGATGACAGCAAATTTCGCCCATCTGCAGAGCATGAAAGGGAGATTGTAAGTGAACATGGTGACGTTCAGAAAGAGAGTGAGTGACACTTTAGTGAGGGTGGCAAAGCTCAAGGTGTTGCACATGCAAATGAACCACCGAAAAATCAGAGTGGGGAAGATTTTCTCCAGTTCATAATGAGAAACTCACATGGAGATTTTTTTTTTTTTTTTTCCATCAGTGCCTCCATACACAAGCCAGCAAAATACAGGGACTGAAGTAGCAAGGCATGACTGACCATGCCCCCTTGGAATTTTTCTTACATACCAGGTATGTACATGCTTTATGCCAAGGTATTTAGTCATTATTATTTACTCTGTCATAATGCGAGTATGTGTGTATGTGTGTGTGTGTGTGTGTGTGTGTGTGTGTGTTGATTGTGTGTGTGTGTGTGGTGTGAGTGTGATGTGAGTGTGTGTGTGTGTGTGTGTGTGTGTGTACAACATACATGTACATATATATCATGTGTGTGTGTGTGTGTGCGTGCGTGCATGTGTGTGTGTGTGTGTGTGTGTGTGTGTGTGTGTACTGTGTGTGTGTGTGTGTGTGTGTGTGTGTGTGTGTGTGTATTTCTTTTTCAACTCTGTGCATGTACATAAGGACAAATATGTTCAACTTGACAAACTTACCTTCTTATTGACAAGAAAACTTGAGTAAAGTTGAAATTTTGATTATGATGCTGTTGTTTATTGAGAGACTGAGATTACGATCCTTTTGTTTGACTGACTGTCTTAGGTGCCATGGTGGATGTCCTGGGTGTCCTGAAGTGGTTGGACAAGGAGTGTCATGGGTGTCCTGAAGTGGTTGGACAAGGAGTGCCATGGGTGTCCTGAAGTGGTTGGACAAGGAGTGCCATGGGTGTCCTGAAGTGGATGGACAAGGAGTGCCATGGGTGTCCTGTAGTGGTTGGACAAGGAGTGCCATGGGTGTCCTGAAGTGGTTGGACAAGGAGTGCCATGGGTGTCCTGAAGTGGTTGGACAAGGAGTGCCATGGGTGTCCTGTAGTGGTTGGACAAGAAAGCTGTCTGTTTGATCACCACCAAAATGGATCCAGCTGAAATGGGGAAGATCACCACAAGGACAGGCAGGAAGATGAAGCCCAAAGCTGTCCAGGACTACATAGTCAATATGGCAGGAGTGGACCACTGTGACCACTCATGGCCAACAGTGTATGATTGGTGTTTGTTCATTTTTGATACTGTAGGAACTTTGAAGTACTCATTGTGTACATACTGCCAGCACTCCAAATGAGATTTGTATAGAAAAAAAGCCTTTTTTTTCAAGAAAAGCACAGGTTCACACCTGTTTATATTTCCAGCTTACCTCATGAAGATACCCCATCTTCTTCCTGTGACTGACACATTTTCTTATGATTTTTTTCCATACTAAACAATTACCCAATTACCCAGTCTCGTGAAGAATGCTGAAGGACAAACTGCAAAATACTCTGTCATATTTTATTGATCTTTACTTTTTTTTTGCTCAGTAAGGAAACTGTCAAGCAGCTATTTTTTACACTCTACTGGGTCTCTCAAAGTGATTTATAATGAAAATGGGCCTTTTTTCAACAACAGGGAAAATTCAATTATATGCCTGTGTAACTACCTTGAGTTTCACAAAATATGAAAATATCTTGCCTTAAGAAGACCTAAGAGGTTGAAATACATCATGTTTTGTCTTGTGATTGTTTGTCTACTTTTTTTTTTTTTTTTTTTGCAAAGCACTATCATCAACACTAAAATTTGTTTAGATTTCCACCTGCAGTCATCTCACTTTGCAACTAAAATATCAAAAAAAAAAAAACCCTCTTCTTTGCCTTGAAACTTTGGACTGATCCTGTTCAATCACAACACAATCATGTGTTCAAATTTCAAGTATTCTGTTGTGGTATAACTTTTTAATGATTTTTTAGAAAAATGTGTACAAACGCCCAGTACACAAGAGGAATTTATTGGCTAGTAGGGACTCTACAAATCGCCTTTTACACACAGATTTCAAAACTGCCTTTTATAAACTGCACATTTGTATGCAGAACACTGCTTCCTGTAAACTTCTTTGCAGATTGATCTGAACACGATTCTCACTCAACTGCACTATTCTCTGTTATTGATTTTGAGACTGCTCTTTATAAACTGCACCATTACCTCACACTGCTCTTTGTAAGTACACTTTTCTCTAACACTGCTCTTAATAAACTGCACATTCGCATCCTGATTTTAATACTTATCTCCAGATAAACTGCTCAATTCTCTACCAATGCTCTAGGTATACAGACAGCACTTTGGAAACTGCTTTTACAACTGGCTTCTATAAACTGCATCACTCCATGTTGCTTCTACGATAGAATGCTGGTTTTTAAATCCTCTGAACATCAAAGGTAAAACATACTACTGACAATCACTAATTTAAAAATGGGAATGAAAAAACATTTGAAACATGAGACGAAAAGAACATGTGCCAACAACTGTCTTGAAATTGGGCAGATAGCCCCATATGGGCAATGACCAGAAACTTCATCATGGTTGAGCATAGTACTTTCCCATCCCAAGCCTAGCACAACTGTACATCTGCTGTGGTGAAATTCAGTTACGGCATATGACAAGTATTCAAAAATTTCTTATATGCCTTACAATTGGTTTTATAAAACCTGTGTCTTCTGAACGCTGTCTTACACATGTTAAAAAATGATCATTTCGAATTAAGTCAAAATGTGTCCACTTTTATGATGTAAAGTGCATCATAAACCTGAAAACGATATTAGGGCATCTCTTATTAATTCATTTAGAAACACAACATTTTGATCAACATAAACAACGTGCAGCTAAACAAATCATAGCAATTGGACTTAATATCATGTTTTTGTATACAGAACATGAAAGCCATGAATTATTCAAACAGAAAACAAAAAAAGCAGTCATTTTGTACAAAACGATAATCAACAGAACCAAAACAATCAAAAGAAGAGAATGGGAGTGAGAGGAAGAAAACATTTAATACAAAAATGGGCATCAATGGGCACAAAGGAAGCATTCTATGGTCACCAATATTCAACGGAGAATGACCCATCAAAAATAAAGTATCTCCTAACCATCAAACCTGCCAACTCCGCTAAATTCTGTAAACTGAAGTGGTGAACTGAAAACCAAACTCATGTCATCATTACCACTGCCACCACAACGGAGTGGTTCAAAAACTGACACTTGCATTCACTTGCTTCCAAATATGTGCTGTGCTGCCACTCTCAACATGTATTTGTGTGTATTTACATCAGTTGGGGGAGGGCATTTGTGGTGTTGTAGTAGGAGAAAAAAGAAAAAAAAAAGAAGAGGGGGAAAAAAAAAAGAGGAAGGGGGAGAGAACAGAGGAGGAGCAGATGGTTTTATAGGGGGTGAAGTGTACATGTGTTTTTGTTTCATTTGTGCATTGTTCAATGAACTGGAAGATATCTTTAATAAAATGTCAAAAGACAACAGAATAGAAGATGATTATTATCAGAATTCAGTCACTAAATCAATTCACACACTTATTTTTCTTAAAATGTAGTTTCAGATGGCAACAGCATTTGAAGAGGATTATTAGAATTCAGTCACTAAATTCGCAAACTATTGCTCAGCATCCAATGAACTGCCACTGTTTCCAATTTATCTCCCTCCAAATCCCTTCTTTCAATGCTTAAATCTACATATTTTACCTTCTTGATCCATATCGCTAATCTTTTCAAAAGATTTTCTCAAAAAGTTGATTTTTTTTTTTTAAGGACACCAATTTCCTGCTTGGTACTGTAATGCAAGAAGATTTTTTTTGGAACAAGTTTGCTTTTAGTCCATAGATTCACCCCACCAACCAGACTGGGCCCAGCTGCAAAATGCTTCCAGACAGCCATACACTGAAAAAACACAGGAATGACAAAAGAAGGCAGGTGTGCAAGAAACTGGACAAATATCATAAAGGTGTAAACAAATACAACAGACAAGATGTAACAAATACCTAACTGGCTTTCTAAATGGGCTATAACTGTCATCAGTTCATACCAGTAAAAAGAAAACTTTAACAATGTCATGTCATATCATCTGCATATTAAAATGAAAATGAACAATGCAAGAATATCTGACTACTATACATAACTTTACCATGTTTTCATAAACTGGGGAAATTAAACTGCATCTCACAGTCTCTGAGGCCATAAACAGGCTTGCAAAAGGAAAGCAAAATTATGTGCATGTTGTATGTGTATGCTCACACTGAAGCAGAAACTGAAACCATCTCTCATGTAGTACAGAAAACACCAAAATGACAAATGAAGAAAAAAAAAATACCTGAACAATTTCAGATTTATTGTCTGAATGTCCATTTTACAGAGCTCACTGACCTAGAGTCCATTTTACAAAGCTCACTGACCCAGTGTCCATTTAACACAGCTCATTGACCTTGTGTCCATTTAACACAGCTCATGACCTAGTGTCCATTTTACAGAGCTCATTGACCTTGAGTCCATGTAACAGAGCTCACGGACCTTGAGTTGAGTCCATGTAACAGAGCTCACTGACCTTGAGTCCATGTAACAGAGCTCACTGACCTAGAGTCCATGTAACAGAGCTCACTGACCTAGAGTCCATGTAACAGAGCTCACTGACCTAGAGTCCATGTAACAGAGCTCACTGACCTAGAGTCCATGTAACAGAGCTCACAGGCCCAATATCTAAAGTAACAGAGTTCATTCGCCCACTGTAACAGAGCTTGCAATCTGTCCATTGCAGCAGATCTCGCTGACCCAGAGTCAATACAAAAAGGTCACAGACCCAGCGTTCACTCTAACACAACTCACAGACCCACTCTCCAATGTAACGAAGCTCACAGACCTAGTTACCACTGTACTACAGCTAACAGACCAAGTGTCCATTGTATCTGAGCTCAAAGACCCACAGTCCATTTACTGTAATTTCGGGCTGTAAACTGCACTGTTATGTAAGACGCACCCACCAGTTTGTCTAGACATCAGAAAAAGATTACATATAGGCTGCAACCAATCAAAAAGCAATAAGAAAATAGCTGTGAAAACCAATGACAAAACTTGAAACAGCAATATATACAATGACAGAAAAATAAATCAAGTTTTCAGAACTTTTCACTGCTGTTCTCAGCGGCACTAAAAGACTCCAGTGCCTTCAGCATCAAAACACACGAAGGATTTCAAGAACTTCATCAACATCAGCCTTTGTTGCTTGCAGACTTCTGGTACTACCACCTCTATATTTGTGCACACTGTGACTTCTGTGTCATTTGGTGTGAAGACCATGCCAGTTTTCTTTTCTTTTTTTTTTTTCCTAAACTGTTAATATTCATGGACTGCTTCAATATTTTGCACAAGGAAAGCCTGCTTCACTTCATACTACACCATCAGACCACTGACCTGTGCTGCTGTACGGCTGCCCTTCTGATGATTCAAACCAACAACTCTCAATTTGAGCTCCACATTGTAGGCCTGGCCCCTCAACACTGGTATTTTTGCATATTGTATGACGCTGATAACTTTTCCATACATTGTGGGACTGAAATGACTCCACTCATGATTTTCTCATGATAACTAGGTTCATTTTAAGTTACTTCCATCAAATTTTATGACTTTGTCAACAAACCATGGCCCTACATCTGTACCAAAAATTATTTGTTTTTGTAAGTAAACAAATGAGTATACGAAAACAAAAAGTCCCAGTACGTTGTGGGTCTGAGCAGACTAATACTCCAAAGAAGAAGAAAGTGAGAGCTATACGTGTGCATTTGGCCAGACCCATGTATTCTAAAGACGAAGAGTCAACAAAAACAGAACCGGTCCAGTATGTCATGGGTGTGAGCAGGCCCACTCTCTCCAAAAGAAAATCTGAGCGCCATATGTCGCGGGTCTGGCCAGCCCCATGCATTCTGAAGATGCAGACTATAACCCAACACCTCTAGCCGGCCTCACTCTTACACACTGGTGACTGTTGCGCATGAGCCTAAATCCTGAAAGTGGAGTAGCTACCTCCACATGTTTCTGATCAAGTGGACTTTCTGCCAGTCCTACCGCTGACCTTGCTATTTAACTTGTGGGTTAGGTGTTTTATAACTCATTTTGCATACTGTTCATTGAAACTTATATTGTTAATCTGTATGGTCATAAACTGAAATTCCTGTCATAAAGGGAACTATAATAACAGATGAAGTTTTGATCTTGCAGCAGACTGCAGTGATTAATTCAAATGAAGCACTGTGATACACACAATGAATTTGACTATTCTTGAAGTGCTACAAATGACAAAAACAGTAACATGGGGACATGTACATAGTAATGAACATGGGGACATTTACACAGTGATGAACATGGGGACATTTACACAGTAATGAACTTATCACATGGATGAAATCTTCGCCCCTTCCTTCATCATTTCCTCCATCACATTTGTGTTAATTAGCAGCAGGGTAGAGCTTGTAACATAATTTCCTTAATTGGAAATGAAATGAGGCAGGGAACTTCCTTAGCCTGTGCTGCTCCCACTAGCGGCAGTGTAGCCATTGCTGAATATCGCACTGTGCTGTAACACCATATTCTGCAGACTGTGTTTTCCTAACCTTTCACTAAACAAAGTCTGCGTAAATACATTTCTACATACCTAAATAAACCCGTGTTGTCAGGAAACATACTGGAGTGTGTCTTTTTCCTCATGACAGGGTGATAGACTACATGCATGTTTGGCCAATGCTCAGTGTGATTGTGTGTATCCCTAACTGAATGGAAGAGTATCGAAACCTAGCTTGAATTCACAGTCAGCCACTCCTGAACATGAGTTGCATACTCATAATTTTCAGGTAAACCACAAGCCCACTCTATCCTTTCTCATAATATTTGTGTGCATGCATGCTTCCTTTCATTATGTTCGCCCACATACAAACACAGCAAGACACACACATGCCCCTCATTTGCATACATGCAAAACTGCACACACAAAAGTGCATGTGTGCAGGGCACACATATATCAACAATTTGTTCAGTAATGAATTACGAACATCATTCAAAACATGGTTCATCTCCTATAACAAAGAAAAGGTGGGAAACAGCACTGAATTCACAAACCTGCCCACACTGCATTGCACGCCAGATCTGTTTTACACTTGTGAACAAACATGCATATGCACCTATGATGTATACACATACAGCCCAACACAAGTTTGTATACAAGAATACTCACTCATGCACACACACACACACACATACACACACACGCGTGCACTCACAAACACACTGACATGCACACGCTGATTTCAACAAAAGGAACAACATAACAATGTGTGCACGTATGCACACACATGTGTGTGCATGGAGGTACAAACACTGGCAACTTCAACAACACACACATGCATGCGGACATGAACACACACACACACACATATACGAGCGCGCACACATACACCAAAGACAGTAAGTTTTCGCTGAACTGACATACAGTCAGTGAAAAGCATCACAACTGGTTTGAATGTCAGTAGCATGCTGTGAGTGGCCTAATAATGAATACCAGATCTCTACTTGTGTGAATGTGTGCCAGCATGCACACATCAAGACAAAGAAGCAAGCTGAATCACTTGCATGAAAGCTGATTACATTTGCAAAATGTCCTGTTCATGTCGTAGTTACCAATCAGCCTACATTTACACAACAATATAATAAAGAATAGTATTCCACTCTACACTTTACAATTTATGACAAGTTTAGGTCTATACACAACCACAATGCACGGCAAGGTTTAACCCTTATGCTGCCGACATCGCCATTCGGCGACAATGTGGCTCACCACCGATGTCACCATTCGGTGACTAACTAGGTGACCTAACTCCCGATACTCTCACTCTCAAACATGACGAGATAGAAAGCCAGCGATAACCGTCATAGTTCCGGTATTCACCAACCAAGCCTAACAGCCGTTAGCTGCATCAGACCAGTGTTCATTCAAGTGTTTTTATCCATTTCTGTTAAGGTTTTCATTCATTATGGCATCAAAACCAAGCACTTCAGGTACTAGGCCTTGCCGCACATTTACTACAGATCAGGCGCTGGAAATGTTGAGTAGATGGTCAGTTGATACTAATTTGGATCAAGAACACCCAGATGGTGACCAGGATACATTATTGGACAGTGAAAGCTCGACCCAGTCGAAATAAGCATGGCTGACCCAGTCGCATGTGTGATAAAGCAGAAGGGAGCTGACCTGCTCGCATGCTGTTGGCAACAAGCCAACACAATCTGACGCTGGTAGTAGTTTCAAAACTGATAGTGGTGTGAGTGAGATGACTGACAGTGTAACAGTGAGGCATACAACACCGAGGGCTCAGAGACAAGTGACTGCAAGCACAAAGGCGTCAAGGTTGAAGAGGGTATGGCAGAGTGACACATGGCAGAGATGTACAGCTGCAGCAACAGCAAACTAGGCCAGCCACAGAAAAGTTTGACTGGGAGAATGGCTCTCCAGGTTCCAGAGGCCAACAGGCAAATGAATGACTTTGTTTTCATAAAAAAATTATTGTTTTCAAAAGAATGACAGATAGATGTGTGTGTGTGCGTGTGTGTGTGCGCGTGTGCATGCTTGTGTGTGCTATTCCCTTTTGATGTAAGAAGTGTGTGTGTATGTGTGTGTGTTGTGTTGTAGTGTGTGTGTGTGTGTGTGTGTGTGTGTGAGAGAGAGAAAGAAAGTGCGTGTTGTGTGTGTGTGTGTGTGTGTGTGTGTGTGTGTGTGTGTGTGTGTGTGTGTTTTTCCCTGTTTCTTTTTTTCATGTGTGTACCAGTGGGGCATAAGTTGTGCGAGAGTGTGAGTGTGTGTGTGTGTGTGTGTGTGTGTGTGTGTGTGTGTGTGTATGTGTCTGTGTGTGTGTGTGTGTTTTCCTTGTTCTTTCTATCGTGTGTGTACCAGTGGGGTATAAGTTGTTTGTGTGTGTATGTGTGTGTGTGTGTGTGTGTGTGTGTCTGTGTAAGTATACGTGTGTGCGCGCTATTCCCTCTTTGTGTAAGAAGTGTGTGTGTGTGTGTGTGTGTGTGTGTGTGTGTGTGTGTGTGTGTGTGTGTGTGTGTGTGTGTGTGTGTGTGTGTGTGTGGTGTGTGTGGTGTGTGGTGTGTGTGTGTGTGTGTGTGTGTGTGTGTGTGTGATTGCTTTTCTGTATCACAGCACAGACAGTTGAATTAGTGTCGTTTGTAGTTGTAGAATTCTTTTTTTATTCTGTGTCTGAAAACTGAACCCTGGACACACTCCCAAACTTGATACTTGGCTGTCTGTTGTGCACTGCCATCACCAGTTTTGATTTGATTTGGAGTATAAGGTTTTGAGGCTGTATTTTCATTTTTTTCTGATGGATATTACATACTGTCTGGCCTTCATTTAGTGAGGGGAGTATTCTTCCTTCTTTCTTCAGAGTTTGTTGGCATGCTTACTTCTTTTTTCATGTTGAGATGAAAGATAACATTCAAAATTTTATTTTGCATTTTTTTTTTACTTGAAATTACTAAAAAAAATTTGAAACTGTTCTTGACTTACCACTACTAATGTATTATACTATTACAAAAATACACTTTTTCTCCTCCATTAAAAAAAAAAAAAAAAAAAAACTACACACAGAATGAAAATTACTTTTCTAGTTCCTGAGAAATCTGTGTTTCACACATGCTCGTATGAAATTATAGTTTTTCGCAAAAAAATGGCTGGCGATGGGGATTCATGCAAAACAGAACGTCTGGCTGTGAAAGGGTCAATTCCTTCTGAAAAAGATGGGTTCCTCTTATTCTTTTAAAAAACAGCAAGGGTCCATGGAGCCCCCACAATCTACTGCAAGGGTTTATTCCTTGAGAAGACAGCAAAGGTTCATGGAGATCCACGATGTATTGCAAGGGTTTATTCCTTGAGAAGACAGCAGGGGTCTGTGGAGACGCATGAAATATGGCAAGGGTTTATTCCTTCACAAAAAGCTTGGGTCTCTAGAGACCCATGATGTATGGATGCGCAGAATTTTAGGCAATGTACGGGAAAGGTTAATGATGCTCATTTTACATGTTGCTCATGCATGAATCATCATTCTTTCAGTAAAAAGTGATAAAATCTGATGTGTACAAACATTGTACTCTCAGTTTGGCTGATCAACTGTATATCAGGAGAAGGTAACTCTTTTGCAAGCTTATAACAGAAGTAAAAAAAAAAACCTGCATAACTGGCCTGCTGCCAGCGTGGTTGACTATGAGATCTGATATTAGTCTTCACTTAATACCATTGACCTGTGCTGCTATATGGTTTGCCCTTTTGATGAGCCAAATCAAGAACCTTCAATTTGAAAATCCACACTGTAGGCCTTCGCAGTTTTACTCATCCTAAGGTGCTGCGAAGTGACTATCAAGCAAAAAAAAATAACATGTTTATATATTCATTTATTTATCTAATAGTTGAATCAATCTATCTTTCTATCTGAAACATATCAAAAAGCATGCGCACACACACACACCCATGACTGAAACAGGCCAGCTGACTGAAAAGGGACCGTATCAGCCAAGAGGGCTCTCTGCACCGCCTTCTTGGTACAGAAATGATTGAAATAAACCTGTATCGATAATGTCCATAAGCTGATACCATCACTGCTGAGGAGAAGGCTGATTCTACAATGAAAGAACCTTTGCATAGATCTTAAACCGATGTATCCTTTGTGAAAAGCATCGCCAAGACCAGACGGAGTTACATATAGCACATTTTTGTAAACATCGAGGTGTTCAAGTGAGTCTGGCAAGAAGTGCTATTGGTTCAGATGAAAAAAAAAAAAAGTAACACTGGGAAATGGCAATCAACACCTTCCAGAAACCTGCTCTAAAGTGACCAGCGTAGCACTCATACAGGGTGCCATTGGAGACTGGCCACATGCTTCCAATTGTGGAGTTTGCCAGGACTGGCTTCTGTCTCCTATACTTTTCAAAGTGTTACTGGAACACATCTTGATTGATGCATTTGATCATGCCAACATGGTAAACATTTAAGGAAGAACCATTACACAAACATCCACTTGGCAGATGACATCACAACGAGGTGGTGAACAAAAACTTGACATTTTTGTCAGAAGGTTGAAGGAAACAAAGAGACATGGCATCAAAATAAGCGCCAAGAAGATGAAGTTGATGGCTAGCCACAGCAACACCATCACTACTGACAAAACTATCTGTGGATAAAAGCTAGGAATTTCAAACAATATATTCACGTTGGATTGATCACGGACAATAATGGATCCAAACCAGAAATCCTTCAACAGCGACAAAGACCACATCTATACTACCCAGACTCCAACCTATGCAGGAAAAACAACAGCTCTGTGTATCACAAGATGGATTCTTGCATACATTGGTATATTCTATTTTCCTGTATTGATGCAAGACATGAACCCTCTCAGCAGTTCTGGAACGAAGAATCCAAACTAAGGAAATGAACTGTGACAGCAAAATACTAAACTGCATATGTAATGATCATATCACCAGTGCACAAACACGTCACACTATCTATCAAAATATATATTTGTATAAGGGTCTACTGAAGACAACTAAGAAAAGAAAACTGCCTTAAGACAAGAACCAATGGCACAGGTGTTACCCAAATTCAATGTCATTCCACAGCCAACATTTATGAACCGAACGGAACTGAATTTAATGTCACAACAGATGTATTATCACAATGATAATGTAATATGAAATATTCCTAATTACTGATACAGTTTTTGATTACCTGAGAGTGCATGTCAGTGTGTGTGATATCAAATTTAATTCATTTTCTCAAGGTCTTAACCAAAAGACCTTGTGTGTGTGTGTGTGTGTGTGTGTGTGTGTGTGTGTGTGTGTGTGTGAGTGTGAGTGTGTGTGTGTGTGTGTTGTTGTTTTTCTTCAGTTTGTCTTCCCACTAAAAGTGATATCAGATGATGTATGTGTGTGTGTGTGTGTGTGTGTGTGTGTGTGTGTGTGCGAATATGTGCAGCACATGCCTGTATGGCTTAATTACAATAACAAATGAAGCAACTCCCCCACCCCACCTCGGGAAATTATTATCTTATGTGAAAAAATATCCAATTACCCAATATGTAAAACTATAAGGTGAGCATCCAATGGACCACTCTGTCAGTTCTTGAGTGCTGTCAATCATATTTGGATAGGTAGTATGATGCAGGTCAATTAATGTGAAGAAGGACAAACGGTTAACCACTCAGAAAAATATAAACAAATTTAAAGATAATTACCAACTGAACTATGCAACAAACCTTTGCAAATTGTGTAAAGATAAAACCAGTCATTTAACACTCTAGATAGAGACAGGGAACTGGATCCTTCAGATGAAATATCGTCATCAGTTTTGCTAACAACCTCCTTTGCTCTTAGACAGTAAAACAATAGATGTACAACTCCAACTCTTTCTCCACACGTTCATGTGACATTTTTGCTGAATTTTGTTCAAAGTGAATTCAAACGCATTCTGTGTATTAAGCTTTGTATTTCTCTAGGCGTGGAGGCAAGGTCGGATCTTGATGAGGCCAATATTTTTTTTTTCCAGAACTGGGTTTAATACAGTTGTGGCATTAGTTAATTTCTGAGTTCTCTTAAACTTTCAGAAATTTTTACTGGATACTTCATTTATTAAAGAATTGCATTCACTTAAATCTAAGGGAATGTCAAGTGGTATTGAGCCTTTGACATTTCAGGCTGCCTTTCTTGCAGCCTGATCGACCCTCTCATTTGCTGAAATTCCACAATGAAATAGTACCCAGCAAAATATAAACTGTTATGCATTTAGAGTGTGTGTGTGTGTGTGTGTGTGTGTGAGTGTGAGTGTGTGCATGTGAAAGCATGTATGTGAAATCAATGTAAACGTTATCTACTTGAATATTCAATCAGGTTGATATATAGAGCATAGAGCTCTCTCTCTTGCTGTCATTGTGTGTGTGCACGTGCATGTGTGTGTGCGTAAGTGTGCATGTGTGTGTGCGTGCATGCATGCATGCACTTGAGTGCATGCATGCATGCACTTGAGTGCATGAGAAAGTGTGAGAGAAAAGGGGGGAAGGGTTCATATCAACCCGATTTACATCAGTTTTTATTGGCTGTAAACCCCCTACATGCGCCCTTTCTTTCTCTCTTTGTGTGTGTGTGTGTAATATGCATGCGTGTAAAAAAGTGAGTTTTGCTTGGTTTAAAAAATTCAGTTATGTCCATAATGCCTTTCTGTGCTTGTGTGTGTGTGTGTTAGTATATGTGTGTGTGTCTGAGAGAGAGAGAGAGAGAGAGAGAGAGACTTAGGACAGAGAGTGCAAAAGCGAGAGAGAGAGAGAGAGAGACTTAGGACAGAGAGTGCAAAAGTGAGAGACAGAGAGAGAGAGAGAGAGAGAGAGAGAGTGATGTGCATGTGTGTGTGTCTGTGGTCAATCTGAGATAATACAAAACACACACACACACACACACAAAAAAACACACACACAACAAAAACAACACTGAACAAACAACCCCTCACCCCCCCTACCCTAAGACAGTTTAAGTGTTCAGCCAAAAATGCGCAAGTACAGAGTTTGGTATCCATCACTTTGTCCACTGACATGATCATGCACGCACAATATCAGTACTGAACCTTCCAAAATAAGTATGACAAACTACCTGTACTTCAAGATATTTTCACCTGTTTGATATGTGCAGGTGCTGCTTTGAACAAAGGCGGCAAAATGCTGCATCAGCTTTACTGTTTGTGTAATCAACCAATTGTCTTGAGCCATAGGCCATAACTGCAGTTGATACTGTCACGTTTGTTCAGCTATTCTTAACCCCATTTTTGTTTTTTGTTCAGTCCTGCCAATTCTGTGAGCTTCTGTTTTCATTTTTATCATTTACAAACAGCATTTTCACCTTGAATGCAGTTTCCATGACAGAACAGAGATGATAAGACTTGAAAAATGGTGTTGAGTCAATTGATTAAATTCAAAATGGTGGCACCAATTCTTGGATGGGAAAACATGGATTGAACTGACAGTCTAGAATGTATGTGTGTGTGTGTGTGTGTTTTTCACCATAAGTTCTGTACAGGAAAAAAGCCAATGCCTATTTCTTCAATACAGATTTCTGTCTTAATCCAGAAAAAAAAATCACTCCTACAACTGCCATATTAAATCAATCCTCCAGGGAACTGTTGCGGGTGGGAGGCAAAGAAAGTGACTGAGAAAACGACTGACAATCTTGCAGAATGGACAGAGGAAACATTTACAGAGACCCAAGCTTTAGCACACAAAAGACAGAGCAAGAGGAACCTTGTCAGCCATTTTCCAATGCTGTGCCTCTAAGACTACCTAGGAGCTAACATGAGAGAGAAGAGACATGAATGTTGCTTTCTTGAATAATTATTAGAAGAAATGCAAAAAATTTGAACAAAAAAAAACTTTAAAACCCACAGGAAACTGAAATAACAGAAACAATGCACTGGTAAACAACCCCATTCATCAAAAATATCTGGCTTACAAATAAACATAAACTTCTGACCGTTATTTCATAACATGTCACAGATTCAACTTCCCTTAAAAACAGAATTTAATCTGGGCTTACTGAGCTGAAATCATGCACTTAAGCAGATAGTACAACCAAAGGCAGCAAACTATTTCATATCCTAGTTCTTGCACGGAACGTATCTCCATGGAAATATTTTTCAATTAATTCAAGACATAAACATCCATCATAATCATAAAACCTGATTTGTAGGATTAAAAATCTCTTTAAACACATAAATCACAGTTTTGTTTGCATGTTACTGCAACAGATGAATTCTTCATACAAAATGCATGTATCTGCTTATATTAACACTAACATATTCAATTTCATCTGAGATTCTTCAAATCTTGTTTCAGCTTTTTTTCTGACATCTTTTTCCAATGAGTAAAATGAAGACAGAGAGTAAATCATTTCAACATAGACTTGAGAAAGACTGAAGCGTTCCGCATATGGCAAAACTTCTAATTCCACTTCTCCTATAATATCCCTTAAAGGCCTGCTTCAATTGCTTTTTTGTTTAGCTGCACTCGCTAGCTCCCTAATTGCACTCCTATAACAATTCAACACCTCTCTTTTGAAGAGGTCATATTAATGTTCTGTATTATGACTGCATCTCTGACCACCTGGAACAGTTTTTTTTTTCATTTCCATGAACCAGTCTGTTGTGAATACACAATAAATCTCGCTCGAGCATTAACATCAAGCCTTTGATTCGGACTCTGTATCATAATGTTCACAAAGCTGTTCCATCTTCCTTTTCCTTTCTTCCTTCTTTTTTTTTTTTTTTTTTTTCCAACTCTTCTTACTTGCAACTCAGCTCAGACTACCTGCAGTCTATATGCTCATCATACAGGAGGATGGACAAGGGAGCAGGACTGCCTCCAATTTTAAATTTTGATTTTCTTTGTTTAATCGAATTTTCAGATTTCCATATTCTT